>KB663832.1:5310492-5356262 GCA_000349025.1 Anopheles minimus
TTTTTTTTAATTCGCAAAATCCGCGCCGATGAATAGTAAAAACGCGCCAAATCCGCGCGAAACGCAAAATTCGCGCGAAACGCAAAATCCGCGCCAGCTGTAACAGCCCTGAAACAGAGTTATAATACATTATATTCGAACTAGCCAAAACACAAACCAAAAATATTCCTGACCGATCTTTATCAATTGTTGTTGAAGGGAAGTAGTGGAACTATTCACCATTAAAATTAAACAAAATCCACCAAATTTGTAAGTTACATTAGATGCATTTTATTACTATTTACCTTGGTTTCAACAAAATGCGAAAAACACTTTAACAAAGTAATTAGATCTCCATTATACGGTGTCTATAGGAACTTCTATTTATTTATTTATTTATAATTTTTTTAAATACATTTATTAATAACCCATAAACCCATCCATTAATACCATGAGAATGCAGTATCTTTTAATTTAAAATTAACGTTTCATAGTAAGCAGCCATGTTGAGAAAATAATTAAAAAATTGTGCCATAGACCACAACTCACATTGCACTTATTAACCCATTGAACACACTAGAGAAGGAATCCAACAGCGAAAGTTCACATTCGGCATACATGTCAGCGCAAATCGAACTGCCAATTCTAGAGGCACTCATCGATTCAGAGATCCTTTCCGCTTGGCCATATAATGTGTGATGAGGCTCTGTCAAGACATCGTGGGTGGAGGAGGGCGTAAAGGCAATGTGCAACAGCTCCCCGATCAATCCACTCGTATGCGTGAAGCTTGCCTCTGATGCTTCACAAATTGCACGCAACACACAACTCCGGCCGTTGAAACCCTTTCTGTAGAGAGAAACATACACAATAAACAAAGGGAATCGATCAACTACGATTATGCTCGTAATTCTAGTCCACAAACAACGCACTGTTCGAACAATTGTTCCAGCACGCGATAAAACCTCCATCGGGATTGTTCTGAAGACGTAGCGAACTCTGCTGACGGTTTTTCATCGTTCCACTCATCCCACTGACCGTCGTACTGTTCGTACAACTTCTGAGGTGATATCACTAGAGGTGTCGTCGTCACGGTATCTCGTCTACGAAGTCCGCGTGGTGCACGGGCAGTCTCAAACTCGTGACGATCGAGAAAGGGCGGTATCCAGTGAGACGAATTCCACGGCAAATAGTAGACCGATTTGAACACGTATCCCATCGTGACGGATTCGAGCTGAATATCGGCCGGTATGCCGAAACCTCCAATCAGCTGCAAACGTTGCGGGTTGGCGCGTGGAAAGATTAAAAAGCGTCGTTGGCGTGATTTGACGCGTTCTTTATTAGTGCTTCCCGACACCGCTAGGTAATACGATACCAGCACCAGCAGTGCTAACTGCACTGGATTTAATGCTGACATTACTGCAGTTTGCACTTCAAATAGGAACTAAACCATGCTGACGCAGCAATTGCTAGTTTCGCCTGTGGCGCAAAAATATCCACGAGCTCAGAACGAATTCTAGCACTAATTAACATGCAAGTGCAATATATGAACAGCTTAACTGACAAAAGTTGTTTGCAATTAGCATCCCAGAGAGTTGCATCTTTTCAGTGGCGAGTGTGCGAAAAACTCACCTAACCGCTAATAAAACAAAAAGAATACGACAGCAAAGACCAGGTTAAGCAACAATTAGAAATGCGGTTAAGGAGAGTTGCAGCAACTTCTTTTGTTAGGAGTTAAAATCATAGGAATTCTGTTGGACTGACACGAGTAAAAAAAAGCGAAAATATAACAAAATACTTAAACTGATCGCCAAGATCTTTGATAACTACTAGATAACTTCAACTAGATTTTCTGTACGCGTTATGACGTTTGGAAACTTATCATCTGGCAAACCGGGATAGACAACGGTTCAAAGCAAAAAAGTTTTGATCAATTGATTGAACGAATCATACCACTTCAATTCATCATATGTGAAACAAGATTTAGAATCATGTTATAGAACTTCTGTATCGCTCGGTGGAGTGTTGCAAATGGATAGTGGAAAATTGCAAACTTGTAATGGAACTCTGCAATCGTATAGTGGAAAATTGTATACAGACAAGGGACATTTGCAACTGTCAAACGCCACCACGACGCAGGCTCAAATGAAAACTTTCAAACCGGTAAAAAAACGTATTTACAACAAAACAAACAACTTTTTAGTCAGTTTAGTTCAGTTAGTTTTAGGCTTAAATTAGTAGTGATAGCTGCTTTTAGATATTTGTTGTTGATTAATGATTAACTATAATACAGTGTGAACCAAGCGCTCGTCAGATTGCTCCAGCTGACAAACCAATTCCACAGCCGAGTTGCAAATTTCCCCTGACTGTATGCAATATTCCACTATATGATTGCAACGTTCCACAACAGGTTTTGCAATGTTCCACTATCTATTCGCAAAATTCCTCCGAGTGATTCAGGAGTTCCGTAACATGAGGAAGCTTGCACGACACATCTATATCAATGCAGGCAGGCACACCATACCCGAAATTCTTTCACCAGTGCGAAACTGAGAAGAAATAATACAAACGGTATGATAATGAAATAGGTTATATTGAAAAAAGGAAACATGAACAAACATTCCCGGTTTTTCCAACGTAAAATAAAATTCAAGGCTGATTCCCGGTTTTCCAAGTTGGATGAATTTTCCACCCTGCATAATGCAACTCGGTTTCTATCATCTGGTCGATATTTTTTGGATTGAATGACGGATGCCATCCTAGAACTTGAGCTTTGTAGCTTAAGATATGATTGACCATATTGTTAGAATTATTTTTAAATTTATTATAATTAGGTTATAAATTTATTACATCCTTTCATTATCCACAGAGGCAACCGGAGCGTATATCTTGGATTTACAACTTTCTAATGACTCAAACATTTGACCAACTACTTCATGAGGAGTAGAATAAAAAAAATACTATATTCCTGTAAAAGGACTAACGTTTGTAGATTATTTTAATTTGTTCCAAGAAATTTTCAAAATCTCTAAACAAAACGATCTTTTTCCGTTCATAGACACTTATCAATCGTTGGTTTAATTTATGATCATCATGCGTTGTTGCATCGGGTCTTATGGTAGTAACAAACTATGCTGGAATAAACCCGCCAAATATCTACACCCTGAAAATGTTGTTTACGATCGTAAACTATTTTAACGTTCATTAAAACAACGGATTAGTAGTAGAAAAAAACAGCCAACACAACCCGTTTACAATGCTGACCAACAACAATCATGACAGCGATGTTCACGGTTAGACGAAAACAGTATATCGAAGGCGACGCAGAAATCCTCCAGCACATAAAACAGCATAAAATGCATCGCACACAGAGCGGAGAAGGAAAAAGCGAACGAAAATAAAAATACCACCACCACCCGCTTCTTTGCGTGGCGTGTGTTGCTGACGCTGGCGACTTTGAAAGTTGAAGGAACTCGTCGTACTATCTCCCCCCTCCGTTGGTATGCGCGCACATGTGTACATACAGCGTGTGTGTGTGTTTGTGTGTGTGTGAGTGCATGGCGTACTGGAAAAACTAGTTAATAGTTCAATCCCCAGCATTGCCCAGCTCCATCGCACGCGTTTATGGAACACATCGTGCGGAAGTGTGCTGTTTTGTAAGTTGTACACCGCCGCCCGGAGAGCGAGCAAGAAGAAAAGATGCTCCAACTAACCACCCACCCACCCTATATCCCCTTAATCCCTTCCTTTCAACTGCTTCCCCTCATATCCATATGCAGCTCATCGTCGTGTGTAACGGTTTGGGGAGTTTATGGGAGAGGACAGCGCTGAAACGAATGCGCGAAATAAGCGATGGTGAGAGGTGAGAGATGTGCTGCAGCAGCCCCATCCCGATACAGTTCAGACACTTTCCAGCTTCACAACCAGCAGCCACTTCACTTCAATGCGTTTTTCCTGAAGTAGTTGGTGTGTTAGTGCAGTCGGCAGTTGCGAAGTGCCCTACGAGAGGCGAGAAGCATCGCGAGTGGGCCGGGATAGAAAATGTACTTGAATTTCAATCTCCATCTCCCCAACCATCCCCGCAGAGCGAGATAACCAACAGCAAAGCACGAGCAGGATGGAACGAGGAATAGATGGACCAGAAGCCTCACGTCTCGTCGCTACATAAATAGTGTACCGGGCGACTACTCGATCGTTTGCGAGTGCTGTTAAGGGCCTAGAGCAGAACAGCGAGTGAGAAGGTGAGAAGGAACATTGAGCAGGAAAGCATACGGTTACTTCCTCACTTTGGCTTGTTCTCACTACGCCAGCATAAAACTCGCGGCTTGCTTGGCAAAATCGATCGAGCATGTTTTATTTTCATTCCACCAACGACTCACCGCGCCCGGGATCACATACACACCCCACACCTCATCGCGTTATGCGTATGTACGTGGAAGCGTGTGTGTGTGTGTGTATGTGCGCGCGAGTATATTTGAATTTTAATCCACCTTCGTTAAATGGCCTCCAACCACGGCCACGAAACATGGCCAACGTGGGGGTTGGATAGATTCTGTTTTTTTTTTGTTTTTCTTTCTACAAGACATGCGTATGAGAGAATTATAAAAATTACCAATTATTAATCAATCTGCCTAAAAAATTTTAATAAAAAGCAACACAGAAACATACACATTAACCAATAGAATGGTACAATCATTTAATAAAAATTGAAATATGCCATTATAGTAATAGAAGTATTATTTAAACTAGTTTAACGTAAAAATAACAAAATCTCAACGGGAGAAACAACAAAAACAGGGGAGGTCGGCACCACATGCTAATAACACGATGCTTTTCCAACCGGCTGAATATAGCGCATGACTATTTTTATACCAACAAACTTACCCCCAACACACACATCGTGGTTCAACAACATTTTCGCCCTCACGCGATGCATCCGTGTGATTCCATGGCAACTGATACACATTTACACTGTAGCCTTCCGCCAGTTTGTTGTATCAGACTAATCTAACTATGTCATTTTTAGTCATCCGTTTGCACTATCATCAATTTGAGAATGTTTCGTATGATTACAGAAGCTATATAGTCAGTCCTACTATATGAGGGACAAAATACGTACGAGGCATCATCTACCATACCCCACACACCCAAAGTGCATCACGGTCGCTTCAAAATGTTAATTAATGCTACTAGAGAGAATGTGAATAAATAACCTGAAGCAAAATAAACGAGATACACACAGCAGGCCGGTAGATAGCATGAAACATTCAGCTCTGCTAATGAACTAAACAACATCCACATAATCCACATGATGGTCAGTGAGCGAGAGGAGGGAGGTGCATTGCTGCACAATAAAACATTAAAGCCCTAAATGCCCCCAACAGACAGGAAATTCGGAAAAGCTTTTCCGAATCGATCCCATAATTCGTTCACGGAATGCCAGAAGCGGCAACCAAGGGGAAGCTACATAATAGGTGACCTAGATACTTATTTTAGCTTGCCTGTTTATCGAACCGTTTCTACTAACCGGGCCAGAGTTTCCTCGGAAGCTCGTCCAAAACATTAAACACACACACACAAAGGGAGGCCCTCGTTTCATTATTGATTTGACGACATAATTAACGTGGAAAGCGTGTGAGCTCTATTTTTACCCATCCACTGCAAGCAACACCCATCTCTTTCTGTTCTCTTTCTCTCTCGTTCATTTCTGTTATCGTCCCCCATCGTCGTCGTTATCGATTAGCATCGATTACTGTCGCATGACCGTTGGCAATGTGTTAACAACCGTTTCCTTGACGGCAGAGGTCAAAATGCCGGGGAAGGTTAACCGTCGTGATAAGGGAGCTATGTGTCGCTGGTTGAACGAATATATGTAGTTGGTGAACGCGGATAGCAAAACACACACATGATGGATTAAGCTTTCACAATTCAACATAGCATGATTTGACATCACATAAATCTACTCGTCCATGTTATGTAACCGGATGCTACAGCCGAAACATATCACATACGCGTACAGGACAGTTTGATAACACTCATGCTGATAACATTTGATGCTAGGTTGCGGTAGGATCTTTTCTCAGAGCAAAGTTCGCGTGTCCCAAACTATGTTTTTTTTTTTGGTTTCAAAGTAAATACATAATTTTTCGCGTTTTCTAATGTCTGTGACATTGTTCTTGAAATGACTGAAACTAAAATAGTAATAACCGTGACCTTATCATCATCATTTTGGATTGTTTTCATTTTTTTCTTCCCCCAATTCTGTACCGCACCCGGAAACAGCATCGTTATGTAAATGTCAAACTTTTTGCTTCCGTTGGTGCTTCTCTATCCGGTAAAAATCTCAGCAGAGATACCGAACATCCGACATCGGAAGCAAAGAAATATCCACAAACAACAAGATGAACAAAAACACTATTCTATAAACAAGTAAACAAATATACGGCATATTCACACTTACACGATGATCATGTTTTGATCGCCGCCTTTCGCCTTTCCACCTTCTCCAGCTTTCACCCGCCCTGACCGATGCACATTTCCCCTTCGCACACTTCGTCCTCCAACGAGGGGCCTCTGCTGGAAAACGCACACACACGCACTCGTGCGCACTTTCTCACTGCTTCGCATCCATCATGGGAACCGTTTCTCACACAACTCACTGGCAAAGGGGCACTGGCTCACTAGTATTATTCACTGCATAGCATCGTTCGCATCATCCGCCGCCGGTTGAGTTGACTTTGGCTCCACCTGCAGCAGCAACAACATCACTATCGATGATGACGTCGGCGATGATCGCGACAACCATGACGGAAAACGGCATATACTAACACCACCAGCCCGATACGGTAAGCAGCTGGAATATAACACGCCCGGTAAGATGTGCGCGAAAGCAACGCGGTTTCTTAGCCACATTTCCGCAAACGGAACAAACTAAACGGAACAACCATGGCACAGGACGGCAAAGAAGGGACGAGACAGGGAAATCAACACAATGCACACACACTCACACAGTTACACTGCGCGCACGCTCGTCCTTTTTTATGCTGCTGGCAATGGTTGCTATTCACGGTTATTATTTTTCTCCTTCACAACGAGCGGAAGATGAGCGAACACACAACTGACACGTGAGATAAATCGAGCGCTAAAAAAATGTTATTCTGTCGATGCTACTTCATCCTTCCCACTGACATTGCTTCGTTTTCATGGTGAATGCTGCGTGTGCGTGTGTATACACGCGGCCGATAGTGGAACGATGTTATCAACACGCACCATAAGCCACAGAAAACGTACCCACCACTAGAGCACGTACGTACCACTGCACACACGATGATACACTCACTGCTGCTGCTCACGATTCACCACCAACCCAGTGCGACCATGCGCGGCGGCGAACACGGGTCACTTTTCGCTGCTTTCCTATACTTTTCACACCACTATCCCGGCCACTATTATCACGGAAGGAAATGTGAGGGAAAAGAATTTCTTCCCTTCCACCCTACACACGCGCACAATTACTTTCCCGTGTGCTTTTGCTTTTATTATTATGTTACTATATTTTATCTCACAAACACACGGCCCAACGCGATCGGCTTCACGCACTACGCACACTGCCGTGACAAACTAACTGTAGAGTACTATTTTTTTATGTGTAAAACATAGAAACACACTGCTCAAAGTGTACTCTTCTCTAACTAATTAACAATTCACGCGGGTTTCTTCATTGCTGTTTAGTTTTTGTTTGCTTCCTTTTCTCCAGCTCTTCCTGTGAATGATAAAGATTAGTTTTACTTCATTTATAAACCAGCGGCACACATACACATTCATGTTACGAACGAATACACTGCTTCGCACAGTCTGAGCCTACGTGACGGGAGGTTGGGTGGCGCGCAGCGTATCTTCTTCAATTGGAACGCGTTTTCTTCGCACAAAAAAAACGACTTTGCTATCACGCACACACACTCGCACATATCCCACATATAACCACGAATGCACACGTATTACACACACTGTAAGCGGCGGTCACCGACACCCGTTTCTCACTGTTCATACCTCACAGCTCACGACCTCACTCATGTTATGTGTTTGCCTGCTTTTTATTGGTCCCATATAAATGGAGGTAAATTTTGTATGTTCTTCTAGCGTTTGAATTGTATTTTTCCTAACAACTAGCACAATAATTCTTGAGTTAGAAAAGACACGTTGAAAAAATAAGGACCAAAAGATTTGTCAGGCAATTACACGCTTCTCACGATGAGGATGGAAATACCACATTCGGAACAATCGCTCAAGCAAACAAATTAAAATATTTTCGTGTGAAAATAAAACGTAAAGGCGTATTTACTTTCATTTTCAACAACAAAACGAGCAATTTTAAACACTATGGAACTGCACGTTTGTAAATAAACTTGAGGCAGTAGAATTAGAAATGAAATTAAAAAAAAACTACAAGTCCGTTTTTCACTAAATGCACATGAAAGCAATTCATCGTGAGATCGTTGAACTTTGGTTCAAGACAGCGTTGCCTTGCTCATGTAGAGTAGTGGATCAAAACAAGTTTCATTGCGTTGAACTGTTGGCATCCCCATATCACATGGTAGCTTTTTTTCTCGTGAATCTGCCTCATCTCACCACGGCGAAGCACAAACCAACAAAATAACGCACAAATAGACTTACGCCTAAACACAATGCTGTAGTAAGATATTGCATTTTCTTGGATATTATTGTATTAATTCATTGCAACACGAATCAGGCAACAACAATTGGGACACCCTTAGCATCGTCGCCGCCCTGGCAAGTGCTAGATGTATCGTAGCTGATTCTCTTGGTGAACATCGGGAGCCGTGTGGTTCATTCGACGCACGAAACGACCGTGTGACCGCAAGAATGAGAAGCACCCGCAAGCGCAACCCCCCCAGATGGCGGAAATGATTCCCCATCAGCCTAATGCAACTGAACGTCAAGGGTGTGTATGGAAGTGCTAAAGAAGAAGGGCTTTCGTATTTCACCACCCAAAGAACCCTTTCCTCTTATCCATTAGCAATAGAACGCGAGGCATGGTTGCGATGGTATTGGTGTAATATAGGCACACGCACACACATGCACTCGGTCGCGCGGAACAGCAGACCACTGCTTTGGAGACGGTATTTTTTTCAGCACAACTTTTCTCACCTTTCGCACACGTTTTGGCACACGGAAGAGGTATTACGGAACGAAGGCGTGCTTCCGCAAGCGATTTTCCACCCAACCAACCAAGTTCGGGATATTTTTCACGCGGAAAATCAAGTTTTGCTGTGCCTGCGTATGGCACGCACGTCCAATTCACTTCTTCACTTTCTTGCTGTTGTAGCTGGTATTGGTACCATCGATGACAGTTCCATGCCAAAAGTGTATAATACAAAGGTTGGATCATTGCTAGCTATTCACGGGTAGCCATTTTGTATTCTCATCTGACAATCCAGTTTGAAAATTCAAAGCGCACATGGACCGCATGGCTTGTGCATTCAGTTGGAACATAAAATTGCTACAAAATGCTTTTTCTTTTCGAGTTTTATCTTATTTCATTCCATTTTTCTCTTTGGTAATTGGAACAAGAAAACAAGACAAGGCATTTGTAGAAAATTAGTTTCATTTAAATTTATATCAAAGATTCTCCAAACTGATGATTGTGAGGAGGCGAACCCAGATAGTGTTCATATTTTTCTAGGCTTGATAGTTTAGTTAACGTTTAGTAATTTTTATTATCACTTACCAGCAACTCAAACTCTAATATGTAACACAATCAATAAGCTTAATTTTTGTAGCATAGCATCTTTATTTTTTTACCGTAATCATCGCATTAAAAGTTCCTGTCCTAAAACCAACAGACTAAAACCCCTTCCACGGCGAAGATTTCTGGCTTTTTTGTACAATTTTCGGTATGATTGTTTTCAGGCGTGTGGCGACGGTGGTTATAATCTCACCTTACTATTACTACCTTGCCATGATATTCTTTGCAAGCCATTTTTCTGAAGCACAACTAGTATTATACAATACGATATGCATTTTTCTCTCAGCTCAACTAAACATAAGATTGCTCGCATGTTTTATCTATAAATTGAAAGCTACAAATGTGAGGATATACGGGGCAGGAATTGCAGAACGAGATTCCACTGTCACACTCTAGTTGTACGATGCTCTCTATGTGGTATTGTAAATCGTTAAAACTTGCTTTCAAATCGATTGCGTTCGGAGGGATATGTTCACCCAATCGTTGGGCGAAAATCACAGCTCTAACCTGCTAACCGATCACCATCCCCTTTTCGTTAAAAAATCGATCCTGAATATCAGATTTCGTATGCGTATTGCTACATTTCACGATTGCTTGGTGTAATTTTGGGCAGATATGCTTATTTTCGTATTTCTCATACATACTTTGCTAGATTCTTGACCGTAATACTATGGCAATAACTACTTGGCCATCGCTTCAAGGAAAAGATGAAGTATTTTTTTTTAAATTCATCCCCAAATTTAACAGCTCTTCTCCACATTCACTAAAGCACCATTTGAGAATGGAAAAAAATTAAAAGAGTTAAGCTAGCTAAAGCTAAAATGAAGTTTTGGTCGAGAAGCGTTGGTACAGGATTTGTTGTTTTACCTTACTCTCTTGTATATGTCTGTGTTGTCGTGGAATTCCTTAGTTTTAGGTACAATATGTAACTGCTAACGATTTATAATTAATCGTTTCTTGACGTGCATTAAGCGTAAATTGCTACACAATCGTGTTAAAGGCGAAAAGGCAAATCGTGAGAAGCTTTCAGCAAGCGTAATGAATAAAAGTGTACAATAGCACCTTCACAGCATAGCGGTGAGATTCTTAAAGAGAACGAAAATGCTTATGCAAATCCATGCGATTTTAAAACTTAAAGCTAAAGCTAACGAGCACCGTTGCATGTTGAGCAGTTGAAGTACTTTACATCACAATTTTTTGCACTTAAAACATAGCGATTGCTGGGTGTCGATTATCTCACTCCATTCTATCCAGCCTGTTTTCGTTCACGGAGTAAAACGTTCGTGTGACATATGGGTGGTCGGAATATTACTACAGCAATACTATTAGTATCACAAATTGCCTGAGTTATGGCGTTGCAGCACACTGTTGATTTTCATCCTTAGCGGCGAAAGATCAATTTTGCCAAAGCGCGGCAACGATCCAAATCGCTTACTTATCGGTGTTGTAACCGGCGTTGTTACTATTCCCTTTTCCGGCCCATTATCGTCGAGCGGAGGTTTACCTTTCTCCACCGTTCTACACGGCGAGGATGACATTCGTGCGAGGGTTGCGTACTTTTGGTACAGCTTCGGTGAGCATTCGGAACCACTTGCGGCGGACTCGACGTGATGGGCCGCATCCTTCGGTGACAGTCGCGCTCCGTGTAGTGTGCGCAACCGGCGGCTACTAGCCTTCGGTGTCCGAAACGATGCTTGGACACGATCGTACTGTTCAACCGTCGACTCGGCAGTGGCTCGTTGTGCAGATCGTACCGCTCTGGGCAGTGTGGTAGCAGGTGGAGTTATTTGGTGGTGTTCAGTGCCCCCTTTACACTTAGCGTTTGGTGAAGTTCGCTGCAAATCTTCGTTCGGATAGTACGAGGGAATTTTATCATCTACCGAGCAACGATGCTTCCCCGTACCATCGTGCAAAGCAGCATAGCACTGTTCGCTTGCGCTACTAACGCCACTGCTACTATTAGTGCTGCTGCTACTACTACTACTACTACTACTACTGGTAGAGCTGGATCGAATCGGTTCCTTCTCAGTTCCTCCCATATTCATATAGATCGATTCTTCGCTACTTTGCACAACGGATTCTAATCCTTTCAAGGCTATCTGCGGCGTTGGAGTAGGTTTTCTATACATAACAACTTCGTCCAGAAGTTTTTGACGGTTAAAACCTGTGCCGACCGGGCCCATCTCCAGGTATCCGTCCAAATCCGTTTCCTTGATCGGTGGCGGACACACAACGCTGGACATTTGCGTTAAACCACTCTCTATCTCGCAATCTTTCTCGCCTATCGCTGCCACACAGCCCACAAGATTGACCGTCGACGAGTTAGCTGAACGATTAAAACCATCCAAAATACGTTCCGAAATGTTCAAACGCCTTACATCCGGTAACAGCATTCCGAATCCTTCCGGATATGGTTGCACGTTCACCTCACCTTCCTCAATTAGGGACATGCCGGACGTATTGATAAACTCAGACGAAGCAAAGCAGCTATCCTCCTCGATATAATCGATGTCTCGCTGAAGATAAAACTCGGACGTACACGACCCAACGCCATCGGACAGATTATCGCACGACGAATTGCCAGCCCCATCATCGCATGGTCCGCCGTCGGGTGTTTCGCTTATTTTCAACCGGCTCAAATCGGGACTGGAGAAACTATTGCGCTTATTCTCGACCAACCGTAACCGGCACACCTTATCCCGATGAACTACCGCACCCGGCTTTTCCGGAACAGAACCCGCAGTCGTATGCGGTTTGGTTGTGCCCGCTTTGCATTCCTTCCGATTGGAGTTCTTTTTGTCTGAACCTTGGGAGTCGGTACTAGTGGTTCGGCGACGTCCAAACATCGATTCTAAGCGAAGCCAGTGGTGACGTTTCTTCTTCATTAATTCCGCTTCTGGTGCCGTGTATGAACGTTGCAGATCAAACCCTTCGTTCGTATTTGAACGTGTACGGGGCGGTAATGGTGGTGGTGGTGTAACAACTTCTTCCTTTATGGGTTCGTTACTGGCGATCACTAGTTTCATCTCCTCGTAAATACCGGAAGCGATCGATGCTCGTGATAGCCGTGAGTTAGGTGCAGCTAGATCGTCTCGAATTTCCTCATATATTCCCGACATTCCAGAAACGCGTCTCGACCAGTTGGCCGAATTTGGCTCGGTACGCTCCACCACCGGTACGGTGGGCAATGGGCCAAGTATATCCTGCAGTCCCATAATGTTCTGCGTATTGTCAAGATTCTGGTAGATGCCCATATCATCACGCATACCACCATCGGCTGTTGCACCCACCGCAAAGGGATCGAGCGGTTGCATCTCCTGCCGTATTTCGTACACCGGTGTTCGGCTAGCACGACGCAACTGCATCATCTCCTGCCGGTACAGCTCAAGGTTGCGGATCGATTTCTTCATCCAGCGCAGATGCCGTTCGCACAGAAGTTGCGTTTCCAGGGCGAAGTAGGCGCAGCAGCGTTTGCGGTTGTTCTTCCAGAAAAGACCGTACGAATGCTGTTTCGTGCGTGACGTGGCCATTTGTACAGTCAGGCCCGGAATGTTGATACGCACGATCAATTCGGTGGTAAGATCGGTGGGTGCTGTGAAGAACGAGATGCGCATATAGCACGGGAAACATTTGACCGCTTCTACCCGCACGAAGTACCTTGACCAGGACTGTCGAAAACATCCAAAAATGTTTGAAAAATAAAGGAAATTGAAGATATTTCGTCTATTTCGTTTCGTTCCTCTTCTCTCTTACCTTCATGTGGGAAAATTCCAGCTTCCTCTCGCGTATGTCCAGCTTTACATCCATAAACAAGCTTATCGTGTTGTCTTCCATCGGGATGCTTTTAGTAGCTATGGTTACAGTTCAAAATGAAGATGTTCCTCTTCTATGCAGTACCTAAAGAACAAGCCAAGAAGCCATTATTTGAAAACGAAATAAAAATATTATCCAGAAAGCTATTTACATAACATTTTTTACGGTCATCACTGATAAAAGTTCAAACAGCTACGTTTCATCTCACACCATATCATGCAACTGAACAACCTTATTCTGTACCCTCTGCTCTCACGCCTATAGCCTTGATGCTACGCCACAGGCTAATTCCGTACCTAGCGTGATGTGAGCATTAGCAACGATCTACAACCCACGATCTAACGGCCGATGGAGAAGCAAAGTTTGAAGGACCTTCGAATAGTTCCTACCGTTACGAGCACGCGCGCATACCGGTCACAGCGTAATATTGTCGCGTATGCAGGCAACAAAGACTTGTAAGATCCCGTACGTCTGACGTGATATCGTAAACGAATCGACAACGTTGGTCCAGCTGCGGCTGCTTGCGTCATTTAGAACCGTTTGGAATTTGTTCAAGGTGTAGATCGCGACGGCTTTTTTTTTGTTTTGCTAATTTTAGTGTGTTTTCAATGGAACATGTTTGTTTGGCATGCAATCAGCTCGGAGGGGGTTTCCCATACCGTTTGACGGCTATACTTTTTGGGACAAAAATAGTCACCATGACTCGCCAATTTTAACCAGAAAATTTCAAATCATCATGCGCGGAGAATTTGTCATATTCATATTCTAATGCACGTTGAAACAATTCAACTACTTAAGCAAAATGATTACTTTTAATTGCCGTTATAATGCTGGAAAGACAGCGAGCTTCCGTACGTCGAACTTTTTTCAATAAAATCACGCCAAAATCACTAAACCTCACTTATCGATCTGTACCGCAAGCTGTTGGTTGGACAACTTACCTGGCCCTTTTTTTTCAACATCTATTGCGATCCGAAACTGCACCATCCATATCAAGTTGTCTGGCCGTTGAACGACGAACGCATCCGCAAATCATGTGCGATCTCCTCTCCTTTGATATGCCACCGTTCTGCAGACAGTTTGTTGAAAGGCATGTGCTGAATGCAGCAGGCGGGAAAAACACTCACAGCATCCGGCAAACACTTTCCCGGTGTGCCGTTTCTTCTTTTCAGCCGTATCGTAGTAGCCACTTTTACGTACTGCACTTGCATTCACAACGATGCACACGTTGGTGCCGCGCTTGTTGGTGGCCAATTGTGTATGCACGTTCACGCCGGATGCTCTGAAACAGAATATAATTCCGTCCAACGGTTAGCAATGGAGGCAGGTACGACTGGAGAAACAAACCACACAAAATGGTTGCACCTCCATTGCACTGAACTGAATACACAAACGAAATAAACCAAACGGAGCAGGGTGTGCGCTGTTGTGGATGGCGAATGGGGAGGTAGAAACGCAAATTTGCACTCTGTGTTTACCACACCCGCTAGCAAAAAATTAAAACCTAGCGTTTATTTGGGTTTGTGCGCTTGTGCGTGTTTAGAACGCCCAATTACACAAAATCTCGCGTTCAAAACGGAAACGTCAAATGTGTCATTGAGTGGAACCAACGAGTGGGGAAGGGATGTTTTGACAAGTTCCATACAAAAAAAAACGTATGCTTTCTTTTATACTTTTATTAATTAAATTTATTTGTTTTCTATTCTATTTTAGACGTTAAATAAAACGAAAAACCATCGTTTGATTATTAACCTATTTCTATCTTCATTTATCACGTGTAATTTATGTACAATCACGTTGCTTTCTCCCTCGGTTTCCAGCACATCCACGCCAGCTGATTCGTACCATCATCGTTTGTTTACCTTTTCCTCATTTCGTCACAAACCGCTCTGGTGCGTGTAATTACCGTTGTTTTCGTTGTGAGACTGTAGAAAAATGTCTTCCAAAGAAGCGAAAACCGCCCTGAAGGAAGCGCGGGAGGCAGTAAAGAACAAGAAATATTCCGATGCCATCAAATTGTGTAATGTAAGTACGGTTGTTGCCGGCCTTTGCAGTCGGTATTCAAAGGCTCTCATACCCATCATCCCATATTCCATACAGAAAGTATTGAAAGAGCAGGACGATAATTACATGGCACTGGTGCTGTTAGGTGCCTCCTATCAGGATAGCGACAAAAAAGAAGCGGCTACTTACTTAAAGCGAGCACTTGCATGTTCTACCGACCCAACCGTTGCACTGCAAGGTTTGGCCACTTGTGTCGATGATACTGAGTTGCCGGACGTATGCGAGAAGCTGCTGTCTTTGCTGCCTGAAAAGTATGCCGAGCAGCATGCAAAGGTATTCGGTGTAGCCGCCAGGGGCACGCTCGGGAAGGCATTGCGTTTGCTGGAGAAGGAAGCGACAGAGGCCAGTTTGGAGGAAGCGAGAAAAGTTTCTGCCTTTGAATATCTTGGCAAAATAGTGACACAATACCCAGATCTCGAGAACACGGAAGCAAACTTGGTACGAGAGATAGCCACTTATTTATGTATCCGCTTATGCTTAATATTGGATTGCTAAATTCTAGGTCAGCACGGTACTTGAACGCGAGATCCAGAACAATGGGGACGTTTATCAGCATGATAAATTCATCCGATATCTTAAGCTGCTGCACCGCGAGAAACGGTTCGACCGTTTGGCATCGGTTGCTGCGGTAATGCACGATCGCTTCCCGAACGACATCTATCCGCTGGAATGGATTTGCAAGCTGTACAGTGAACGAACCGTTCCGGAAGACAGCTTAACCTCACTGCTTACGCACCAGCTGGAACACTATCTCGATCGAGCGGTAACCGTTGGACCAAACTCTCCCACAGCTCTTCTGGCGAAGGGCAAATTTCTGTTCGATGCTGGTCAACTTGCCGAAGCCGAACGCATGCTAAAGCGTGCGAACGAGGCCCAACCCTTGTGGAGTACCTGCTTGGCAATGCTGGGCGAAATTTACTTCCGCCAGAAGGCGTACGGGTTGGCGGAAAATGTGTACCGCAACATGAAGGTAACGAATCGGAACTATGCCATCGCACTGATGGAGGACGAAAGCGAAGAAAAGCTACGCGAATCGAACGCATGCTTTGCCGAGCTTTACGAGAATGATCGTTCAGCTGAATTGGTGTTTCACTGGTGTAAGGCGAACCTGCTGCTGGAGGATCTAGCAACGGCAAACGAAAAGATGGACGAGCTGGCGCAAATCGGCATTGAAGCGAAGCGGCTAGATTATTTACGCGCACTCCGCGAGAAAATGACCGGTAACGTTGAAAAGGCAATCGAAATCCTTTCCCACCACCAAGAGGACAGTGCCTGTTTGCTGGAGCTTTCCAAGGTGCTTGGGGGTGTGGAGGGCAAGCAGGAGGAAAGCTTCCTGGCTGCACTGAAAGCCACCAAACTCGATCCGAGCAATGCCGCTTGCTTTTACCGACTCGGAAAGCTGTACCAAGAGCAGGGAGATTCGCTGCGAGCACGCAAATGTTTGGAGAAAAGCATCCATCTTAGTCCGGCCGCACGTAATACGGTCATTCTGCTTAGCGGGCTCTACCGAAAGTATGGAGAGTGGGACGCAAATGCAGCATTGTTGTCCACCACGTTTTCTCTCTGTTCGGGTGCGGCCTGGGCTCAGCTACTGCTCGGACTGCACCATCTCGGTCGGCAGGAGTACGACGAAGCGATTGGCGCCTTCCGAACCGTGTTGCGGTACGAGGTGGACAATTCTACCGCCTGGGAAGGATTGGCGGACGCGTACCTTGGCCGTGGGTCCTACTCTTCCGCGCTGAAGCTGTTCGAAAAGATTACGGAACGTAATCCGGACAATCCGTACCCGTTGCTACAGCTTGCTAACATAAAGAACGTAAGTAAACGCACGCTAACCACACGCTGGTAGATGATCATGGACGTTTTTGTTTTTTTGTTTTAATTCCTCCAGACTGTGAAGCTGCACAGCGAAGCATTGGAATTGTTCGAGCAATTGCTGACACAGCATGCGAACTACTTCCCTGCTATCAAAGGAATCGCCGATTCGCACATGGGTCTATGCTTTTTTCGGTTGAATCAACGTCTTCTTGGGCGTAGCCGGGACCATGCCCAGCTGTGTGTGGAATACCTCACGCGAGCCATAAAGATGAAGCCACACTTTATCTGTTTGTGGCACCAACTGGCAAAAATTCTGGACACGGTGGCATCGTTTCCTTCAAACTATTCTCATGTGAAGATTGCGGGCAGTTTGGCGGGACGTGAGCAATGTGAGCAGGTGGTGCTCAAGCGTAACCAACTGTCGGAATTGGCCGCTCGATGCTATGCTCGGATCATAAAGCATAATCCGGACAACAGCGTGTACTGGTACGAGTTAGCGACCAATCATTACCGTCGTGCGCTAGAGGTGCCTTCAGATGTGGAAGAAAATGGTACCACAGTGAATGCACGGGTCAAACTCCTCTCCACGGCGCGTGATATGGCCAAACAGTCGATAAAATTGGACCCAAGTAGATGGCAAAATTGGAACCTGCTTGGCGTGATCTGTGCCACGCAGGAGATCAACAATCTGGCTCTCGCCCAACACTGCTTCGTGGAAGCGGTAACTGTCGATCGGAAAACAGCTGCCGCCGCTTGGTCCAACCTTGGTGTGCTCTATCTTTCCCACGGACCAATCGGTCTTGCCAACAAAGCGTTTGGCCGGGCGCAACAGTGCGATACGACGTTCATGCAGGCGTGGATCGGACAGGCCATGATTGCGGAGCGTGTGGGACAGATGGATGAAGCAATGGATCTGTTCCGGCACTGCACGCAGCTTGGCTATCATCGCGAAACATCCCTCGGATACGCGCACTGGGTATGCTCGATAGTGAACGAGGACAACTATTCGGACAACGAGCGGTATCGATTCGCCATCGATACGATGGCCGCACTGCCCGTTGCGCACGATTCTATCGTCTGGCACTGTGCGGATTTGGCCGAACGTTCGACTGCGGTCGCACTATGTTTTCTGGGGAATTTGAGCAGCCGGCTTGGACTGTCGCGTACAGCAACGGAAGCGTATCGTCGAGCTGCGGACACGATTAGCAACCCCACGGCGAAGGATCGTATTCTGTGCGATCTGGGCCATTGTTTAATGAAGCAACAGCGGCATGAGGAAGCTGTCGAGTGCTTCGAAAACTTGTGCGGCGAACCTTCGTATCGGGCGTCTATCGGACGGGCTCAAGCGTACTTCCGTGCGGCGCAGTACGAACAGTCATACGCCGAGTACGATCAGTGTTTGAAACATTTTGCCGCGACGACTGAGGAGAAGGCGTACGTGCTGATCGCAATGTCCGCGATGGTATATGCATTCTGCGGAATGGAGCAAGCCAAGACGCTACTCTTTGAATGGTAACGGGATCGGATTCCGGATCCACGACAATTTTCATTGTGATTCAATGCATGTTTTCTGCTCTCGTTGATTTTACAGCATCGCACAACCACAGCCGCCAATTCAGGCACTGTTTTCGGCCTGCGCACTTGGCCTGCTGCACAATGCCGGTATGCTTACGGAACTCGTCATCAAAGAGCTGCGAAAACATGAGGACGATCCTGTGAATGGTCATCATGTAGTGTATTTCGTCTCCGAATATTACTGGCAAACCGTAAGTAAACAAATCCAGCGATTATTTATCTACTTTGGCTCAATTCTGCTTTTTTCGTGTAGAATCAAAAGCGACAATGTTATACATATATTCTTTCGCAAATACACCGCTATCCGCATCGACCGAAACTGTGGCAGCAGCTGGCAATTGCTCTGCTAAAACGATTCCGTACACCGGAAAATAATCTGCGCTTAGCCAGTAGCGTGGCCCAAGGTGCTGTAATTTTGGAATTAAGCGATCGAAAACATAGAACGCGCGCTGAGGACGCGAGTAGATGGTTGGCCGTGGCGAGTGAAGCTATTCGTCCGTTGGATGCCCAACGTTGCCGCGTTTTGGCACAGAAAGCTGTCCATGCGGATCCAACGAATCGTGAAGCATGGGGTGCTTTCGTGCGAATGAACGCTAAATAAAGATCCTGTCGAGGTTTGAGTGTACATGATTGATAAATAATACATTTCTTTAGGTAAAATAATGGCGCGGATCGCTAAATAGGGAGAATGTTGAGAAAAACACGGTTTTATTTGCGACAAAAAAACATATCTTTCTATTTTCTTTTTCTGTACATTTGAATGCGTCTTTGGAACCCTTTCGCCGAATGGTGCGAATAGACCGGTATGTCGCTACAATCACAAAAACCAACACTTTCGCTCAGCAAAAACTGCTGAAACATCGATGGTAGAAATTTGATGGCGCCAAAATTTTGCGCTATCGTTTCGGTCAGCTTTTTGCGCCGTTTGTAACTGCTCCATGCCTGTGCCTCGAGTATAAGCACACCGCCCGGATGCAGCTGTCGGTACATGCGCGCGAATGCCAATTTTAGCCCACTATCACCGAAGTTGAGCTGCATCCATTTGGTAACCGAAAGGCACAGAATCACATCGAACTGTGGTTTCTCTAGCTCGAGCAATGCAGGATCATCGTAGATGTAGTTGGCACGGTGAAATTCTACCATGTCGTGGCTCATGGTGCGACCGTGTGCAGTGCCCATTTTGTTGTCATTATTCAGTGTTGTTTTCCAAAGTTTGCGGGCTTCCTTGATCAGTTCACCATCAATATCGATGCCAACGATCGAGGCAGGTTGGCAAGCTAACGCTACCTGCACTGTGAGCGCTCCGTTGTTACATCCAATGTCAAGTATTCGTTTCGATTCAAACAGTTCGCACCGCTGCACGAATGCCTGCAGCCGAGGATCTTCCGCAGGAGTAGCATTACTGTTCCGATATCCGTAATAACGATTGTAGTTGCCGTACGGAAACACTTCCTTCGACCGTTTATCCCTTTCCAATATCGACCTTTTTTGTGCTTTCTGCTGGGAGGAAGAAAAAGTTTGTAGATTTCATGTGTATTACTTGTTCGGACGCGTTTCAACACTTACCCTTTTGGATACTAATTGTTTCAAAGCTACGATGCTTTCTTGCTCCAGCGATTCTACACATTCTTTTGACGTAATATGTGGTTCCATATTTGGTGCCGTAATCATTTCGTAAAACAAAAATCAACGAAATATACCGATGCCTAACTGCGTCTCTCCTGAGTGTTTGATTTACATATTCGCCGGAATAATATGTAAACAAACAAATCAAGCTGAAATGACAGCCGGCTGGTGGAGATATTCGCCCGAGGCGGAAATTGACATCTTTCGCTGTGAAATATTTCATCAACGGTTCTATTGTTCAAAACGACAGTTAACACGTTGAAGGAGCTTTAGTTTGTAGGTTTTGTATTTATTCAAATTAACTCATTTAGACGCACTACGTTCACCAATCGTTACTCCGAAATTCAACAATCAAACGATTATTGTTCAGAATCTTTCATCCCATACCTTTGGTTTCTCCCATCCCGTTAGGCACCTGTGCTTTAAATGGCGGTAGCAAATCCGACACGATCATTGCCCATGTCGAACTCGGTGTAGTACTTGCCGATGAAAACATCTCCCAAGATCCACAGCGGTCCGTTGGGGGGCGGAATGTCAATGCCCATAAAACCGGACAAGCAGATAGTTTTGCCCATTTGAGCGATACGCAGAATGTAATCAGCGCCCTCCAGCACAAATGCTTTACCACCGAGGGTGAACGTGATCTTGGGCAGGCTGGGAATCAGCGAACAGTCGACCATGTACTCGCCGTTCATGATCGGTGTACCACCAATAGCCTTGTTGATGGCCGTTACTTCCGATACCGGGCCGGCAATCAGGCTGGTACCGGTATCAGCAATTGCCTCGCATCCATTGTTGCAGAACTCACTGTCACCTACGGAGACGGAATCCATCTTGAACTGCCAGTATGCTTTCCGGTCCACGCTCAGGTACGTAAAGTCGCCAGTGTAATGCTTGGAATCGGATCCGCCAAAAATGATTTCTCCACCTTCCGATGCGCTGGGGTCGCGGTTCAGATAGAACGAAAATACCGGCGCATCAATCTTGCCCTGGTTGAACATATTATAGAACACGGGTGTTACGCCGTCGACCGAAATCGATTTGTAGGCAAGCCCGAGAATACCGTCAAACTTTGCCGCTACAAACACGAGCCCCGGTTCCTGGATTGCTTCGGCAAACGTTTGCTTCTCGACCGTTACACCCCCGACGGTGACGCTATCGGTGGACAGATAGCCCGACAGACTGCCGGTACCGTACTGGATATGGAAAGCGGTACCATTCTTCTCGAACGACGATGACTTCTTGGCGTCGTACTTGTTGTGCATCAAGCAGGCGATGTTAGTGAACGAACACTGTTTTGACGGTACCCACAGATTGGAAGATCCCGTATCGAACACCACCTTGAAGCTTTGTGGTGGCGTGCCAATTGAGATAGCACCAAAATATTGAGCCTGCGGCGGAAGGGAAGCAGAATAATGATAATCGAGATATGTCTGTATAAGAGTCTGAGAGATTTCGAATCAACTTACATCGAGATAGTTGGACAGTGGTTCCGGAACCGGACCAGTCGTGTCTCCATACTTCAGACGGAGCTGCCTGATTTCGGTACCAACGCTACGGAAATGGTCACGAGCGGATGGGGCTTTGTGTATGGGCACCCTACAAAGCATCACCAGATGAAAAGAAAAAGAATATTGCAGTTAGATTATGAGTTGCGTGTATAAACATTTCGAAAACAACATTATTATCAACAACCGAACGGTGGGGAAGTGAACCGAAACGGACGGTAGATGCTGAACTGACCTGGACCGAAACCCATGAAAATAATCTCTAATGAGATAGTGATTTATCAATCAACTAAAGTACGGTGGCAACGGTGGAATATGCGAACGGATGAGTCACTTTCGACGCCATTTGTTGCGGATTTTCTTTGTTGGTTGGTATGGAATATAATATGCACACACAGTTCGCTCTCGTTTGTCCGACGGTAATTAAATTATCAACCGGAATGGTAAAAACTTACCCAAGCATGGTAAAAAGACCCGAGATGATGCTTACCTCACAAAATCAGCATTTCCAAGGACGGCCAACGCCAGAACGACGATGGCGACGCCAAACCTGCGAGCCATTTTGTATGCTTTCTACTCCTTTTGCTACACCAACTCTCTGTGTGTCACGATTCTTGATTGAATATGCTAGAAAAGAATGAAGCTTTATAAAAATCAGGACACCTTACTAAATCAAATCAACAAAACACAGCCCACAAGAGGTTTTTCGTTTTGTCAACGCATCACTACGAAGTTGGGTGAGAATGGGTGGGGAAAAAGTGCTGAACATTACAAACAAACGAACAAATGTTTACGATGGCACAATTTTTGCTTCACAAATGGCAATAAGATTGCTCAATCAATCGTAAAGATGTTCACCTTTCTTCGGACAGTTTTGCAGACGCGTTCTACGATGTTATGAACAAGTGAGACTGCACTTTTGCGGCTTGCACCTGCTTACCTTTTTATAGAAGTGTAGCGTTCTGGCCGGAATGTTGCGACCACACTGCGCAAGAAGTTCGCGTGCAGCTACCAAACAGCTGAAACGTCATAATTCGTCTTGCTACGTTCGTTGCACGGTTTCATCTTCGTCGAATGAAAATTTAAAGCAAAAATGCAGTTTATTTTCTAAAATGTTCTATATGATTCACAATTGTGGCGTAAAATCCAAATACAAGCGAATAAAATATAATTATTTCGGTCGTACAGTGTGGCTTCGAACACCCGCACCAACTGATCCCTGGAAAGGTGACTACAGAAACACCGGCTTCTATATGTACCTTGGCTAATCGACTGTCAGCTGTCATTTGTACAAATCGGCAGAAAAAGAAGACAAACCTGGCTGTCAAAAAGAGGGATCAAGATTGAGAAGAAAAGTTTGGTGCTGGCCAGCCTTTTTTGTGCAGAAATTCTGTAAAAGAAGCTTGAAAAGATCAAATATTATATACCTAGTGCAGCATACAAACGGACGACGCCCAAAAACAACCGAAACCGTTTCGGGGCGGTGCACTGCTATTGGTCCTGCGGTGGTGTGGTGGTCTCTTTTTCCAGGGGTTTCTCGTCTCGTCTGGGCGGCTTGCTTTTCAAGTCCGCCGTCGTCCATGATGGCACCAGTACGCCCTGGCGGAAAATTGTTTCTCAGCTAATCCTTCTTCTTTCTTCTTTCTATATGACCGCGCGCGTACACAAATTGTGGTGAAACTCGCAAATTTGTACGAAACAATAAAATCGAAACACGCTTTACCATTTGCTATTGAACACTTCCATCGACGTTGTGTGTATGTGTGTGTGTGTTAATGTGAACTCTTTCCGCAATCCAACAAATTCGATGTGTCCTGGTTCCTGTTGAAACAAAACAAAATTGTGAATAATAATCGCATTTTGTATGTGTTTCCTGTGAACGAATACTGTACCGTTGTGTGTTCGGTGCTATCGGTTTCTTTGTTTGATATCGGATGACGCACACATAATCCCAACACCGGAACAATGATACAGACCATACAGGATGTCAACGACTGTGTACCATTGTACCTGCCGCACAGCTTGTACCTCAAGCCGCTGGCCAAATTCAACATTTCAGTTGCACTGCCCGCCTCGATCACTGGCAAAACCATCTCCAACTATGACGTTATGGAAAAGATGCGCCAGATGATACTGCCCGACAAGTTCTCCCTGCTGAAGGTAATTAATCGCTGCAGGTTTGCAGCGCTCAAGAGCATTGCCTACGTCGCGTCTTAACGTTCTATTTCATTTTTCTGTGCAGGTCTCGAAGAGTACCGTCGGTTTCATACGGTTCGAGGGAGAGCTGGAGGATAAGGGCAAGCTGAAAGCCGTACTCTCGCGACTCGACGGTCGTCCGCTGCGACTGACTGGGTTCGAAGAATCTGTCAAGGTGCGAGCATCGGAGGCGAAGGACGAGTTCCCAACGCGGCACGATTGGGATTCGTTTTTCCGTGATGCCCGCAATATGGACGAAATGAAGGCGGGCGAACGGCCGGACACGATCCATTTCAGCAGCCTCCCGATCAAGTGGTTCTGTCCGCGGCACGCCGAAAACGACGACGGGGCAAAGCCGAGCGAGAGCATCTTCAAGCGCATCTTCGAGAAGTTTGGTGAGGTGCGGGCCGTCGACATTCCGATCTGTGATCCGTACCGGCCACAGATGAAGGCGCACATGTCCGGCATGAAGAAGTTCAGCTTCGATCAGGAGATGTACTTCGAAGGGTATGTTGTGTGTGTGTGTCAGTGTGTTTGCGTGTGTTGTACCGGTTGTCTGTCCTCTTTCGTTCGCACCCCAAACGGAGAAGACAATGGGAACCGGTAGCGCTATGGAGGGAAGAGAAGGAATTGTGCTCAATGCTGCTGATGCAGGAACGAGATGAAAGGAATAGAGCCAGCGGTCACGAAATAGCACGTGTCCTGTGATGTTTAGAGAGAATGTCTGTTTCGCTATGTGTGTTTTTTTTGTTTTCTTTCTCCTTTCTTCCCATCTCTGTTGTGCCCTCGGTGTCTAATCACGGGGGGTGCGTGCGGGATGCAGGTATGTGCAGTTTGCCGAGTACGTCGGGTTCGTGAAGGCGATGGATGAGTTTCGTGGGATGAAGCTGGTACGGAAGGAGGGCGAACGGAATCTGGCCGTTACGATTGCGGTGGAGTTCGATCGAACGAAACACCTGAGCGATTCGACCGTGAAGAAGCGCCAGATCGTGCGTGATCGCTTGATTGCAGCAGATCGGGAGAAGGAAGAGCTGGAAAAGAAGCGCCTGGCGGAGGAGGAAGCACGCAAAGAGCAAGAAAGGTTTGAAATGTCCCGAGTTACATTAATGTGATTACTGTCGTATCGAATGTCGAAATGGATGCTTTAAAGTTTGTTCGGATTTTTAAACTGTCACCTGATTCATTGCGAGTCCTGGAGAATGTAACGAATATATGAAATGTAGCGTATTTTACAGCACTAATCGCATTAGCATGCTAGATATAGATCTTGATGCTTGATTTATCCTTGCAATATCCTGGGACAGGTTTCAGTTAACAGTCTGTTTGCTATTGGCTTTCTATTGTTATCAATTCAAAACACAGAAAACGTCAGGAAGAGTTGCGCCAGGCCGAAATCGAACAGCAGATGCAGCGTGAACAACGCCGCAAGGAGAAACATTTGCAGAAGCTGCGCCAGAAGGAATCGGACGAGATCAACCAGAAGATTCGTTTGGAGGAGAAGAAACTGCTCGAGGCACAACGCAAGCTGGAAAGCATCCGATTGCTCGATGCACTATTCGATCGTATGAAGGTAATTATTCATCATGCTGTACTTACGGTCGTAAAGTAAAATTTACGTACTTTCATCCTCTCTACACAAAGTTGAAACAATCGTTGGAAAAGGGAAAACGGAAAAGTCTCGTATCGAGTGACGGCGAAGGCAACGATGATATGAGCATCTCCTCCGTTAAAGATCGCCAAAAGAAGGCCAACAAGCTGAAGGCGACACAGGAAAAGGAGCTGGAAAAAATGCGATTGCGCTTGAAGCAGGCGAAAGACGGTAGCGTGCTGAAGAAAGTGCTGAGCACCGGACTGGGCGTAAAGGTGGAGCGATCCCGTTCGCCAAGCATTAACACGATCAGCTCGGACGATGGCATACTGAGCGATACTCCGCGCACCAAAACTAAGAAGAAACTTAAATCGGCTACAAACTCGTCCAAGAAATCGGGTGGCTCCGGGATGTCTTCGTCCGGTGGCTCCGGAGAGGAGGAATTACTGTCGGGTGATGAGAAAGCCAAACGTGAAGAAGCCCAATCAATGCAATCACAGTATCCCGCACAATCGATGCCGTACGATCGTTCAATCGGTTACAGCCATCCGATGGTGCCAGCAGCGAGTTATCCGCCGGCTAGCATGTATCCGGGCATGGAATGGGCAGCAGCAAGCATGAGCTATCCGTACCCGTACGATCCATTCTACGCACAGTACTATAGTTCGATGGCCTATCGTGGTGCGTATCGTACGGCTACCAGAGGCCCTCGGTATTCCCGCGGTGGTCCCGGCGCCGTAGGTGTGTCACGGGGCCGGGGTAGTGGATATCGTGGACGGGGAGGATATGATTACTATCGTGGTGGAGGACGCGGCGTTGATGATTACGACGATGATCGTTCTTATTCGCGATCGCGGTCTCGTTCACGTTCACGCTCGCGGCATCGTCGCCGGAGTCGAAGCAGAAGCCGACGTTCACGCTCAAGAAGTAGTCGAAGTCGCAGTCGCAGCCGGAGCCGCCGGTCACGATCGCGGTCCAGCTCACGGTCCCGGACACGCTCAAGGTCGCGTACTTCCAATCGGCATAGTCGCAGCCGGTCGAAATCGAGATCCCGTTCGCATAGTCACCGACGAAGTAAGCGGACACGTTCACGTTCACGTACTCGTTCTGAGGATCGTGCTAAAAAAATTGCTGTGCAGATGTCCAAACCCACATCGAAAAACTTGGTCTCTACCATCCGTGGCGCAACACCACCGTCCCGATCGCGATCACGTGGCCACTCACGATCCAAATCCCGTTCACGTTCACACTCCCGATCCCGATCCAACTACAAGCATCGTTCGTCCCGGAGGCACCGTTCATCCCGATCGCGTCGCGGAGATTCGGAACGGGAACGCTCCAAACCAGAAGAACCGCCGGAACCCATTGCACCGATGGTGGGTCCAATTGGGCCGAGATCTCCACCCGAACCGATGCCCCAGATACCTCAAGGAGGAGTGGGGGTACCCGTCGATCAGAACAATGGTATTGGTGGGAACGCTATGGATGATGATGAAGAACCCTCGATGGTGTCGGAATCGTTTAAGAAGCATCGCATAATCGTGCGCACCGATACGCTCGGTGCAAAAACCACAAAAGAGATCGAGGAGGAAGTGCGGGAGCGTTTGCTGCGGCAGCAAAAGGAACGCGAGTTTGAAATGCGCAAAGAGCGCGAACTACAGAAGCGAAAAGAGGCAGAAGAAGAGGATGTTGATGAGGAGGAGGAAGAGGAAGATGATGATGAAGAGGAGGAAGACGACAGTGAGAATGGTGAGCGGCAACAGCAGCAGCTGCGGAAACCGCATGCTGTTAAAACATCCGCCAGGAGAACACACAATCACACGAAACCGTTAACACCGCCCGCGCACGGAAACGGTCAAAAGCGGAAAGATGAACTTCGTCGGAAGCGCAACGTTACGGCACCGGTTCATCTCAACGATAAACGGCACCGCGTTCGGCGTACCGTCGATGGGCGTTCGAACGGTGAGAGTGGCCCACGGGAATCTTCGTCCACTTCCGATTCGGAGGACGATAATGACGAGGACGACGAGGAAGAGGATACGTCCGGCAGCAGTAGTGCCGAGGAGGTAGATCATAGACGGCGGCGTGCACCGGAGCGTTCGCGGCTGAAACAATCCCCCGAAAGTCCGCGGGAGCGGCGACGTAGAAGGTTCGAGACTGTACCCTCCACAGACAAAAGACAGGGCAAACAAATTGTTCCGGAGAGCAGACATGCTGCAGTGGAAGAGAAACGTGGACGCGTACCCGTTAGATCACCAGCTAGAGGAAGATCGCGCGAGGAACGGCATAACAGCGGAAGTCGTCCGATCGTTAAGGATAGTAGTCGCCAACGCCGTTCGCCCAGCGGCGGTGGTAGAGGACGGCATGTTCAAACGCGGCAGCGTAGTCGAAGCCGGGAACATCACCGCAAATCGTCCCATGCGCGGCAAGAAGAACAGACCAACGCGGGAAGTAGTGGCGATGAGGTGAACATCCGACGCAGAGGTACTGCTGTGTCTGGGGGTACGAGACACCACGGTGGGTACCGTGGAAATCGGCGTTCGTAGTGTAAGCGCCGTCTTAAGATTAGGCTAGACTAATGATAGTAACGGACATGGACATGTAGCAGTAATGTGTAGTAGTAAACTAGACGGGAAAATCTCCACAATTCTTCACAAACTTTCGGTTTCCGAAGAATTGCTTCTGTATTTCACCCTCAACAACATTGCATAATCGAACTGAAAAGTGTTGCGCCGGGATTAATCGTCCATTCACTGTAGAAAACGATTCACCTACTCAAAGTTATAGCAGAATTCGCGATAACATTTTAAACAGTGTCTCTGTCTGTCCAAGATTTTGGCAAAAAGAGTGTGTGTGTGTATACAAATGTATAACGTAACGCATGTGTATAAATAATAAATCTTCTTTTCCACGATCAATCGTATCACGAATCGGGTGCAGCGTTGTGTACGTGGCCAACTGGCCTGTAAGTAACGTCACGAAAACTAGTTTATTTACAGCTTGTTGCTAAATATCTACATGTGCAGTAGCAGCCACACCAATAAATCGAACACTTTCGATTTTGCGTGCATGATAGTAAGTTCAGAAAACCTTGACAGAGTATTCCTCCTTCTCTTCCTCTAACTAGACATGCAAAAAGAACATCTAAAAACTCTACATACGAAGAAAAATGCTAAGAATATAGAAAAGAGCCTCATTGAGTTGCGCTCATTCATTTCCGAGTACTTTCTTTAAATGCTTGCCTTGAATTTTCTATGTTGCTGTCTCTTCGTATTATTATGCACAAATATGACTATTTCGATCTTCGCTTTGATCACGTGATCGTTTTGTGCCCGAAAATGAGTGGCTGCTACTGTACCTTCACTTAAACGATCAAGAATAGAATGTTAATACGGATGTTTGGTTGCCTCGTACGAGCAACATCGGTGGCATGTCTTTTGAGAGCATCTCCAGCCAGGACATGTATAGGGGAGCGGAAACCGTGCCCTGGAAGAAAGAACAATCAATAAGGAATTTTCAATCAAACCTTACGCCCGTTTAGCTTTACCATTCTGGGCATTGGCATAGACATCACGATCAGTCTTGCGTCGGTGGAGTGCTCTAGAAGCATTTCCCGCAGGCGTAGCTGTCGATGAGTTTTGTCCGCCAGCGCAAGCCGCTCCGGTGAGCTTAGCTCGGGTGGTGTTAGTTGGCTCGGCATGTGCTCGAAACTTTTAAGCAGCTGCTGATGCATCACCACCGTGTCCGGATGCGGTGGTTTCGTGGCGTCTTGCAGCATGACTAGTGAGGAGTAATCGATTCGTAGCTTCGCCAACAAATGTGCCATACTGTGACAAGGAAGGACAGGATATGTTAATCTTGAGTATCACACTAGAGAGAAAGCGGAATAGTACATACTTCTTTTGCTCCAGCTCTAGCTCCTTCTGCTGGTTGGTGAGGGCAAACACACGCACCTTACAGTGACCCCATTGGGAGCGCAACGACAGGATGTACGGAATGAGCATCGTAAGTCCACCGTCATCATATAACCACCATACATCGATCGTACCTTTCGATTGTTTGTGCCGAAAGACGTTCAAACGTTCGTGTAGCTCCAGCGGCAAGCAGGATCCCTCACGGGTGGAACAGGCAATACTGTCCCGGCTAGTGTTCGAGGGACTTTCAGTTTTTCGCCGAAAATTCTTCAAACTTTTCAACCAAAGGTTGGAATCGACGTACATAAGCTTGTTGTTAGCAGCAGGTGGAGCAGTGTCAATGATCTGCTGAAAGCTAGATAAGGAATCATTCGCGATCGTTCCAAGGCTACCGACAGATGTTAAGTCGCTTCCGAGATGCGAAAAGTCGAGCCCGTTTGGAAGCCGCAAGATGGCCAAAGACATCCGGTTGTCGAACACATCGCTGGAAACGAACAAAGCGGTGATTAGTTTTGAATCCAAATTTCATCCATCTGCCAAACTCACTTCAATACATTGTAGTAAGTTTGGAGCTCTTGCACGGAACACCGCATCCAGTCTGCTTTGTAGCCCACCAGCACGATATTGGGGGAAAGTTTCCCAACGCCGGAGGTCTGTATCAGTGCACGCACACCTTTCTCTAACCCAATGCCATCGATCAACTGGTAGAATCCCTGCACCTTACGCATCTCCATAAACAGGCGACTTTCGCTCGATCGTAATTCCCGCTTTCGATGTGACAACCGATCCCGCACAACATCGCCCACTATTAGAAGCCCTTGGTTCTTGGTTATCTGATGGGCAAGATCGACAAGGGCCGGTCTGCTGGCCGGATGTCCTGTCAGTACTAGCACGGAGGGATGATAGTTCTTGACGTGGTCGCCAACGCACTGCAGTTTGAGTGCGGCCGAGAGAGCGCTCTTGTAACTTTGCGCCTGTGTTGTCGAGCCCCAGTTCACATCCGGTTTGCGGTATATGACAGCCAAATGGAGCACGAAGATCAGCACCATCGTAACGCCGGTGGAAATGATATCGACCAGGAACATGATCAACACACACAGCACAGTACCGAACAGACTGACCCATTGGTTGTAGAAGCGGAAGGTTGGACGCCAACCGATTGGCTTTACGGTGGCCGCATGAAAGGTGCAGAAATTGATCAGTGCGTAAGACGCTAGGTAGAAGTTGGAGATAAGCGGTGCTACGAGGTTAAGGTTCGCCAGTAAAACGAACAGAACCGATACACACAGCACCAATGCGTAGCTCCGATACGGTTCGTTCCGTTTACCGTACCCTTTGGCGAAGAACGTTAATCCCGGATAGAGTCGATCGGCTCCGAGCGCTTGAATGATGCGCGGTACGGACAGGAGATTCGTTAGTGCGGTGGAGAGCGTGGCAGCAAAACACCCGGCATAGATTACTGCACCCGAAACCGCCATCAGCTGCATGATGTTGTAGTCGTTGTGTAGCCCATACTTGCAGGGACCCTCGGGCAGTGTGTGCTGACAGGTGACGAACGTCCCATTCACGAGATCCATCAGATTGCCCGATGCATCACGGTAGCTCGCTGAACCGGCCAACAGTACAAAGGCAACGTACGAGAGGCCGGATATGAACAGCGCCAGCAGTGTACCCTTCGGTATGGCCATAGCCGGATCTTTCAGCTCACCGCAGATGTTGGCACCTGCCTGGACACCTGTTACGCTCGGAAAGAATATTCCAAACACACTGAAGAAGTCCTGTTCGATGCCTTCACTAAATCGATAGTCTGGACCAAGGTTAGCCACAAACCGATCGCCGGATACCCCGGTAAACCCCTTCCCACGATCGATGTCCGTCCGGGGTCCTAGAAATACACCCAACACGAACCCTCCAATGGCGACCGCGATCGCAATAACGAGGAAGTTTTGTGCCTTCGTTTCCCAATCCATACCGACGGCACAGATCAGCACCATGATCACGATCGTAATCGTGCCGACGATGCGCATATCATTCACTCCACCATCAATGATTTTAACACCGAAGCTACCTATGGAAAAGGGGAGGAATAATTGTACGCATTAACCAAACGGGGTTACCATGGTAATAGTGGCGCACTCACCAAGCAGTTGATTGAGCGAACTGCAGAAACCGATCGTGTTCATCGATGCCGACACGGAGTTGGAAAACGCCAGAACAATACCGACTGCACCGCCAAACTCTGGACCTAGGGAGCGTGATATGAGGTAGTAGATGCCGCCACCCTTAACCTGCCCATTGGTACAGATGGCCGACAGTGATAGGGTTGTGATCACGCACACCAGATACGAGAGACCGATGATGAGCAGCGTCTCCAGTATACCGGCCAGTGACACAATCCAGCTAAGCCGCAGGAACAGCATCACACCCCAAATGTTAAGCAGGCACGGTATCAATACACCCTGGATCCATCCTAACCGAACACGATGGTCGGCTCCGGTCGGACGCTGGTCATTCTTTTGGTTTGATTCCTGCAAGATGAGTAGTGAATGAATAGATTAGTATACTTGCTCAGCGTCCGAACCAAGGTGTCACACGTATGTAGAGGATGCTTACCGGATCCTGTTCATCAAGGTCACCGTGCAGCTCACCGATCGAGGGACGGCGAATTGCTTTCTGTGAGGTGCGGTAATGCTCCAAGCGTGGAAGCGGATCCCTGTGACAAAGATAAGTAAGTAAATAGTACATGTGCAAATGTGTTGAGAAGATTGGATAGATATATCATATTACCCCATATGTTGGAGACTTTTTTTGTATGTAAAAATGTCCGAAAATAAGAAAAGTGCTTCTTACACTGCAAATTTCAAGCTCCTAATCATTTAGTTTTCAAAAGAGAATGTCTTTGAAGCTCCAATGTCATGGAGGACACAGTGGAAGATGCCTCTGATGATAAAAACGACCTGTCTAGTAATTCTGATTACAGCAATAGCGGATTATGAGGATTATGCGTGGTAAAATTGGGGCCAGAACATTAGTGGCTGTACCTATCAAAATTATCAAATTTAAACGAAGCCTGTTGGGTGGGAGGGTGGATGAGGAGGATGAAATCGTGATCGATCTTCTTGTGAACCCCCAAGATGAAGAATTAAGTCTCAATTCATTAAGTGATGGGAAATTATGTAAACCTGGTGGTCCCGCTCCACAATAGGAGTGAACGCCATCAGATTCAGAAAAAATCGCTCCTCAGTTCCTTTTTTATCGTTAAAATTTGGCTCAAAATTTTCAATAAACAAGCTCAAAATATAAACGACCGCTCCTAATATCGTACATATGAGCAAAGCCTAAGATGCTAAGATCCTATGAACGATAGCTCAAAATATCGCTCCTATGAGCTGTCGTGAAAACCGCCGTGAACGCGTCATCATCCAACTCAAACACATTGTGATCTCTTCGAGCCCCTGGTATTTGGGACCGTCCTTACCAATGTACATCAAAATCTTACTTTTTTATTATTCGTTTTGCAAGTGCCGTTTATTTAGCCGAACTTCTCCGAATTGCTCCTCTCCCGCCTCCGTCTGATTATTTCTCGTACTTATTTTCTACTCCTTTTCTCGTTTCTCTTCACTCTCCTTTTCTACATGAACGACGCTCCAAAAATCGTTCCTAAGTTCCTATGACCGATCATCCCGAATGTCGCTCCCATGGACGACGTTCTACATCTCGTGCATAAATTACTATGTTCGATCGCTTCAAATAACGCCCCTATGAACGATCGCTTACCAGAGGATCGAGCAGAAGGGGTGACGTACGGAAAGATGACCACACTTTGGAAGGACAATGGAGGAGCCACTACAATGACGAGCTCTTTGAATTGTACGACGGCCTCACCGTTGTACAACGAATTGGACTCGCCAGGCTCCGACAAACCTAACGACCAGGTTTGAAATCGTGATATAGCGGTTTAGCTCCTTTCTAGGAGTGAACGAATTGAAACCGCCCCTGTTTTCCGAAACTTATCCCATCACTACAGAGGGTCTTATCCACGATGGTCTCTTATATACAGAAAGTTACGGTACTTGTAGATAATAAACTTATAATGCTGCAGTAACACTTTTATCGAAAAATCCCTGTGGTGTTCACAGTTTCTATAATGTATGAAATTAATTATTACTGAGATTTTTTTTGTTTAGTCCCAAAGATATCAGGAGTCTATTATCCACAAGGTTGTCTTATACGCAGAAAAACACGGGAAATGTAAATAAGCGACTAATAATGCTCCAGTAACACTTTTTTCGAGGAATTCCTGTGGTGTTCGCTACAAACCACCAGGCGTCTCCTTCGAGCTGATTCACTTACCTGGTCAGATGGCTGTCGGCATCTAATCGTTCCATCACGTGCACCGTAGTATCATCATATCCCGACTCGAGATCAATGGTAGTCCAACTCTGATCTGCTGACTCATCATCGACGGTAAAGATTGCCACCTTGGGCACTTCTGTGGCAGATGCATCCGTCCTGTGCTGCAATCCGTCAGCCTGCACACTGTCAATCTTATTGGACGGTATCTTTTGCGATCTTCGTATCGAGCTGAGAACTCGACTCGTAACGCTCACTATACCGTACTGTTCCCACACCATCGTACTACGATTAGGTCTGTTACGCACTTACTTCCAGCAGCAAAAAACTGAAGGTGTATTCAATCGAGAAGTTAGCAGTAGCACTACCATAACCGATCGGTGCAATTACACCTGCGGAACTGAAACATTTGGCCGAAATGTGGCGGGCACTATTCGAAAAGAACACACACACAAAACGACACATTCGCAGTTGTCAACACACCCCCGGAGAACCTGGGCGTCTCTGCTTGGGACTGTTCTATTCGAACCTTTTGGTGTGTTAATTTTGGGTTATTTTGAGTAGAACAACTGAACTAGAGTACCGGTTTCGGTGATGGTGCACAATGGTTGGCATAGGTGAAAATTGCCCAAACAAATACAACGCAAATCAGCTGCTCGATCGGGCGTTTCATTTGAAGTACAAGCGGTTTCTTGTTTGTTTGCTCACTGGTTTGGGGCTGTTCTGTAGTGTTTTGGATGTTTTTCTCTTCTCTTCAAACGGAGAACACGTTATTTTGAAAAAGACATATTCTAGTGTGGTTGGATGGCGTTGGCCAAGAGTTCAAGTTTCCAATCGATCTTAGACTTTGATAGGAATCCTACAATCCTGGAAGAACACTAAGAGAATTTCCAAGAAAACACATTTTTTTCAAAAGTATGTCAACCAAGATAGTTCCGTTTGGCAAAATTAAAATGTCCTACTAATGGCCGACTCACTTTCGATTGCGTGTGCTAATTTTATGTTATTATGACGAAAGGTTCGTCACAGAAGCCCATTTGTAGTGAGGAGTGAAAATTATCTTCTCTCCAGATAGTCCGGTAAGATCTGGAACGTACTGGATGGGTTTGTTTGTTTGTGATCGTTCTAAACCGGAAACAATCCGGAGCAAAACAAGTAACACCACTCTCTGCCCAACCGTGGTAGTGGTGCTTCCAACGTGTTGATTAATTTACGCGTGTACGTCTCTGCAACGTGGTGCTAAATGGGTGAACTTTCCACACGATACATACGAAAGCCGTTAATACACTCACACACTTTGTTTTTACATATAAGTGTTGCAACAAATAATATCCGTATTTTTACACATGATCCGACACCAAGGATCGTGGATAGGGTGTAATTCAGCGCTACGCACAGCTCAATAAGTACACGACGTTCCGATGACGATCTGTGAAGAACTGTGCAAATGACTTTATCAATTCTGGCTTCGTTCGTTCGTGAGTGCGAGGGAAAACTTTTACTTCACAGACTCCGGGACTATTCATCAGGTACCGAGTCATTCAGCGGCCAGACGGTTGGTTTAAACAGCTGCTCGTGTTTCCAATGCTGTGTCTCAGTCTCAGACTGTCTTTGTCGAATTTATCTATGATCGAACATGAAAGGAATGTAGTGCGTGTGACTTAATTTGCGCGAAAACAATGCACGCGTACATATTGTACAGTGCTGCGTCTACGAGATATGTAGCGGAGCTGAGCTATATTGGGTGGGAGCACTCGAACCTATTAGAGGTAGCTTGTTCTTTTTTTTTTGTGCGAGAGTTCCATTAAGCTGCTTATCAATCAGGTTGTGTACGCGTTTCACGGTGTGTAGGTGTTTGCATAATAAGGAAATAAGCTTAAACGGGCAGCAAGTGACTAAGCATAGAACGTTTTTTGCAAAAAAAAAGGTTGCATTATTGTTTAATAGCTGTTTGTCGCTGTAACGGTTGATTTATCGCGATCAAGTATGAGCGTATCCGATGCCACAAGTGAAGCTTACCGATTGGCCTGTCGATTATTAACCGGTGGCAAAACATCACCAGACATGATCCAATTAGCACACGGTGTGTGCTGTGTGCTTTCCCAATTCACATTCAGCCGCTGGATATCGAAGAATGGCGCTAAATTTACGATCAAGAGTTCGAACGTGGTGTGGAACTGAAAAACAACATCGACGCGATTACGTATATTGTTATTTTTATTCCACGGAACACTTTCCTACCGCCCAAACGGCCACCGATCGACGGGGTTGCGTTGGGTTAATGTTATTCTAGGAGTAGAAGGTGAGCACTTCCGTTTGGTTACCACGCACCAACAGGAACGGTGGCATATCCTTGGTTAACATTTCAAGCCAAGACATGTACAGTACGGCCGAAACAGTATCCTGTGTCGAAGTGGTAATAGAAGAAAATGGCATTAATCACAAGCAGCTTGTAGCGCTTCGGATGGACTTACGTGTCTGGGTACGGGCATCGACATGACGATCAGCGAGGCTGACTTCGAGTGTTCCAGCAGCAGTTCCCGCAGACGCAACTGACGGTTGGTTTTGATTTCGAGCTGCTGTTTCTCCGCCTCCGACAGCACGGGCAGATCGTCGTTGGTATCAGTGACGGTGCGTAACAGCTCCCGATGCTCCTCGATAGTCGATTCCATGGGCTTGTCCGTCACCTTGACCATCGTGAGACTGAGATAGCTGATACGCAGCTTATCGAGCAGCAGTTTCAGGCTGTTGTACGATAAAAACGACACCAGCGTTAGTATGAAATTATCCAAACAAAGAACAACAACAAAAAAGAGCACTATCCACACCACACCCTACTTACTTCGTTTCCTCCTCCTGCAGGTTGAACGATGAGAGTGCAAACACACGTATCTTGCACTTTTCCCACTTCGAGCGAGTCGTTATGATGTACGGCAGCAGCATCGTTAACCCGCCATCATCGTACAACCACCAGACGTCGATCGTGCCCTTCGGTTGCTTTTGCTTGAACAGATTCGCTTCCGGTTCGGCTGTGACTTGGGGGGTTGCATAATCGAAGGTGGGGGCGGCATGGAACGTTGGGGCCGGTGACGTTTGGCTGGAACGGTTCGACTGCAACAGTTCGTGCAGATCGAGATTCGAGTTGACCGGCATCAGGGAGCGACGGGCGGCCATACGCTTGGTCGTGATTGAGACGGTCGTTTCCTGGGGCGAGGGAATCGTCGAGTACAGGTCACTGTTCGACATACCCTTGAAGATGTCGAGCCCTTTACCCATGCGCAGAATCAACAGTGCGAGACGATTGTCGAACGCGGTACTGTACATGCGGGAAAAAGATTAAACTTGTGAGCCTAATTCTGGTTACTTTCTTCCCCAACCGAAAAAACAACAACTTACTGTAACGTATTGTAGTACGCGCTCAGCTGGTGGTGGTCCGCAGTGCGCCAGTTGGCTTTGTAGCCCAGCATAAGAATGTTGGGTGCCAACCGTCCGAAACCGGTCGACTGGATCAAACAGCGGGCGCCTTGGTCAAAGTCTACACCGTCCATGATCTTGTAGAACGCCCGGATGTTGGAATCCTTCAGGTAGTGTTTGCCCATATCGGACAAAGCTCGCCGGCGCTTGTACGGCAGCCGCTGGGGTATGATGTTACCGATCACCATCAGCGAACTGTGCTTGGTGATGAGATGTGCCAGATCGATCAGTGCCGGACGCTGCATGGGATCTCCGGCGATCGCAAGGATTTGGGGTTGATAGTTCTTCACGTGATCGCTCGTACCCTCCAGATTGAGTGTGGAGTTGAGGGCAGTTTTGTAAGCCTGTGCCTGCACGGATGATCCCCAGTTGGCTTCGGGCTTACGGTACACCACCACCAAATACAGCACGAAGATGAATGCCATCGCGATAAACGATGAGACGACCGAAATGAGGAACATGATCGCCACGCAAAGGAACGTAGCGAGTAGACTGACGTACGGATGATAGTAGCGGAAGGTTGGACGCCATCCGAGTGGTTTTACGGTTGCGGCATGGAACGTGCAGAAGTTGATGAACGCATACGACGCCAGGTAAAGGTTAGTGATGAGCGAAGCGATCGCATCGAGATCGGCTATCAGAATAAAGATGAGCGACACCAGGAACACTAGCCCATAGCCGCGGTACGGTTCGCCGTGTTTGCCGTATCCCTTCGAGAAGAAGATCAAACCGGGATAGATGCGATCGATACCAAGTGCCTGGATGAGCCGAGGAACGGACAGTATGTTTGTGAGCGCCGTACTGAGGGTAGCGGCCCAACAACCAGCATAGGTGATGGCGCTGGTCAACGAAATCAGCTGCATTACCGTGTAGTCGTTCAGCAATCCATACGTACAGTTCTGTTAAGTAAGGAGTCGATTGTGTTTCTGTTTGCTTTCTTATAGTTATTCCACACGCTACTTACACCTGCAGCACAGCTAGTGAACGTAACTCCAACGAGATCGGAAGCATTCCCGGACGCTTGCCTTACGGCGGCTCCTGCTGCCATAAATGAGAAAACCACATACGAAATAGCGGATATGAGACACGCCCAGAGTGTACCCTTCGGGATGGCCTTGGCCGGATCGCGCAGATCGCCACAGATGTTCGCCCCACTCTGGATGCCAGTCACACTCGGGAAGAAAATGGCAAACACGCTGAAGAAGTTCTGCTGCACACCGTTCATCACCGTATAGCCCGGGCCCATGTTGGCGGCCAGCAGGGTCGTCGAAATGCCCAAAAACCCTTTCCCGATCTCCTCACTAGAAGTTCCCGGACCGATGATGGCACCGATGATGAAGTTAACGATGGCCACGATGATCAGCACCAGCAGGAAGTTCTGTGCCTTCACCTCCCAGTCCATCCCAATGGCACAGATGATGATCATCAGCAGCAGGAAAACCGAACCGACGATGCGTATATCGTTCGCACCTCCATCGACGATCTTCGTATCGAGACTTCCTGTTCGATTGAAATGGACCGAAGTTTGAAGGGCTTTGCGCTTCCCACTGTCACGCTAGAATTACTTACGTAGCAGATCATTCAGTGAGCTGCAGAAACCGATCGTGTTCATGGCCGCGTTCACCGAGTTAGCAAACGCAAACACAATGCCGATCGATGCACCGAACTCTGCCCCGAGCGAGCGCGAAATAATGTAGTACAGGCCGCCACTCTTAATCTGCCCGTTCGTGCAGAGCGCCGACAGTGACAGCGTGGTCATCACGCACACCAGGTACGAGAGGGCTATAATGATCAGCGTCTGAATGATGCCGGCCTCACCGACAACCCAGCTGAGCCGCAGGAACAGCATCACGCCCCAGATGTTGAGCAGGCACGGCGTCAGTACACCCTGCACCCAACCGAGCCGGATTGCGTGGCCCGGTGCCTTAGTTTCCTCCTCGGGCTGTTCCTCCGGTTCGCCATCCTTGGAATCACGGTCGCCGTGCAGTACACCGATCGAGGGTCGCTTGGCGTTGCGCTGCGATGCCCGGTAGTGATCCAAACGGGGCAGTGGCTCACTGTGAACGGTGCGTAAGGCTCAGGGTTAGCGGGATTTAGGGCACATTGCGTAATCAACTCCCTTGTAGGACTATCGATCAACCGTACCACGGTCAGGTTGGTGCTTAATCCCAACGCTCGCGAACCGTGCGTACGGGGACGGAGTGTCATTTCAGGGCTGACCACCGATCAACCGGGGTGCTGACGAGTGAGTCGTAATCAAATTAATATCGCCATCCACACAACACATCCACACACTGGGCCGGGTTGAGGTTGTGCATGAAAATTTCACACCATTAGTTAGCGAATATTAGCAGTCGAATGAGTACGGCAAACGAATCGGGTGTTAATTGAATCATTTTTTTATAGCTTCGTAATGGTGAGTTACCCAGCACTGGTTTGGGTCTGGGTTTTAGGGGGAAGCTGCGCCACAAGTCGGACTGGGTCATCATTTTTCCGAATGAATGATCATGGAAAAATAGATATATTTTTTATAAAGTCGTCAACGAACTGTGTCACACGTTGTGAGAAGTTGAATCTCAGCTGTTTTTGACTGACTTCCATGGATATTATGTGCCAGGGCATCTCTGGAGAGATTAGACTTGCGCTTGGTACCAATTCTGGTTTTAAAGTTATATTAAGACTCTACCCAGTAGAATACCTGCTTAGTAGTATAAAACAATTTGGCTTTGGCAAAATAGCTTGGTTATGGAATAGCAAGAATATTAATACTAAGAAATAAAGTGTCCTCATTCCGCATAGTAAAGATCAATCTTAAATAGTTTCCGATTCTAGCAATAATTGGGACAATTTCACCAAACTTACCTCAATCCCAACAAACTATCTCGATGGATTCGGCCATTTCCATTGTTCATCTCCAAAGTCACCGTTTCGTCGGAAACGGTAATAGTTGGATTATCGTACCCCTTACCACCGCTAGGATCATGGCGCACCATTTTGGAGAGCACTAAATTTCTCCCAGCGAGTCTAAGAATTTAGAATGCGGATCAACAAAAAAAAAAGCTCGCAAAGATCGTGCAGATCGTTCTACTTTAGCACACTCGTTTGCTTTTACGAAAGGATCGCTTGTTGCTTACGGTACACTAGTTTGCTGCCTGTACTTTCCAACTCCGGTATCACCTTGCGTATGTGTTTTGCACTCACTCACGGGGCATCCAACAATTGTTCCATGGGGCACGGTTTTGGAACGAATGTGGACGATAAAGTCCCTTCACTAGCAGGCGCGGTGTGTGATTTACACAGAAACGATACCGAAACGATAGGAACCATTCGATCTGACCACCGACACGAACGAGCTGAAACCGATACGGGAGACTGTACACCACCGAAATCCTAAGCCCCGTCTGTGCTTGGTGCAGGCATTTGTCGTCTTATATATATAGAGATATGTCGCCGGTGCTTCCGACACGGACAGAATCCGCTTCGAAACCGAGAGGGGCGATGCAAGGAAGAAAGACTTGTGGCGATAAATCTCACTCCGATAGCGCCTTGCCCTTACCACCATCGCGCGCTGGAACGATACATTCACCTGTCGTTGCGTTGCGGTGAGTTTTAGCGAGCTGCCGCTAACATGACGATTCGACGCGATCCTGCGTCTTGCGACGGATGGAACAATCGGGCAAGATTAGCGCATCGCACAATTGATCAGTGTCAACGGCACCAGCTAGCCAGACGATCGACGATCAGCGGACATTATGACGCGAAGGCGCGTTGTAAACGACACGCAGTGCTGTGTGCTTTTGATGGACAGATTCCTAAGCAAGGTGATCTTATCCCCACTCTTACAACCTCCATCGACGGATCGATAAATATAGCTATTATATTACGCTACTGAATGCTCCACGGGTGTAGATTTGTTTTTTGTTCAAGTGTTTATTATTGATAACATTTTTTTCTCCAATACGGTTCATTTGAATCCGTGACATTTCCTTCGATCACAGAACTCACGTCACGTGAACCACGGGGGGGATCACGAGGGATCATCTCCGACCCCGGCCATGTAACTATTTGTGAAGCATCGTGCTACCGTTAGAAGAAAGGTGTTTTAGGATGCGAAGAAAAGGGCAAAACGGGATTTGTGAATCCAGGCGTTTAGGATAGATTTTCGCTAGCCGTTTCCTTGAACTGCTCGATCAGCGCTGCAATATCGTCCGGCAGTTGAGGTAACTGTTCGTCGGTTTTGAGATCACGCTCGACAGACGCTACCAGCTGCGCGATCGCTGCCTGCAATTCTTCCGTATTGGAAGTGTTTGACGTTGTCGCACTATCGGCCGTACAGCGACCGGCAACGTCATCCTCGTCGTCATCCGAGCAACTCAAGACGCAACTTTTATTCGAACTGGATGATAGTGGTTCCGTGCGCTGTCCGCTGTGTGATGGACCGCTGGAACTGTTACCCTCCTGCGGTCCGTTCGATTCCAGCGTGAGTTCCATCGCACCGTTACTGTGCCGGACGATAATATCACCATCCTGGTCCTGATCAACCGTGGCCGAACTGTACCCGTTCAGTAGGTACTGTGAGGGCGATAAGCTCGCCATGGTGGTCCCGCCATCACAGCCGGCTAGCGTCTTAATGTGACGCTCTAGTTCCGCTATTTTAGTAGCTAGCAATCTGAAATAACAATCCACAGAAAATGAGTTAGCTTCTCTCAAAACAAGCGTAATTTACATTCTAGTGTTGTTCATCGTACTTGTTCGTTTTCTTTTGGTGCGAGAGGGCGAGACTTTTGTCATTCACATTGTCCAGCAGCGCTAGACAGAGTGATTTCAGATCGGAAATTGTGGCCGCTTTAAGCGGGAGCTCATCAACGGTTCCATTCTCTAGCAGGTGTTTTACTGAAATTTAGAAAAGTGTCAGGAAAATTATTAACGCATCCAAAGAGCAGTCTCCGATCTTGGCATGGAAGTTAGCGTTATGCAAACCTTGCGAATGGGACATGATCGTTTTGTTATTGTTGTTAGTGCCAAGCTTAATAATGCCTTTCTTCCGGTTCGTTTCCAACATCGACTGGGAGGCATTGGGGTGTTTGTTGTTAAATACGCAAATTGTTACACACATCAGTTAGTTTCCCTTTCGACTCGTAGACTATTAAAAACCTTTACCTTATATTTGCTTGCTGCTTGCCGTGCGAGACTTAGCTCGTTCTCGATGTTGGCGATCTTTTCCGTTTGATATTTATTCTCCAGTATCAGCCCATCAATATCCAGCAGAGACTGGGAGGCACCGTTAGCACCCCTTAGGGCAACGTTCAGTTCGTGATTTAATCGGTGGGCTTTACACTTGTAGGCGTCTCGTTCCGTTACCGTTTCCTCCTTTTCGTCCAGCAGCGATCGGAAGTCGTACTGCAGCTGTGCATTGCGCTTTCGCAGCTGTTCGAGCTGGGCGATGAGTTGCGATTTGTCGGCCTGCCACGTCTTATCGCCGTTGGTCGTTAGTAGCGAATCGTTGGTGGCACGTAACTTGGTGCAGGTGTCCTGCAGCTCGACATTCCTTGCCCGCACAACCTTTATGTCACCCTCGAGATCGTACAGACGCTGCTTGAGCGATTCTACCTCCGTCGTGAGTGCCTCGTTCCGTTCGCGTGTCTGCTTGACCAGCAGACTAACGGCCGAGCTATTACCGAACCCGGCCGCTTGAAAGTCGGGTGCGTTCAGACTGTTCTTGATGGCGGAGTACCGCAGCTGTATCGTTTCGGCCATCAGCTTAAACTGATCACGCTCAGTACGACATTTCTCGAGCTCGTAGCGCATTATTTTCAGTGCGTCCACCTTGCTCTGCAGCTTTCGGCTAAGTGCTGTGTACTGTAAATGAAAAACTATCATTCGTTTTTTTTTCGCTAACACAATTCAATTTACATACGTACCTCTTGTTCGTCACTTTCAGTATCCATATGGTTACTTTTGGATGGGATAGTGCTGGTAGGGTTCTTCCTACCCCTGGCCATGGCTGTATTGGCCATTTTATAACGTATTCGTATAGCTTGTGTTCACAGCACCTTAGCTTACCATCGATTCAGTCCGATGGAGAATTTTTACGAAAAGTTTATATGAAAACAACGAACGCAAATGTTGTTCAACGTGATTGTTCTCATCGATTTTTGTGTGCTCGTTTCTATACTGCGTTGGGATGTATCGATTTTGAACAAATGCAGCATAAGCTAATACGGTATGATGTTTTTCTTTCAACTATACCACTTTTAATTTATCTATCTACACTAAGTATGGTTAATACTCGTCGATTATAGTGGAACTATCGTTTGTTAATTTATTTAGCAATACACAGTGCCTTTTTGCACGTTTGTTTATATCGCTCCGTAAATGTCATCTTGTTTCGTAGTGTGTGTGTTACGTTTATAGAGAATACTTGACGAGTTAAAATCTTTGTTTCATTTCGATTCATACCGGCTTCAAATAAGCCGTTAGGAATCATAACGGAAGCTGATAGTTCTTTTTTTATCTTCATGGTAGTTGGCATGGCATGATAGTTGGTCGAAATTATTAATACAATGCGACATGCTTATTACAAACATGCTTTTAAAATAGAAACTCATGCCCCTATCGGGCACGTCTAAGAGACATGGCCTGGTTTCCAACCTGTTTCCGGGAAATTCGATCCAGGGCTGCGTTCCTCCATCCATGGCCGCATCCGATCTCCCTCAGGTTGGACTCCACTTGATCCAGCCATCGAGCTCCTCTACGTCTCGTGCCGAACGGGTCGCTGACGAGCACCTTCTTGGTGGGGCATGAGTCCGGCATCCTCATCATGTTCCCCAACCAACGTATCCTTCCGGCTTTGGCCACCGTCAGGATATCCGCATCGCCAAACAGCTCAGCTAGCTCGTGGTTCATTCTCCTTCTCCACACGCCCTGCTCGCACAGATCACCAAAGAGAGTACTTAGCACTCGCCGCTCGAAAATGGCGAGTGCATTGGCGTCCTCCGCCAACATAGTCTAGGATTCGTGTCCGTAGAGGACTACCAGACGTATCAGTGTGCGATATATGGTGCATTTCGTGCGCAGTTGGAGTCTTCTGGATTTCAGGAGTTTGTGGAACCCGTAATAGGCACGATTACCCTGAACAATGCACCTTGGAATTTCGCTGGTGATGTTGTTGTCCGAAGTTACGATCGTTCCAAGGTAGCAGAACTTCTCTACTACCTCCAGATCGTCACCGTTAACTGATACTAAGAAGAGAAAATGAAGTAAAATGCTTATTTGCATCATAGCACAATCGGTAACGCATGGTTCAATAACCTGTAACGCCTGCTATTGGTCATCGGAACAACGCCAACGCCAGGACCAGAGTACTTATCTTCAAGGATTGATTGTTCTGCTATGAGTAGCACTGCTTACTAGGTGTAGAGGAAAGACTTGGATATGCCTGGTTCTTAAGAAATGGTAGGAACTTTCAGGGAAGCTCTATGAAGACTCTAATATGGAAGAAAGCTGGGACCTCAACACCAGTAGCAGTATCTATCACATTTGCTTCGTAATTGATGTGAAAATCGGTGTAAAGGGGATTTTGGGCCTCCACCTTAAAGAACAGGTGGAATGAAGTCTTGATCCGCCTTGGATTTAGGTTGTTTCTCCACTATATTCTACTTATTCTTCATGTGGAGGTTCCAAAAGATCCTAAATGATCACTATTTCATCACCACCCTGTTAACTATCCTGATTAGGATAGTGATGTCAGGGCACCAACTCCAGACTGCTCCATCCGCTAGAGCCTATATTTACTTGCTTCCACAGAGATCTAAGTCGTGGCATCCGTCTACGTATCTGAAAATAGTAAAAATACAACCATGGAAATTTCTAATGCAATAACAATAGGCTAGCCTTAGCTGTACAAAACCTTTATAGTCCCAGTACATACGCCTCTGAGACATGGACTTTATCCAAAACTGACGAAACCCTCTTAGCCGCGTTCGAGAGGAAGATGCTCAGAAGGTTTTTTGGCCCCGTCCCGTGGAAGGACAATGGAGGAGCCGCTACAATGACGAGGTCTATGAGCTGTACGCTGATCTCACAATCGTGCAGCGAAT
>KB663832.1:5356575-5366575 GCA_000349025.1 Anopheles minimus
TGGTAGGCCCAAACTGAGATGGAGTGATGGCGTTGACGCGTCCGCCAGAACGGCCGGGATACTTGATTGGCAGACGACGGCGCTAGACCGTGAGCGGTATCGAGGATTGTTGCAGGAGGCCAAGACCGCGAAGCGGTTGTAGCGCCTGATAAGTAAGTAAGTAAGCCTTAGCTAGGCTAGGAATTTTATGAACGTTATTAAAAAAATTCGGCTAAAAGAAAATACTTAAGCAGTCGAATGTTTTGTTCTTGTTTGGCCTAACGCTATATAATGGCTTATTAGACTTTTTGATACCACATAGTTGGTTAGTTTTCACTACGAAAGAACGCTTCGGATGGGATTTGAACCTTGGATCTTGCCATTTGAAGACTGGCGCCGCTAAACTCAAATTGCACTTTATTCAAATTTTGAATAATGTTCTAGTAACGACTTTGGACAATTGGCATAAATAAGCTCACAGTCGGCTCCACTCACTCCGAGATTTTCCGCCATTTCATATTTAGCCCTGTCTCGGTATTCCGATTCTCCAAACGATCTGTGATAAGAAGGGCTACAAATAAACGTAAGGTATAATATTACTCGCAGACTGTTAGTCTTGCTCTAGTTGCAAACTGTGTTACTTACGTTAGCAAAAAATGTGTCACCTCCATCAGCAGATCTTCCCGGCCTGTCTCCCGATGGAACGGACGGTGGGCCAACTCGCAGATACTCTTGGCCAAACAATCGGACCCAAACTCCATCACTTGCAGCAATTCTTCTGCCGCCGCGTACAACTGACCGGCCGTCAGGTCGGAGCTTGGATGCGTAACCGAACGCTTGAAATCGCGGGCCGACACGACGGTTGTCGGTTTGAAGCGGCCCTGCACTACTCCGATGAGGGCCCGCGCCCAGTACGCCGGTTTGTAGAAGTCCATCAATCGAAACGGCAGGTTATAGTTGACCTGGAACCCCAAATTGATGCCCAAACGTCGAACGGGGTACTCTTTGGTCGGGGACTTAAACAGCCGCCCATTTGTAACGGTGCACATCGTGAGCTGGGTGATGGGAAAGTGTGTGTGTGCGGTTTGACGCCGTGTGATTGATTACGGTGCGGACGTTTATTCCGGAGGTCACTTTAATTTTGAACCTACCTGCAGGGTGGTCATTTGTGGGAAAAACAATGCCTTTGCTTGGTCACCAAAGGTTGTGTGCGGAAAATGGCACACAAGCGTTGATAAAAGAAAAATTATTATTCCGAGCTTCATCACTTGTTCTGTCCGCGGTGACAACGCAACACTAACAAGGCAGTGGGCCGAAATTAGACTTTTTTTTCGGAATTCTGTACCAACCATAAGGTAGGAATACTGGAAGAGAAAGTGTTTGTTTGTGCTTTGAAGTGGAAAGACGCTAATTGGATGTGCTTTGTCCAAGCTCTGGTTCTAGTTTGCGATCGGTTACTGATCAAAAGGGGCAACTGACATGATTACTTAACTTATTAACACCTTTCCAATTGAGTGTGTTGATTTTGGAGTAGATTGGGACGACATCGTTTCAAGAGCAAGACGTCTTGTTTCGATGAGCGGAATAAAGTTGTCTCACAAAAAACCTTTCGGTTTTGTTGCATGCAATTGGTTTAAGCTGCTCCCTCCCGTATTTTGGCAGCAATGCAATAAAACAGTCTTCGACAAAGTGTCGAGTTTTTTACGCTTCCATTTCCATCTGTTGCTGTGTAAGATCCCGGCTCTTTCTTTACCATTTGAAAGTACTTTTGTCTGTGCTGTGGAGGCTGAAACGCAGTCTATCCTATCCCAGGGCAATAAATAGTCTCCCGGAATACTCGGGAATGGTGGTGCGTACCGTCGTAAACCTTATCCATCCACCTTGGCACGGTAAGACTCGCACAATAAATCATATGCAAATAAACATAAACGGGAATAATTTTCGCATTCTCGTTCCCGGAAATATCATTCGGTCTGCCGTTGGTGGAGTAAGATCACCTTGCTTTCGCTGACGAGCTTTCTACTGAGGGTGATACAATTTTAGATATTTTAGAAAAAAAAAGGATATGGCACATGGCTTTCTCCACCAAAAACAGAGCCTCAGGCATGCGGATACGTAATATCTTTAGAGACGACAAAATCAATCGTCGCTCAACCAGATGTTTCGATATTTCTGACCAAAGTACGAACGTCTTGAATATTTGCAGCATAATCTACTATTGCAAATCACTGGTTGATTATTTCTTAGCAGACAATGGTGCTATAGTTTGATCACGTGACGCTGATCGAGCAAAGAAATGCAGATCTGATGCGAGATTGGGAGGCAATCGAAAACGTGGACAGCAAACACATTTTGACCCGGTGCAACAATTTCGATTAATTTCTCTTCCTCCCGACAACCGCATCTCTCATAATGCAAATCCCACAGAAGAATCCGTACGGCAACACATCGGAAACGGAGCAACAGGAGATGGATGCAGATTGGCTGTGTGGCGAATCGCACGTGCATTAAAGTTGACGCTTGCGAATGTTGTTAAGTTCGGGGTGAGTAGATGTTTTTGTTTTTCAAACTCCTTTCCATTGGTCTTTTTTTCTGCAGTGAAGCACGCAAAGGTCACCGTGTTGCTGGATACCCTTTTGGTACGACCTAAGCGACGTATACAGGGTGTTTTGTTGTGTTTGGCCGAACATTCGAACCGGCGGCGCGTCGTTAGCAACCGTTCTGAGCGTCAACGTCGTCATGCTGTTTAGGAAACGAACGCAACAAGTCTTCAGCTGAGCCATGTCGTAGACGCTATGGAGACGCATTTGGGGCAGCGAACGAACACTACGTTTTGATCCGATTGTATGGGGTTAGTAGTCGAATGAATTGTTTATCAATGAGTGCATCGAGTAGTTGTTGATATACCTGTTGATATATCATTGAAAAAGAAAGAAGCGTCATAGTTGATTTGTGAATGAACTCTATTACCGGAAATGCTCTTGAATTGTGAGTAGCATTCAAATCAACAAGCATTTAAGGTTCTGTTGATATAGCAACATAAGGTTAGTTTATGAATACTTTGCCAATGTTTTCTGTGTCGTTACTATGGCATCAGTCGTAAACGAACTATTATGAATATTGATATATTTAGGCTAAGTTTCTGGCAATGGGCTTTAAGGTTGTTGAAGGTTGTTCTTTAAAGCCAAACATGGAAGCAAGAGTTAAATTCGGCATTGAAGTTACCAATTTTACTTTTTGCAATGGATTATTATAAGGTTGTAAGGCAACATCTTCCCCTTTTTTGACAGGTTGCTCATGTCTAGACTTATTTATTGGTACAACGTATTTGGAGAGTCTTTTTCGCTACAGACATCAGGTCGGTAATTATTCGTCCGAGCATCACAAAAAAACATCCAAAATCCGCAATTCTGTTTATGTCAATTCTACGGGGTAACGGATCGGGTGGAATTCGTTCCCCGGCCGTGCAGTGTGAAAACCGGTGACACTATTGCCTCGACCACACGACCGCCCCCAACATCGTGTGCTACCTGCTAAATTTAGTTCGGTATAGAACTGTAGAAGATATTTATAGTTGATTAAATCATATAAATATTGTCAAACAAAAATGTTAGAAGTTTCTTTGTTTAGAAGATTCGTCCTAATTCTAACACATTGCAATACGTAATTTTTGTTTTGCTACGTTACAACGTAGCTCTGGTCGTTCTTTTGTAATCAAAACATCTATCAACACTAGCCACTTAGTTCTAAAGTTAAGTGGTTTTGTTCAGATATCAGTTCTTTATACCCCAATTATTAGCTCATTTTTTTTGTAAATTTCCACAGCTCATCCGTTAAAAGATCGTTTTCGCTGGTTTCTTTTTTGCCCGATTTTTTTACTAGTGTGCTATTTTTGAACGCCATGTTTTTGAATAACTTGGTTTTATTTTTTTTTCAATTTTAACAATTAGTTGTTACTATTTTCAATACTAATGGCCGAAACTTAATATTTTTGCATAGGTCGGGATCATAACGAAAATATTCACGAAGCATATAAATTTCAAATTATTGTCGAATTCGTTCCTTACAAGATTCGATCTCGTCATAAAATTATCATTCCTCAACTAAAAATATGTATGTCTGTCTTAGTCCATCATTATAACCCGTTATACTTTTTTGGATATAAGGGCGGACCGGTGGCTGAGGCGATAGTGGTGGCGGTGTTAAAACGGGAGGAGCGTACATCAAATCCCTTCTTGACCGTTTCCCCATAGTGAAGACTGACTATTGAAGTACGAGGAATCAATAAGCATAGTAGCCCATTATATACCCGGCATGACCAAATAGGTCGTTAAGTTAAAAAGATGAATGTATAATTGTTGGAAGGACTTAAAGAAACTTTGATGCCATTATACTGAGACTTCTGTAGCACTTACTGGCTTAACATATTCATCCAATTTTATTTTAATCATATCATGATTTCATCCTAATTCGTAGCTCTCGCTAAAGTAATGAATTTGAGAATCTTCAGTAAAAAAAGCGTCTATCCTACAGGGATGATATTGCAGGCTCAATGTAGATACCTTGACGAATCTTTGAATTCATTTACGGGACTCTAAATCATCAATATATGTCGCCCTGTGATTTACAAAGTCTTGTGACTCGTAGGTATTTCCGAAGGTTTGGATATTCAACTAGACACCCCGACAGCTAATATTCTCATCTTAAGTTGGAATGATTTCCAGACCAGCTGGCCATCGAGAGCCTCTTCTGGCGGTTTTTAGACATCAAGTGTAATGGACCAATCGAATTGTCCACTTATTCGAAATTTTTGAATAATTCCTACAACGTCGCAATAGCCTTCTTCGTTGCAAACTACGTCGTAGCTAAAATGTTTTGCTGAAAAACATGTCCACGCGGCACATCATGCTGGAATTGTTGCTACACAACGCAAACCTCGGCTGTTGATTTCTACTAAACAAACTGCGAATCGCTCAAGGCCCTTTAAGCCAAAGATTGCACCAACGAATAGGTTTCGTTAAATCGTTATACTTATGCCGTCATTTAGCAGCTAACCAAAAGGAGAAATGAAACAGATAGAACGAATCAAATACACTCCTAACAATACCTGACCGTGCAGAACCTTAGCAACCAGCCAGGTTTTTTCGAAGGGTAGAAGAGTTGTTGAATCTGGATTCGATTTTTCACTTCTTCGCTAAACGTTGTGCCGACCGGACGCGCGCGCGTTTGATTTCCGTTCTTTTAGTGAAACAAGTGATAAGAAGGTTTTGGTTAAATTTTCTCTAACTTTCTCCCCCTATCTCGCAAAGCCATTTGTGGTTGATCGCACGATCGACATGGATGATCAGGGCGATGGAGACGATCAGGATGTTGAGAATGAGGGTGACCCAATGGAGGATGGTGATAACAATGGCGATGGCGATGGCGATGGTGATGGCGATGGTGACGACGGAGGTGATGGTGAGGGCGATGGAGATGAGCACGAGCATGAGCACGAGCGGGACAGTGAGGAGGAAGAGGAACCGGAAGAGGAGATCTCCGAAGGTGATCTTCTACAGGTACGTTCCCGGGCAGGGAAAGATAAATGAATGCTGAGGTGTAAGTCTATCCGGAACAGAATACGCCACTAGAGCACCAGCATTGATTGCGTAATTTTTGAACGGTAGCAAACGTTTTGAGTTTTGTCACAATGGCACAGCAATTTTTAAACGATTACCGTAGAGCAGTTAGCATTATCTGTTTTGGTATTTTTCAGTTCTTTTTTCTCGTTGGCATTATTTTGTGCTCGCTGTAAAGTATTGAATTTTGTACCATTTAGCGAATGTGCCATTTTGTATTACTGATTTTCACAGGACAAACGGTACGATTGATTGTGGGTAAAAATGAGGTTTGGTATCGATCGGGGCACGAAGACGATGATGGGCTTACGAAAAGCCGTAACAAGGCCATTTCCCTGCAACGGTTGATACCTTCCAGAGACAACAATCAGCTGCGGCGCAATTCATTGCAACCGTTTCGCACCAGTTAACCGAGTTTCTGTTTTTAATAAAGCATTATTTTTAGAACGATCGATTATGGCGATGAATTTGATGTTCATGTTGTATCAAGGACACAACAGAACCACTCCGTAACAAGACATTTAAAGACTACCAATTGCCAGGACGATATCGTTCCGCTTGGCTTACTGCTGATGGCGAGCCAATTGTCAATGCATTACCGTCTCTGCCATTTTCATCCTAACCGTAATGTTTCTAATTATTCGATCCGCAATGGGGAAAATTTAACGAAGCGACATAATTGCTCTACCATTCATTCAGTATGCAACACTGGCAATGCTACCGGCAGATGCAGGTGAGCAATGTGGAATGTCTTGTTACGGTCAAACTGCTTGCATTGCTTCAAGTTTCTTCGGGAACCGGCAAATGAGGGCAAAAATGTATCGACTGAGCGGACATCGTGAAGCCATGCATCAAAACCATTCGCCTAGACGTACTCTTTTTTCTTCTATCGCTGGAATGTTTGTACCGAGTTTAGTCACGCATCAGCGTAACACTTTGAAGCGGGAATACCTGACGGATCAAGTAGAACGTTACTTTCAGGATGAACAAGTTCACTAAATCATTTCAATTTAATGAGTAAAGTTTATTTTTGTGTGTGCTAAGCATTGTGGAGATATTCTTGGAGTAGAGAGCTCCAGAGGACGCAGAAAGCAGTTATTTTGGATCGTGATTAAAGCCTCGCAACTAACCGTTGTTTGTATTATTTATATAGGTGAAACTTCAGGAACGCATACACAAATTGGGATCGTGTTACTATTTCACGTTAACAGTAGCAGTAGCATACTAATATTTCCCATATTTCGCTATCTCGATTCGCTTCTATTCCAGATTCTGTACAAACAAACAAGCCGACAAACTCGTTGTGAAGAATCTTATGTCTCGAATAGTTTTGTAGCGTTTTGCATGCATGTTTTAGCCATATTTTTTGGGCTTTTGGTTGTGTTTTTGGGTAATTTTTGTGTTTGCCTTGACGTCATACTATCATTTCTTTTCAGCTAGATACAGTGTAGTGTTAATGCATTAGATGGGCAAACCCCTCTCGCGTAGTACAGCGGCTAGTGCAAAGCGAATGACTTTTTAACAGGCAGTCGGGCATGCAGTACACGTACTAATTTCAAAGCAACACCCTTTGCAATTGCTGTACAGCAGTTCTGGAGTAGATGGCGCGAACCGCTTACTAACTGCTGTATACAGTGTGTCTTGTGCGTAGTAGTGTGGGCTATCTTTCCGAACCTTATCTCGTGACAGATGAACTAGTCGACTAAACGCTTTCATTTAGTGATCGCAAACCAGCAGCAGCACTGGGTTAGATCCAGAGAGAACTGGAACCTTCTCTGCATACATCATCCCACAAGTTTGTTTGTCTTTTGTTGGCCGGAACATTTAACGTGAAGGAACCTGGGAGAAGGTTGGTCATAGTGATTGATTTTGTATTCCTTCCCTGACGCGTGGTCGATTTTTGTGTGCGCCGTACCGTTAACGTTGGTCGGTTTGGTTAACACTCCGTAACGCGTCATGACGGAATCGCCGGATTCACAGCGCCGGCGGGAAGAATGTGAGCGTAAGGCTCGGCGCGGTGAGATGGACCCGCGGTTGGAATTTACCTTCCAGCTGCTGATGGACGCCACCGGTCTCCCGAGACATCAGATCATGGATCACATCTTCGAGGGGAACATGGTACGTGGCGCGTAGATTAAAATCGGTAACACTTGAACCCCTTCTACAGCGGGCTGTTCCAAAACTTGCAGCTGGACGAGATTAATCAACTGTTTCTGCCGAACATGCGCAACAAGTTGATGTGGTTCTACCAGGAGGTGGAAGATGTCGATCAACCGGGTGAGAGGGACGCGAACAAACCGGGACCGTCGCGTGCCGGAGCGTCCAGCTCGTCCAAAACGCCCCAGGGTGCGTCCAGCAGTTCGCATTCCCATTCCAAGCACAAGCTGTTCATTACGGACGGATGGAGCTGTGCTTTTACCGGCATCTGTATCTACATGTTCCGGATCAATATTCAGAAGCAGCTACCGGAGGAGGGGTTCCATAAGGATTTGTGAGTATGACGGTGTTGGTCGGGTGGGTTTACCTTCGCAGAAGACACTCGGAATCTCCATCGTTGATGGGCAGGTTGTGTTGGTTGCTTGTTTCTATTTTTATTCGCCCTTAAGTCTGGTTTTGTTTCGCGCGGAGGACATGGAGTTGAACATTTAGCTTGAAAGTCCCATTAAAACCAATTCATATCAATCAGTTCAGATTGAACACATGGTGTCACCTTCACGTGGGTCAGCATTGCATGATAACCTGTGAGGGATGAGCGTTCTATCTTGAATCGCTAGAGAAGGAATAAATATTTACATAAAAATTAAAAACTATCCACCCTCCTGGCAATCTGTGTCACCAAGTCTAATTCCATCCTGTAAAACTTACTCAATGTTTGAACAGTTTCAATCAACCGTTAAATTGCTTTGTGGATGACGGAGTGGAGGTGATGTGCGTGAAAAAATAATTTATTTTCAAACAGGAAACAAAATCGCAATTTACCGGTCAATGTTTATGAATCGGAAAAACCGGAAGAAATATGTTTCTTTTCAATTAAAAATTTACGTAATTTAAATTCAAACCACCTCGTAAAATTTGTCATTCTTGAAATCAACAATTGGAGAAGTCTGTAGAAATAAGAACAATGAATGCAGTAGGATAATGATAAAAATAGTCGTCGAAACAAGGGAAATATTGACCAATTGGAGAGACCCACAGTCTCTATGAAACAATCAAACATCAACAATTGACCAATTGGAGGGTCAAACAAAACAATTGGCTGAAAAATTATTCAAAAAATTGCTAAATTTAAAAGATACTAAATTTACACATAACAAGTTCGTAAGTGCCTTTTATGATCGGGAAACCCACAAGTCGAACAAAACTACATCAAAGAGACCCAAAGACAAAAAGTTCTACAAGGTAGATTACATTCTGTTATGTTGGATGAGACTAACTTTAAGACAATAGTAGAAGATAACATAAATTAAATAGTACATGTCGTAGGATAAAAGTAGATGATTACACCCACATAATCGGATCAATAGGGTATAGAGAGGGTAGAAGAGAGTCATATTTTTAGGGGAAACACAGAGTACAAATGACTTCTTAGGGCTAAAGAAGGATCTTTCGTTTTCTGTACAGGGATACTTTGGCAGTCTCTTTGGGGATTTTTGAATAATTTTTGTTTAGCTATTTCCCTATAAATGGAATCAAAAGTGTTAGCTACTTCTGTTCTTAATTTATTGCATGTAGTTCATCTATCCGGGATTTCCAGCTTTTGTACCATAATCCTTTCTAATACCATACACATTACGCTTTACGTTCCCGTACTAGGTACTGTGGTTATATCGATGCTAATCGAGTCGGACTTGTGACCTCGATCGAGCGGATTGTGGAGCAGGTGTTTATGCAGGCACTTGCCTATCCCAACATCGAATCCGAAGATGAGGAAATGAGCTGCAATCTGGTGAAGTCTCAGCTGCTGCCCGGATTGCGTTCATTCTGCAGTGCGCTGCGCGTTTGCGAGCAGGTGTGCAATCATTTTAACGTGTTTGATGATGGGAAGTCGATTGTTTGCCGCGTCGACACGCTGGCCGAGGTGAAGGAGATGTCGAGAAACTCGACCACATGTGCAGAGCTGGAGGAACGGGTGAACAACTGGATCAAGGGCATCGCAAAGATACTGATGGAGAGCGAACAGCTTCGGCGCGAGAACGACTCGAGTGGACCGCAAGATGAGCTGGAGTACTGGAAGCGGCGTGGTGCCCAATTCAGCCAGCTGCTGTCCCATCTGCAGGAACGGGAGGTCCAGTGGACACTGTACTGTCTGTCGCAGGCCGGCTCGAAGGTGCTGAAGTGCTGGAAGGAAACGGACAAAAAGATTACCTTCTGCTACAACGAGGCTCGTGATAACTCCAAGTTCA
>KB663832.1:5376575-5452216 GCA_000349025.1 Anopheles minimus
AAGAGGTGTTGCCGTTGAAAGCTAATCTAATGCTGCAGGAAGCTCGTTTGAGGGTATGTAAGAATAATGGGTTAGGGTACGGGATGATAGGCAAAGGTTGGATCAATTGGAAAAAGGGTTGTTCCTTTGATAATCTACTGGTACGCTGTGATACATAAACTTTCTCTCCTCATAGATTGCTATGGAAGATTTGGCAGCGGCTGAGAATCAACTGGCTGAAAGAGAAGCTGCTTTACAGAAGGTGAAAGATCAGTACGATGCTGCTGTGTCGGAGAAACAACGTTTAACCGATGCGGCAAACAGTTGTCTGCGTAAAATGACGGCCGCCACGGCACTTATCAATGGACTAGGCGGTGAAAAGGCTCGCTGGACTCAACAAAGCAAGGAGTTTAAAATACAACTGGGAAAGCTGGTGGGTGATGTCCTACTTGCCACCGGATTTCTATCGTACTGCGGTCCGTATAATCAGGAATTCCGTGGCACACTATTCAAAACGTGGATGGAAATCCTGAAGACTCGCACCATTCCATTTACGACGAACTTGAACATTATCAATATGCTCGTCGATTCGGCCACCATCTCGGAGTGGAATCTACAGGGTCTACCGAACGATGAGCTCTCAGTGCAGAACGCATTGATTGTGACGAAATCTAGCAGCTACCCGCTGCTGATCGATCCACAAACACAGGGTAAGCTGTGGATTAAGTCGAAAGAAGATCAGAACGAGCTTCAGATCACATCGCTCAACCACAAGTACTTCCGCACACATCTGGAAGACAGTCTCTCGCTGGGCAGGCCACTGCTGATTGAGGACGTTGGAATGGAGCTTGATCCAGTCATTGACAATGTGCTGGAGAAGAATTTTATCAAATCGGGCTCGATCGAAAAGGTGCTGGTCGGTGACAAGGAGTGTGATGTTATGCCCGGCTTTATGCTGTACATCACCACAAAGCTGCCGAACCCACCGTTCAGCCCCGAAATCAGCTCCAAGACATCGATTATCGATTTCACGGTGACTATGCGTGGTCTGGAGGATCAACTGTTGGGGCGTGTGATACTGATGGAAAAATCAGAGCTCGAGGCGGAGCGAGTGCAGCTGTTTGAGAGTGTGATGAAAAACCAGCGCAGCATGAAGGAGCTGGAGGGCAATCTGCTCTGCCGGCTCACCTCGACCGAGGGTTCGCTGGTGGACGACGAGGCACTGATAGAGGTACTGCAGGAAACGAAAACAACGGCCGAGGAGGTGAACCAGAAGTTAAAGATATCGGAGGTGACGGAGAAGAAGATTATGATCGCACGGGAAGAGTTCCGTGCGGTTGCCGCCCGTGGTTCAATACTTTATTTCCTGATCGTCGAAATGTCGAACGTGAATGTGATGTACCAGAACTCGCTGAAACAGTTTCTGATTATCTTTGATAACTCGATCACCAAGTCGACGAAGAGCAATATCACGGAGGAACGCATCAACATCATACTGAAGTACTTGACGTACGAGGTGTGGGCCTTCACGAGTCGCTCTTTGTACGAGAGGCACAAGCAACTGTTTACGCTGATGCTGGCGATCAAAATTGACTACCAGAAGGGAACCATCAGCCACGATGAGTTCATGGCGTTCGTTAAGGGAGGTGCCTCGCTGGACCTGAACGGGGTCGCCCCGAAGCCTTTCCGATGGATTCTGGACATCACGTGGCTGAACCTGGTCGAAATCAGCAAGCTCAAGACTTTCCAGGGTATCCTGAAGAAGATTGAGTACAACGAGCGCGAGTGGAAGAACTGGTACGAGACGGAGCGCCCGGAGCTGGAGGTGATACCGTGCGACTACGAGCACGAGCTAGACGTTTTCCGCAAGCTTCTTTTGATCCGATCTTGGAGCCCCGACCGTACAATCTCACAGGCGCGTCGCTATATCGAAGTGTCGCTTGGTCAGGAGTACGGCGAAATGCACATACTCGATCTGGAGGTCACCTGGTCGGAATCGGAACCGCGCACCCCGCTCGTCTGCATCCTGTCGATCGGTTCCGATCCTACCACGCAGATCGCCGCCCTGGCTAAAGTGAAAGGCATCGTACTCAAGACGGTCTCGATGGGTCAAGGTCAAGAATACCACGCACGGAAGCTGATGGGCGAATGTATGGCCTCGGGTGGCTGGGTACTGCTGCAGAACGTGCATCTGTCGCTGAGCTTCTGCAACGAAATCATCGACGTGCTGATCGAAACGGAACACGTAGCCGACTCGTTCCGGCTGTGGGTAACGACCGAAACACATCCCCAATTCCCGATCGGTCTGCTGCAGATGGCGATCAAGTTTACCAACGAGCCGCCGCAAGGCATACGTGCCAGCTTGAAGCGAAGCTATCTTGCCTTTACGCAAGACTACCTGGACTATACGTCGGCACCGCAATGGCCACCACTGCTGTACACCGTTGCCTTCCTGCACTGTGTCGTTCAGGAGCGACGCAAGTTTGGCCCGCTCGGATGGAACATTCCGTACGAGTTCAACCAGGCGGACTTTTCCGCCAGCGTACAGTTCATTCAGAACCACCTGGACGAGATGGACCCCAAGAAGGGAGTATCGTGGCAGACACTCTGCTACATGCTCGGTGAGGTAATGTACGGTGGGCGTGTCACCGACGACTTCGATAAGCGGCTGCTGACCACCTTCACACAGGTGTGGTTCAGCGAGCATCTGCTGACGCCGAGTTTCGAGTTCTACAAAGGCTACCGTGTACCGATTTCACGCAACATCCAGGTGTACGTCGACTACATCAATCAGCTACCGCCGACTGACACGCCGGAAGTGTTTGGACTGCACCCGAACGCGGACATTACGTACCAGATCAACACCGCCAAGGGCATCCTCGATACGATCCTTAGCGTGCAGCCCAAGGAGGGCGGTGGTGGAGGGGGAGAAACGCGTGAGAACATCGTGTTCCAGCTGGCGAGCGACATGCTGCGCAAACTACCGCCACAGTACGTGGCGTTTGAGGTGAAGGAATCCCTCACCCGGATGGGAGCCTTGTTGCCGATGAACATTTTCCTAAGGTACGTCAAGGGGCCATGGACATGGGGATGTGTCAAACAGGAAACCAAAGAGACACTATTTTCTTCACTGCAGACAAGAAATAGATCGTATGCAGCGAGTCATCAACACGGTGTACAACAATCTATGCGATCTGAAGCTTGCGATCGATGGAACGATCGTGATGAGTCAATATCTCCGTCAGTCGCTGGACGCCATGTACGATGCTCGCATTCCTGAGCGATGGCAGAAGGTAATTGTATCACATCTTTACAGTAACCGTGCTTCCAGCAAAGCCTAACATCTTCAGCTTTCCTATCTTTTGTCTCATTCGCTTCGTTGATTGTATCTGAATGTACTAATTTTATTTTCCCAATATTTATTTTCATAAATAATGAAGCTAGGTGCTATTTCCTCCTCATTTGCTTATTATGTCCTCATCAGCTGTTAATGAGGAACACAACAAATGCAGTCTACCTAGCATGCACACTCATAGAAAATCCAATACATTTCCGTTTCCTTTCCTATTTTCGATAGATCTCGTGGGAATCGACAACACTCGGTTTCTGGTATACGGAGTTGCTCGAGAGAAATCAACAGTTCCGCACCTGGATTAACAATGACCGACCGAAGGTTTGTAGTCGAACGACGCTTCCCGACTGCATACCCGTTGCAGCATGGCACCGGAAATGATACAGACAGTAATGTCGCTTGCTGTTTATGCTCATTGATTTTGCTTTTTCCTTTTTCCTCCCGGTCCCGTAACATTTGCTCGTAGGTTTTCTGGATGACGGGATTTTTCAACCAGCAGGGTTTCCTAACCGCAATGCGACAGGTAAGGCGATGGGTTGGGATGCGGTAGTTCGGTGAGAGATGTAGGAATTCAAAGTGCAGGGGGAATTATTGTTTACTGAAAGCAAACCATCGGCACAGTCCTTTGCGAAAAGAGACGAATGAAGTGCAAAGACTCAAAGTTTCTTTGCGGGAGATAGATACCCAACGAGGGCAACACTTGCAATGCATCGGTACACCTTTCTTCCAAGCGAATGGTTGTTCGTAGGAGCAACCGCTCAACTGTTTTTCGTCTTGGTTTCCGATTTCATGACGGCCGGCATCGTTACCGCAATTGTACGGAGTGGAAAAGAATGTACCATCCTGCCGGTAAAAGGTGTGTTTCGGTTGGTCATAAGTCAGGAATACAAATTTTGCCACTTCCATCATCCGAAGGTGTCGCCTGCCCTCGACCTCAACCTTCATAATTCGTTGACTCGATGGGGTTATTGGGTTTATCGATCGATAGACACCTGATTGCGGTGTCACAAGGATGCCGCTCACGTATACGATGACAATACCTCTTGCGAGATGGTCTTATTATGATCATGTTTAGTATTAACATTAGCCTTTCCGTTGCTGTGAGAGAGAGGCAGGGCATCGTTGCGGATCATTTGTCAATGCAAAATTTAAACACGTTACGCGGATGGTATGTGTTTGGAAAGATGTCGTTGTAGGATAAGAAGCGATTTTCTCAATGCAGCACATGTTTCTGCGGTGCTGTTAAAGTTGGGAGAACATTCTTATTTTTCCGTTGCAGTTCGGTACAGCGCTTATCGTAATTGTAATGCATTTTTTTATTTTAGAATTTTCTAAAAACATATATAAAAACAATGTTCGTATGATCAAGTGTTTGGTTGTAAATACATAAGTAACAGTGGTTTATTAGCTTCCTTAACTATGCCTGGATCAATTTAAAAAATATGCTAATTAAAAAAATGGCCGCTAAAGATTTTTGACTATTTGGCTGTTAATCTCATCTTTCGTACCATTATTTCTCTATGTTGATTGGAGTATTGAAACAAACATAATTTATTCAAATAGTTAAAACAAATATGTCTAATAAATACTAAAATTGTATATGTGACAAATGCTTATAGCTTTTTCCTCAAATTGCTGTTAAATAAATATTAAAAAACTCCCTGATAGCATGGAATAATTTTTAAGAACACTATTGAAGGCTAAAAAAATACTTATTAAAATTGTTTTTTGTGCAATAAAACATATAACAATGGGTAAAAAATATAAACAATACAATCCAAAAATACAAACAATGGAATAAAAATACGTAAAGACGTAAAATTGCATTTCACACAACTCATACGAACATTGATTTTATCTATCACTTCTGGAATTCAAATAAATCGAAAATAATAAGCTCCCATATAGTTATAGCACGAACTGTAGTAAAATTATGTCATATTTTTATTATCAGCCTGCCAAATGATGCATACTAAAGATATATTGAACTGTATGAATGTCATGAATTGTTCAAGAAGAAAGATAGAATTAAACATATTTAAATTGATAGTACAGACAAGATTATGGGATAAAAAAATCATCATAACTTAACAATCTATACTTTCTCTCACAAAATTGCTCTCAGATAGCTTTCCCATGGTTTAGTAGTTGTCTGAACATCAAAAATGCTCCCATACTCAGGAACGCATTTTCTACTGGTGCTAAAAAAATGTATTCTTCGCAGTCTTTTCTCACACATTATGGTGCTCGAACAGCTCGAAGGTGAAAGTCTCGTAACGCCATGAAGGACAAGCACGGAAAGGTCGTTAAAAGCAACATAATACTCTAAAGACGTGCCCATTGTTTCTCACATGCCAGTGACGTCATGTTAAGGTCATGGGACCGAAGCTGTGATATACAATGTGTGCGTGATGAACTGCTAAAGGGTCGGTAGCCATCCCGTCGGATCGCATCAAGTGTTTCACCTGAGATGCGTGTGCTGCACAGTGGAAAGGATTAATTTAATCATTAGCATCTCATTTTGCGTCGGGACCGTGTGCCGGAACTGGTGCCTCGGCATTGCGTTGTCGGATGGTTCACTTAACCGTAGTGACATCGTAATTAGCATTAGTTTCGTTAAGTATGTATGTTTAGCAGTTTTAATTATTTCCTTGCTAGGAACGGGGCAAGTCATTCTTTTCCACTTATATTTACGAAATGCCGTTTAAAACGAAGTTTAATGAAGCTCCTTCAGAAATGGAATTTACTTCGCATCACGTAGTAAGGAGAAAAAATAATGGCGAATATACTGTTGAAGAAGGTGATGATAACGATGATGATGATGAAGTCATTTATGATGATCTTTTTTGTTTTGCTCATAGCCACGTATGAGATTCGTGGTGTGTGTACGTAACACAGTGTATTCCTGCAAAACCAATTAAAAATTGTTTGAGTATTAGGCATCCAAGGCTTGAAATTTTTTGATTCAACTATTGAAAACATTTACTAATTTGTTTAGAAAAAGCATTACAAAAAACAGGCACTCCTTAGCTCTGTTCTGGCTTCCTCTTTTTGTGAATGAAAGCGTCTTCTCGTGTCGCTTAAAAACTTTACTCCTTCCTGCGAACATACAATTTTTGTTTGAGTTTCGTGTTAGAGTTTTGTGGGTTTTCCTTATAGCAGCGGAATGATGTCGCAGGTCACGTTGCGATGTGAAGAATTTCAATGTAGAACAGAACAGCGGAAAGCGGGCTTGTGGGTGAGTTTATATGCATGAGGGTTTTTGTGACAAAGTACTCCTGAGATGGTTGGCCAAAACAACGTATCATACCATGTATCTGCTTGTAAACCAACCAACCGACCGACCGTTTCCCGGATTTATGTACCAAGAACTAACGAGCGGTAAACAATGGGTCGAGCAGTAGCCGGAGCACTGTGCGGTTAAAGCGGCTGAGTAGACTACCCGAGCCGCTCTTGGTAGGCAATTGAGTTTCCATTCAGTCTTCAATCTACCGGTGCATCTCAGGTGGAAAAGAAGCTTTAGAATGGTGATTTCAATTTAAAATACCCAGCGTCGCTTGATGACTTGCGACTGGCGCAGCCATGGGTAAGTAACCCCAGGAAAACCGCTTTAAGTAGGTTGATTGGAAAATTCAATCGTTTTACAGCATTTCACGCTGAGATGAAACGGATTGTGTTCAAGACAGTGCGTCTCGAGTGTGGTCTCGGAGACGATGATGATGAAGTGTTTTTACTAGGCACTTTTCTTACCGTACCTAAGGTAAACTGAAGAGATCAAAGCAGAGCTAACCATTTGCTTTAGTTGGCTTATGGCAAGGTACTGATGGCTAATTGGAACAGCAATGAAGTTATGTATGAACATGTTTCGGGGTAGGGTTGATCAACATTTTGGAATTATAGACATATGCAAGCATAGACTTGGAAACTTTCAGAAGATGTGTCTATATTCTGATAGCATCGAACGTGCATAAGCCGGCAGGTAAAGGCATGCATTTGCTCATTTAACTCATTCCCTTTTAAACCATCTTAAATCAGGCTGTTTCAAACTAAACCGAAATTAATTGCTATAAATTACATCATGAACGGCCATCTGAAGATAGCTTTCGCTAATGCAATTTTTACTATTTGCGTAAGGATATGGGTCTTAAAGCTTTCTTCTCTGTTCTCATGTTAAATTATTTTCACTCCTTGGGCACGGTTCCATCATCGCTAGGAGGTAACTCGAGCCCATAAAGGTTGGGCCCTCGATTCGGTTGTGTTGCAGAATCAAATTACGCGCCACAACAAGGAAGACATTCACGATCCACCCCAGGAAGGTGTCTACGTGTACGGTTTGTTTCTGGAAGGTGTGTTCGCTTGTCTTTCCCGATTTAAACTATATGTGTGCTTAACATTTTGCCAACGTTCGCTTTCGGCAGGTGCATCGCTGGATCGGCGCAGTGGCAAGCTGATCGAATCGAAACCAAAGATACTGTACGAACAGATGCCGGTGATTTACATCTACGCCATCAACACGACTGCTGGTAAGGATCCGCGGCTTTACGAGTGTCCCATCTACCGGAAGCCGCAGCGTACCGATCAGAAGTACGTCGGTTCGATCGATTTCGAAACGGATTTTAACCCGCGCCACTGGACGTTGCGTGGAGTCGCACTGCTGTGTGATATCAAATAAACAAAGGGATACTTTCGCATCTTTTCTTATCTGCACGTTTGTGCACTATCATGTTGAAAGGTCATGCTGCTTAGAGCAGTGATCTTGCAGCACAATTTATCAAAAAACTTAAGAGCATCGATTGGTACAAGATGAATGCTAGCGGGCATAAGAGTTTTTTAGAAACCTTATCCACACAAAAACATGCTCTTAAGCTGTACAATTAGTAGTGCAATTAGATTGTTTTCATCTAAACACAGTGAGTGTTGCCCATAAAAACAAAACAATTATGTGTGTGATGCAGTTTTGAATCCACCAGTTTATAAAGTGTTGTTGTTTACTGATCTATGTGAGTTGTGAGTGAATCAAAAATAGTGAACTTAACCAAATAAAATCATAGATTACACTATGTCTAGTAGCGCACGAACAACTTGTCTAACAGAAGACGGCTTATTTAACTAGTGCAAAGAAATAATTCTTAGATGGTAAGTATTGAACCATATAAAATTCTGATTATAGTTCCATGTTTGTTCCATTTTATTATCTTTCTTTTCTATTTTTTATTTTCATTTCAATCTCTAGAAATAAATCTGGAATTATTGTTTGATGGATTCTCATAATTTTTATAACGGTAATCTGCTGAGAAAACTTGTCAAGTATGTTGTTCATTTATTTATTTTTATTTATTGGAAATTTACTGTTGTGTTACAATGTGTGTGTTTATACAATTGATTATATATTCCTATATATTTATTTAGCTAGGGAAGGTTCTATACAATCAATATTAGTTGAAATTCATTTTTTGTTTTTGAAACTGTATGCAAGGCGAATGGAGAAGAACGTGGCGATTTGAGAGTTTCTCCGAACTTCATTAACTGACACTAGGTTAGTGAATCGATAGATTACAATGGAATTTGTCAACTTAAGTCGCCGTTAATTTCTTCTATGTGTCGCGGCGTAGAGGATTATTATTATTATTATTTTATTAATATTTATTTAAATTGAACAGACCGTTAGTGGCCCCCTTGAAGAATTATTTTACAATTTGAAATAACACGCAGTACAGTTTTAAATTTACATTTTACATTGAGGGCCGCACAGAACGCAAACAATTTAGAAAGCTAAAGCGTGTCAAGTTTGGTTCAAAACGATCACAAACATCATTAATTGAACCTATTTTTACAGTTGTATGGTGTGAAGCGATATAGATGGAAGAATTCACGGTAATTCGGATAACTCACTCGAAAGCTGTTTCCAGAAGAATAAAAAACGTATATGAAAAAGCGTTCTAGGTTGGAAACAGCTTCTTCCTTGATGCATCACTGATAAGAACAGTGAATCGTAAGACCTCAGAAACATTTCTGATCATATCTATAGGATCTCAAAACCATTCTTAGATCTTTGACTCATGTGTCATCGAGAATGGCTGAATTTAACTATTTTGTTGAGTTCTGTTAACAACTTTAACGCCGTGAAAAATTTGGAATGTTTCATGTGGGGTTACTGTCGAAGCTTAATTGGGATATTGCAGCTTAATTGGGAAGAGCAACACCCATTTTCGGTTGATACGGCCAGGCGTTGTAGAAAGTGTTAATCAAATGCAGAATGTTATGTTTAGCAACAGTCCAGGAACTCAGGAGCGTGTCCTTTAACTACACTCTTTAAGTTGTGACTCAAGAGTCATCAGGAACGGCAGTATCGATCAGTTCTGATCAGTTCAGTGATTCAATTACAAAATAGCCTAGTTGGAATCTGTTCATTTAAAAGCTTATGGTGGTATCTTACACTTTATGTACAGAACGTAAGAACCGACTCCAGTACTTAAACACATTGTAAACTGCTATTTCGACGAGATATCTCCATAACCTCGGTTGAAACATAATTACTTACCGTAAAGATATCCACGTGCAATCCCCGAGAACATGAAATACTGCTTTCAATTATTGCCCATTGGACACAATAATTGAACGTTTACTCACCTTTTATACACATTTATCTCACATGTTGTCATCAAAATGGTGACCTGTCTTATGACAAAGTCAAAGTATTGAAACAAATCATGAAACAAAACAGGATATAACAAAAATATTCAAATCAACTCACCAGACGGTACGACAGAATTCGGCATTCGTGCGTTTCCCAATAACATGCTGCTCTTAGAAATTAAATTCTTTATTTTATACCATTTTGGTTTAGGTTGGCTTAGAGATTTTGTGGTTTCCTTTCTGTGTGCCGCATGCTTTCCTGTCTGAATCTACCCTGCGCTGTTTGCCCTCGCTCGTCAATCGGGATGAGTTTTGGATCGCTTACCGCCTTGGTTTAAGCATCGAATGTTGAATGTAAGTTGAAATTGGTTTCCAATACGTCAAGACTATATGTACAATAGACCATGGCTTTTGGCATTACGATGGTTCGGTAATTGTATAGTAGTACGGTGAGCGGCAAGGTCGCTCATGTAGATGCCATTTCAATTTTTTTGTTTGTGATAAATGGTTAAGTTTACCAGTTAAGGGTACTTTCTTTATCCTTTCGTTTTTTTTTCATCCTTTAACGGCCGTCTGCAATATTCTTTCGCTTCTCCTTTTAACTTAGCATGTACGTAAGATAGTTTGCTTCTCGTTTACATTTCGCTTCACCATAGCGGACATTGGTCAGAAGCTCATCGGTTATCTCTCATTAACATTTGTTCTAGTGATCTGTCCATTTTGTTTTTCGTTCAAAGCATCTTTTACCAATTTTCACAATGATTAATTCGTATAGCATTTGATGTAACAATTTGCAGCTTTACCGTCATTGATCACCAGCCAGTGTTTTATCGATTCCCATGCTAGCCATCCAGCTGTATCATCATTCTCCTTCAGAACAATCAATTTTCTTCAACGATCTTAACACTATTTGTTGCTATTTTTTGTGGTTTTGTGAATGGAATGGTTCCCCATCTCTGTACTACTGTTCATATGATCCAACATTGCCTGTTAATGGTGCTGAATTTTCCCTCTTTCTTATTAGGCTTGTTAGTTTCGCTCCGAAGAAACCGAAAAACGGTGTAGTCCTCAAGTGCCAGCAGCATGGGACGACACAGTTTGTTGTCTCCTGAAGTCAATGTTGGATATAAGCTTTTCTTTAGCAGCTATATTTTACCATACGAATGATAGCTTACGTATGGGATATTGTTATTTTGTTTGTTGTTGCAGGAACTCATCTATACATTAGTGTTGTTTTAGCGACATGGTGGTTTGCGATTTGTTTACACTTTACAAATAAACACCTTCTGATTTTACAGTTTGCTAATATTCTCCAGAAATTCCTCTTCTTCTGCAATGTTTTTTTTTTCTATTTTGTTCACATACACCTGCAAAGATTTAGCTACGTAACGTAAGCTGAGGAAAATCGTTTGAGAAACAGAACGTAAATCGTTTACCAGGCAATAAAGCGCTTGTTAAGCTGTGAAGCACTCAGCGGTAAAGAGTTGAACATAATTGGTACGATCAGACGACCTCATGACGTTAACGACAGATGAAGAAAGTTTTTTGCTCCACCCGTGCAGCTGTTGAAACGCACGCAGTACAAATGAACAGCTTCAAACGCACGGTCTTGCCAGCCACAAGATGAAACGTGCGCGAAGGCTGCGTGCAAATTCTACCCAGCAACTACTCCCCCGCCAGCGACCTCGGCCATTCATCCATCCAGCGTGAAGCAAAAATGTGAAACAGTCGGATGAGAGGTGCAAAGCAGCAGCACCCGGCATCAATAAACTGCTCCTGTCAAATGACGCTATAGCACGCATTCTTCACACACAAACAGCAGCAGGCATCACCGGTTCCGTTCCCCCCCCCCCCAGCCCATGTAGGGTTGTTAGGTCAGGTTGTCAGGAGGGGCATTTCATTCATGTTTCTTTTGTCGTCGTTAAAAGATCGCTTTTCCAGCGGGTGTTCCTGGAGCAGGTTCTACCATCGCGTGGTAACGCTCGTTTCGCGACGACAAAATGGCAAAATATACTTCTGCCGTTCTCATTCATCTGTGCCTAGTGTGTGTGTGTGTTTTTTTTTTCGGGTGAATAATTTTCCACCTGCTGCACTTTTGGTGGGTGTGCAAAGGCAGCAGAATCTTTTAGGCGCAACCGTGTACGCCGGTATGCTTCGATGGACAAACCGAAAGATGGAAGAGTGAAAAATACGTTTCTTTATGTAATGCGAAACAGGAAGGTACATTGGGAAGGACATTTGAGCAAAAAAAAAAAGAAACACAACCAACATCTCTCAAAATCCAACCCAAACTTGGTCAAAACGAGGAAAGCACTATATTTGTTTTTTTGTTTTCACCCGCGTAAGAGTTCTGAACAATTAGACGACCTCGGCTCCTGGGGGAGAAATGTCAGCAGCAGCGTGGAATTTATTCATCGTGAAGCGTCATTTTTCCATCGCAGCGGGAATAGGGTAGGCTCTAAGAACAACAACGTGAAAAAAAGGTGTACATGGGCTTCAAGATATATGCAGTAGATTTTCCGTATAATCCGCTCGTACCATATTTACTGGCGTTTTGCCGCAACGGAAAAAACTGTTCGGAAAAACCGAAACAAAAAAACAGCATTATAGTAAAGTGAAAAGATAAAGAAGGAAACGGTGCGTATCCCTCCATCATCCCGCATCCGTCCCGTTTCGTCGTCGCTTTGTCTACCGCTAACGCCTTATCATCCGGCTACCAAATGGTTCCTTGTCACGCTTCTGCGCTAGAGTGCATCCCGTCCATGTGTACCATGTGGTATACGTGTAGTTACATTGAAGCGAATTCCGGGACGTATTTGATTACTGGCTAATTTAATAAAGGATGGATTAGGGATGGTTTTGAGAGGTGTACCTTGGGTGTGCTGTGTAAGGTAATTTAACGATTTAGCATTTTTTTACATTCCGAACGCATATATCAACACCGGTTGCTGGGCGATAGCTGTTCTGGATATTGGAGGAATTATTAAAACCGCCGATGGAAAGGTAATCGGGAAAATTTATTTTCTTCCCTCATGCGTACGTCTGCGGGTACCTCTGATGATTTTGCTCTGCTGGTATAAAAATTATTAAAACCGAAATTGACAACATTTTTCCTAAAGAACCTACAGCCATGGGGTGAATAAAGTTAAGGAAAACTAGTACTAACAAGCCAAGAACTCGAAAGCGATCCATAAGTTCATGACGGCAAACTAACAAAAAGCGTCACAGATTCTAATTAATGTAATTAACCAACTGCTCCCACTCTTCCAACTTCAACCACATATACACCATAGAGGGTATTCTGCAATGCAGGAGAACACTACAACACACTGATCGAATTGGTGTGACATCTAGCGGGAAATATGTATACTTGTACGATGCGTTAGCAACTTTCTTTCCTTGTGGCACACAACCTAGCGCAACGAAACTACGACAGTATCTCATCGTGTAAATAGAGGTTTCTCTTGTTATGGATCAGCATTTGCAATGTGCACCGCGTTTTTTGAATGTTTTTGGTTGATAGTTATATTTCTGTGTTTTTTTTAAACTTTTCTTGTATGTGTGTCTTTATTAGTCCTTCGTATAAATAGCATGCGATCATGAATTCGCCACCGTTCGATCCGTTTTCGTTATATGTTTGTGGGTGAGTGTAATTTTTTTTGGGTTTCTTTTCTACTTCTGTTTGGCAATTAGGATATACAATATACCTGTTGTCATTTTTTTTTGTTGCATTGAAGATAGCGCTAGTTCCAGAACCGTTCCAGTAGAGGGCGTCAAGGTTGTCGGGTGAGTCGTCGATAGTGTTGATGCCATATCGGGGTTTCTTCTTAGTTGGCGTATCGGTTTTTGTACATACCGTAGACGTACCGTGGACCATATTCCGTTCCACTCTGCTGATCGCTCGATGACGGATTGTTGGAGGGCTCCAGAAGGTCGTTACCGCCTTGCGCCGGCTTTAACACACTGGTGCTACCATCGATGAACGGTTGCTCCTCCTGATCGTCGTCTTCACCGTTGTCGTTCGTGTTGTCCTGCTCCTGGGCCACCGATACGTCCGACTGCCTGAGAGCTTGATCCTTAGTCTTGAGATCTTCCCGTTCGTTGTTGAGCAGACTGCTAAGCTGCTGACTGGACTGGGCTGCCTGAGCCTCCGGATCGGCGGCCATCCTTGATGCGGGCGCGTGCCTTTCGTTGATGGAGCGCGTTCGCTGCAGCTTACTGGCAGCCAGGTGATTGCTGTGCAGCAGGTTCTCGACCATTGCTTCCAGCTCATCCTCGGCAGGGCTTCCATGGTTTGGTTTGGATGCGACACGCTGATTGTAAAGCTTCCGATCGTAGTACGTGTAGCCAAGCGGGTATTCAGAGCCGTCGTATAAGTTGCTACTCCGTTTTCCGATTTCTCTCAGTAGCGCTTTGTTCAGTTCAACCTGGATTCAAAATGAAGAAAAAATAAAATAATTATTGAAGAGTTATTATGTTTTTTCTAATAAAAAGCACCTTCAATAAACAGAACCTATTCATAGCTGCGATAAAAAGAGCTCTTTATACATTCTTGGTGCGTCCCATCATCATTTCACTTTGCGCATTATATTTCTACTAGCCATTCTTCCGTGAATAAAAAATATATATTTCTTCTCGAACTCATTATCCTCCCGCTCCGGTACTCCGGTAGGTGACAATGCCATAAGCTCGCTGAAATTTTCCTTTTTATGCCCGCTGGCTAACAATATGCCTTTTCAACCATTTCCTCTCTAGCGCATTGTCTTCCACCGTGTTAACAACCACAACCGGTCGGGTTTGCAAGAGTGACCCGTATTCCGTACGCGCGACGGTCGTACACTTGCAACTGATTTTTATTCCATTTCCTGGCACTGGCTATATCCCGCGAGGAATAATTTCATTGCTGTTCCGCACGATCATCAGGTAACGCGGACGGGCAGAAAGGAAGGAAGGAAATGGGAAAATATCATTTCCGGTCGGCATCATCATTAGCCGTGGTTGATTAAGTCAACCAATCGGTGGTGTCAGCGGTGTTGCACGGCGGTCTGGAGAGAGCCTGTCCATGTAGTGGAATCTTATCATATCGGAGCGGGAATGTTTTAAAATTCTGTATGGTTTTTTTCTGTGTTATGATCTCTTTCAATTGGATCGGATTAGCGGATCACCTTAAGGTAGGAACTGGGTGAACGTTAAACCGGATACAAAGCAGACAAACAGCATTTTAATAGCCATTAATCATTGGTGAACGTAATTATGTCTCTAGCGAAGAAGCGATTTTGGGGGGTAAATTAACATACAAATTAAATGTCTGTTAATTGGGTCGTAATGGTTGAAATGTGTGATTTGGAAATTGTTTTAGATCACGCAAATTAATTATTAGAATGAATTAATATATTAAAACACTACAAATATAATGCATCGGTATATTTAAAAAAAGTTGTGTGGCATTATTGTTGCAGTGATTAAACGACATTCAAGGCGACCTCATTGCTGTTAGGATCCCAACTCTATCCTACATAATTTGAAGGAGTCGAATTACAGGTCACAATAATACAATTGCCGGAATCAGTGTTCTTCCAGAGTCATTTCGATTGTTTCACATTTCTCTAGATTCTCCAACTTTATTTAAATCCATCCTGCTGTCTAGTATCAATTTCTAAACCGTGTAATATTTGTTTCAATATACGTTACTATATCCAGCATCAGCGTGAAACAAAAGCAGACAAACAATTTAGCTAATCTCTGAAGAAAATATTGATCAGCCGCACAACGTTTGAAGTGTTCTCACCTCCCGTTGCTCATTGGCACCAAACATACGATAAACATATGATGGTTTTGAACCATCAAAATAAAGTCACATACCTTCAATAAGCAACATTCCCGTCGAATCGGAATCGTGTCAAATTTCTGCAAAATAACAATTTACATTTCCGTTACACTCAGCTGGTAATGATGCCATGCTTACACACATCCCTCTCGCGTAGACCGAACTGCTGGCCAACGTGTCACTGACGTCTACAGGCAGTAGCAGCAGTAACGGTTTGCCATGTAAATTGGGATCATTACAGTTTGATGGGATGTTTGCGTGCGTAAACAGAGACGAATGGCTGCTGGCCATACGTACGCGGGTTCTGGGGCTGTTCGTTTTTATTCCCGCTTGGTGGAGAACGGTTGGGATTGAATTGAAGGTGATAAAACCTGTAATTTTCTAAGGTCATACTTTCATGCACGAATGAAAGTCGGTCGGAATATTGTGGCATTTTTTTGCAGGAGCAAAACCCCAAAAAAAATATACAAAAACACGTGTAAAGCTTGGCATTCCATGCAAAAACCAAAAATCGTTTCAAATAAACCTTAAGCGTTTAGTGAAGACATTGAATTTGAATAAGGTTAGCGAATTGTTTTCTTGTTCCGCGTGTTTTGTGTGTGTTTCAAATCGTATAAAACCTTTTCGTCGTTGATGTGCTTTTGGTGACGAATACTTTTGAACGGTGAGTACGATACAAGAGGCCAACAATAAATCAGACGAAAAAACGGTGTCTTTTTTTGGAACATTGCATCAACGGAAAAAGCATCGGTTGAACAAATCATGGAAGAAATCCAATTTGCTTGAGATACAAAGCAAGAAAAGAAGCTCTGCTTTGTTGTCTGGATATCTTTTGATGGGGAATCAAACACTAAATACGATCTGGTCGTTATATGTATGTATGCAAAATACTATTAAAAAGTATTCTCCTAAACTAAAAATACTTCACTGTTTTTTTTTTTTTAGTTTCGATCGATCAAATCGATTCGTCTAAAAAGTTGCATTTTTAATCATTAGTCTGCTAATGGATTTTGTCAAGCGTGTTCCAAACTAAACGCCGCAAAAGTCAAATTTTCCTATCGATCGTGAAAGTTTATATAATCTAACCCGGATAATCAATGGTAGAGATTTTATGCACGTCGCAAGGTGAAAGTTAGTGCGGTGGTACGTTCGTGTTCTATGTAGTGAACAGCAATGTATGGTGCTGAAACATTTGTTAGATCAAAGTTTTTAATAAAAAATCCTTCATTAAGCACGAAATGTGTTACGGTTTCTATTATTTTTGCTTCATTTGAATAAAGCTTCTCTCACCATGCTGGAAAGTTTCTCTGTTCAGTATGGCTAGAGTTCAATATTATTAACCTTGAAATTGGGAAGTGATCAACCACCACTGACATAGTTGGTTTAAGCATACAACGTTTGATGGGAAATTACATTAACAAAGAACTTACAAAAAGTGTAAAAGCATTGAAATTCTATTTAGTTTTGCTTAATAGACTAATTACACATTGCTGCTATAAGTAATCATTTTAAAACACTGAATGTTATCGAAGATTTCGATGATGTTTTATACTCTACTATCTTATTATGCCTTACTACAAATTATTATTATTCGCTTGCGACAAATTGTTAAGCACAATTTGTAAATTGAATAAACATGATATACTGATTCTACATAGAGGAGTACATGTTCCATTATGTGGTTGAAGATCACTAATAGGCTCGGCGAGGATAGTCGAGACATAACACATATTTCAGTGGAACGCCAAGACCATTTTGTTATTTGCTTCCAATATTGTCATGGCGCTCGCTGACGAAACGAACGAAACACGCTGTAAAATTGACGCCAGAGGATTTACTTAAGCGACGTTCTCTGGGATAGTAAGATTGTTACGAATAGAACAGTTTACTCGGTTTAAAGTATGTATACTATAAAATCCTTTTTTGACGTCTAGCTTCGCTATGCTACGTGGTGAGCTAGATGCTTCTATAATCTACACCACATAGGATCGTGTGAGAGTTTCAACAGTGAAGGGCGGTACAGTATCTCGGACGGAAGGAAATTATACTCCAACCGCATAATTGCTTGCTTATTAGAGACAATAACCGTATTGAGGTCTAAGCTGAATTGCTAGCGGAGTGCTACAGGAGATTCAGTGAGTTCGGAACAGGTTTAACGCAGTCTACTGGCTATTTTTCAATAGGGTCTATAATGCAGTGGGGGAAATTGAACATTATAAAAACTACCATGTGTTGAATAGTTGATACATACATTATTAGAAATTAAATTGATTTTTCGTATGATAATCGATGGTGGATGGAGGCGCCTGGTACATACTTGACCAATGCATGTGAGCAATAAAATATTGAAAAAAATTCTTTTCCGCAAAAAAACAGTAAATCAATAAATTGTTAAAAATAAAAAGAAAAAAATCCCTCATCCTGTTTTTTACTTAAGTATACTTTTAATAACAGTAATATAACTTGGTCGTTATTCATGAAAACAAATATTGGCTTAATGGTACTTTCTAGTACCATTGTATTTTTAAATTGTATTCATCAATATTGGGGTTTTGATTACGTTTTTAACACCTTAAATTTAAATAATATTTTGTAATTGTTACTAATACAAACATAACAATAAAAATATATTTCTACATATTCGACAAATAGTTTGAACTGATAACGGAATCATCATCAGCTGAGGGTTCTAACGTAAAAAAGGAATGCGAAACGTCAAAAATAGCTCAAAATCTTAAACTAGTCAAGAAATTACTTGGCTACGGTTGTTAACCCCATAACCGCGGATCATAAGTTTCCAACAGTATCAAACCAATCCTTCAGTATGACAAAGTTCGGTTTCAATCCACCGCCTCATAATTGCTCGATTGTGTGACGAATGTCGTCTTAAGACTAACGTTCCCTTTCTTAAAGTATCATAGGCCCTAATATAAGGAGCTCTATAAATTTAAAGATTAATTTTAACTTTAGCCACAAGTATGGATTTAATATTTTGGTTTTTAGAATCTTGCCAAAGCTAGATATTATAATGCTATATTCCATTCCAACCAAACTACCCTTGGCTTTATCCACCATTGGCCATTGGCTACCGTTGGATTATTAAAAATAATCCATCCAAAATCAACAGTCTATTTTTAGCCAACTTTTGTTATCGTGTCCAACAGTATTATTTGTGGATTTGACTTTCTTTGACTTTGTTTGTGCGTCATCAATTTGACTTTCCTCACACCTTGCGAGACCTCGCTGAGCGTGAGTAATTGAATATGTTATAGGGCCATCAGTAAAGGCCTATGCAATTAGAACAACATGAACCATAGATCATATGCGTCAGTGAAGCTCTGATGTATCTTGTTAACAAAGCACGTAGCATTGGGCACGCACAAAGGTGAATACCAGCATCCGTTTTGGAACGTTTCTTAACCAGCCTGAACCAGCAGCGGGGTTGAATGTTACGGAAATTAAGGATCCTACTGGAATGAAAATAGCCATAACATACGATTTGTTTCGTCTTCAAGTGTGCTATGATCCCGAACCCTTTCGAAACCATAATCAAATACCCAATCGAATGGTCAAGAAATGGTGTTTCGATTAGCCCGAAGCTTTTGGCAATCGTTTAAGGTAACCCCGTTACTGGTACGAGGGCATCTCATGGTGAAATATTGTTGATGATGGTACTAGAATGTACTTAAAACACCACAAACTCAAAATCATGCACGTTGAAAGACATTCTTAGCGTTACATATGCCCGCCATTAGCAATCCAAAGCAACAAATACGTGTTGATGGGGTTTTATTCGTTTGTGGGAGAAATGAATAAATGAACAAAACTACACCGTTTTTACCGTGAAAATGGGCTACCGTAGCGTAGCGAACACATCACGTAGCGCAAAGCAACGCACAAACACTATAATCATAACCCGAAAAAGAAGCTTATCGTAAATCATGACGTAACCTGTCTGCATAACCTCGTGCGATGTGTGTAGGGCTGTAGGAATTCAAGGAATCGGCCTGTTTCGTAGGCTGTTGATAACACCATCAGATTACTACGACTGTTGACAGCTCGTGGAGCAATGGCGGACATCCTTATTTGTTTTGACTGTACATCTTTTAAGGAATGGATATAAAAGCTACCAGGAAGGATAGCCAGTACAATTTGTAGAATAAAGCCCACTGAAAACAGTTGCTCTATCAGAGGATTTCATAAAGAGTTCATTCAAAAGAAGGAATAAAACCACTTTAAGTGCTACCATTATGTGGTTAAAAATAAATACAATGAGTTAAAATAATACATACAGAGAGAGAGCGAGAAAAAGCTAATGGTCTTTCACCATAACGAAATCTAACGATGTTTCGGTGGAATAATGCTACATTAAATATCCATGAAGGATGATGGTGCTAGTGACCTCCACACGTGATACATTGATAGCCCATTTGAACCATAGCTGCATTCTTGTACTAGTACTGGTTCTACTGTTTTACTCCTCATAAAAGCATCAATATAATAATGCCAAACCCGAGCCCATTGGTTGCTTACCTGTCTTGTGTTTTCGCGCATCTGTCTTCGGGCCATTTCGAGAATGATTCGCTGCCGAAGCACATCCAGCGGGTTAACGATCGACAGCGAAGGTTTCGTTCGTTTCAGCGAGAGCAAGCTGTTTTCCTGTCGGTTTGCGTTGGGCCAGCGAGAAAGAAAGTAGAAACAGTGGTCAAATAGTGATTAACATGGCGTCATACATTGAATTAAATTGAAAGTTTTTTTTTTGCATATTAACGTTGCATAGTAAAAGCATATTAAATGTACATCTGATGTCATTATTTAATTTTAATCGTAATGAACGTTTACGCTATACAATAGTATATCTGTACTGGGGATAATTTGTAACTCTTTTTTTGTAGTTTTATTTTATTCTGATGTAACAATTCTGGATCAAATATTCATTTAATTAAAATAAATCGATCGTAATTCAAATCGAGAGAAATTCAAACCGGTCGGTCCGGTCGATAGTAGAGACGATAGCGGCACCAGTCTTCACACTGTAAGACTGAGAATCAAATCTCATCTGGACCGCTCTCCCGTAATGACACCTTACTATCCACTACGTGGTATCATTGTATGGCCGGCATGACCAAATAGTTCGTTAAGCCAAGAAGAAGACCTGCAACAATTCAGGAAACAATGTCAACATCAAATTGCATTTAACTATCCTAAAGACCTTTTTCCGCAGTTTAGTATAATGGTTTATTCACTTATTTATCGAAAAAAAAATTAAAAAAAAAGATTTATAGGCTTACGTTAGCCAGATATTAAACTACAAAATAATAGTTTTTATGAAGTTTTACTCGTAAGTTAAAAAAATATCATGTTTGTTTTTTTGTCTAGTAGAACAACTATCATTAATATCATAAAAGATTTTCATGAAATTCTGAGTGTATTAGTCTACGCGTTGAAATGTAGTTTCGAAATTCGTTTACATATTGATTTAAAAGTATTATCATATATTTACAAGCCCTAGATGCTAAAGTTCTAAGTAAAGATTGAGGAGCTAAGTCATATTAAATACAATACAGTATCGAGCTGGATATTTTCTATCATATTTTTCAAACAAAGATCTATTTTTGTTTGTTTTTCGTATGATCTTGTATTAAGATCATTTTATAGCATGATGGCAAAAATTTAATAATTTAGTTCTAGCTGCAGATCACCATCACCATCATAATTTGCACCGAATTACTGCAATAAAATCCACACATATTCGGTAAGACATATTTGATATCATAAGACAGATAAGACATATATGTATGATAACAATACCATTTAGGTAACGCATTACAAAATGTAAAATTAGCTAAGAACCTGTTGAATTCCTACAACTCCCCTTCGATGGCATTCTATTCATCACCTTCATCGGTTGGATCATAAAATTAATTTTATCGCAATGTACCGTCTCTAAGTATCCGTTTCAGTAGAAACAATTGGCTGTCAAGGACTCGACGTACAGCCCGTGGGTAACCATTGTGATAGCCCGCACAATCGTTCCGATACACGTGCTTGTCATCGGCTAAAGGGAAAATTTCCACCACTGCAGTGAGGCCCGCATACTAGTCCGTTGAACAAAAAGTGACCCGAGTTTGGGGCCGGACGATACTACTTCCCCCGTGTATGCAGCTGGGATGCAGTTGTAACCATTTTCATTTAACCGTCCCTCAAGGTTCCGCGCGAAGGTACAAGCGGGAAACGAAACGGGCGGCGGATAGCTGTGGCGGAGGCTGAAGTCAGACCGTAGAACGACGCACTGGAAATGGTACAATTTCCCAAAGCACTTCGGTAGCTGGAGGACAACCGGTTGAATAAATCACATAAACACTGTCCGTTGCAGGTGCAGTAGCAGGATTGGTTCCGTTTGAACGCGGGTCGACCATTTCAAGCGTAGCTGGCGCGCACGCTTGCACCAAGAGGTGGACTCATTGTTTAACCGGTGGTTGGAGGGTGTAGCCGTCTCAGGACGCCGCACACAGTAGCCAAGGGAAATTAGACATTAGCTGAATATTCTGGGAAGGTTTCTATTTCAGCGTGGTAGACTCGCATGTTACGGGAGATACATTTGTGTGCCCCATCTCATAACACATACTTTGGCTGACTCTATAGCTTTTAATGAGTGTTTGTTGTTGTTTGTTGTACCATTTTTTCTGCGATGTAATTACATTGAATTCAATTATAACGCGCATTCATGTGGAAAACTACTATCAGTGTATTTGTTTTTACTTAAAAAAAACCATGCAATAAATAAATCCATTAATGTTTCAGGAATGCTAACAAGTTTTTATTGATTTTTTAAAAAACCCCTTTTCGTACTCACGGAACCATGCTCGTCTGTAAATACGCACCGATGAGTTGACCTATCGCAAATTGAAAAATAGAAACAGCATTTGTGCGTTAGACCTGTGCTCGGCAGAACGGAAGGATGGGAAACAGGCAGTTCGTAGTGCTGACATATTTGCCGACAGAAATGTCAATCGATTTGCAGCGGTGAGTAAATATTTCAAAAAGCTAATAAAGACAACCCTACAGTGGAAGTATTGCAGGATGTTCCGGATAGTAGCAACGCGTTACGCATCCACTACCAATAATGATTCGGGACTGACAGCACTTGGATGTGTTTCATCGTTATCCTTCAGAAGCTGCATACCACATTTGTTGGCTGTAACCAGCAAATGAACAGCTTCGAACCCACCGGACTTATTCGAGATCGATTAACGTAACAGTAGCGGAAAACCCTTATGCTGACGCACACAATAACATATTTGCCCATGCGAACCATTGCGTGTACATTCTTCAATCCGTTTTTCGGGAAATTAGTTCAACCGTGGATGATCGCATAGCTGTTTGAATGTACAATCGGTACACACAATGGGATATGAAGTTTTCATAAATTAATGCAAATTTTGTGCTAGTTCGGTTCTCGTTCACTAGTGAGCTGGAAACAATTATAAGCGTTTACTTAACGCCCGTGCATTTTCTCGTCGTACGATTGTGTTCTATTTCCTCAAGCACAACTATGAGAGCTTTACTAATTAATCGTCTTTGCACACTTTTTCACTTGTTCGCAACATCGTAGGCGGTCCAACTAAACCATCCCTGCCTGATGGACGTTGCTGTGACTGATTGCTTGGGTGACAGATTTGCTGAAAGCGACAGATTTTCTACACTACTAATGTGACATGTACAGATTGCGATACATGCGCTTCTCTATCTCACATGTAAAACAACCTGTTTAGGAAAAAGAATCATATCAGACGAGTATGGCTTCTGCATGAAAGGAATTTTGTTTTTTGAAAAAATAAAACAATAAAACGAAATTTGTTGGGATTATAATCAAATGGAACAAACAATTTGGAAGATTTGAATGATTTTCAAGATTTGCCATGAAAGACAATGTAAAGGGCTGATTTGAAGAATCTCTGGTTGCATGATTAAAAATGGTATTATTCCAATGCAGTGATTCTTTAGCCAAAGATTTGATAATAGAATTCAAAAAGTATCTCCATAGTACAATTTATTTTTATTGCTTACTTTCTATAAAATTATCTGCTAATTGCTATTCTATATAACAATTCATTTGAAATGTGGCATACGTTATATGATCTATTGACTATTAGCAGTGATATTACAACGGTAATAAGTAACTTCAAAACATGGCCATACGTGCTAGAGTGTTTCTACAACCTACCAGTTATTCTACTGTTTGAGGGAACTTCGTCACTTAAATTACGTGTTTTTGTTAAGTAGGTGACTTCCAAGAACACCGTTTATTGAGGGACCTCTCTTTTTTATCTTTATTATGATATTTTTGGTTCAGAGTTCGTTTCTAAATATATCATGGACAATATACACCATGTTTCCAAACGTATCGAACCTCACTACTAAATGTTCTGCATTTGAAGGCAGATCCAACATTGACTATGTACGCCTCTAAATTATGAACCATGTATAAAGCTGACGAAACCATCCTAGCTGTTTGTTAGAGGATGCATAAATTGTACTTCTAAGAATCACTAACTGTCAGTGGATTATTGGCGAAGGAGGTAAGGTAGGCCAAAATCGAGGTGGATATTCGAAATTCTTTCCGTTTGTTGTTAGATTTAGGACATCATTAAGTTGTTGAAGGGATAATTAACAGCTATCAAATTGGGTCACTGATCAAATCTTCACTATGCAAAGGATTTAAACCGAGGCGTTGAAGGAATTGCTGCATTCATCCCACTTTTAATGTATTTTCAAACGTGCGTGCAATAGTAGCTACAAAAATCAATTCTAGGATTTTTTTTATTATTGTGACACGCAAAACATGTCTGCTCTCTCCACTAGATAACAATGGATAATGGATTTATTCAGTGGTTGTCCCAGAAATGTGAAGAAAATAACCGGAAGCCTTGAGCGATCCCTAGAACTGCTTTAACAGGCTAATGCTGCTAAAGAACTGTGACTTCTGAGGAATTACTGAGCATGATGGAACATGCTATGTTATGTTTCTCATTGTATGTTTCATCATTTACTTCTTTTACTTGCTTGGCGTAACGACCTATTCCGATATACCAGCTTTAGTAGTTGGATGCCCCTTGCACTTAGACTTAGACTATTTAATACAGTTGATTTACATATAAAGGTTGTCTATGTTAAACTTACCTGTACAACACGGCTGTCACTGTACGGTAAAGCGGACACCTGCAGACTTACGCACACCAACGCCATCACCGCCGTCCAGAGCCGCAGGGTTGCCTTCATTTTGCTGCAAAAACCAAAAAGAGAAAAATACAACCCAAAATGAAATGGTGGCAGTGTGAAAATTAGATCAACCGAACGGATAATGAAGTAGGGAAACCTGCACTACCGCAGTGTGTTGTCGATTTCGGTATTGAATGGAAGGAAAAATGAAAAGATTCAATTAAATATTTGATTTTGAACCATGACCGAATACAATCTGGAGCTAAATTACAGGGAAACCATATACGTTGCCCTTGGGTCCAGTTTCTGGTGCGGTGTTGATTGCAACCCTAATAAGCCGCAACCCACTTATAATAACCATCATTTTAGGAGGTATTTATATGTTTTGATTGTAGAAAACAACAAAAAAAGTGTGTTAAGCTAAATTACAGGGTTTGTGTAGTGCCCCAATGCAATGAAATGTTATTTTTAAAATCTTCATTTTTAACTATTTCTACTTGTAAATCATTAGTTTTGAATTATTTGGCGTTGAATGTATCAAAATTGTGTTGATTAGTTTTGTTTTGTATGCTTCTGGTTGCCGTTGGTGCATCGCTTTGAAGTCAATTGCAGGTTATTATGCTGTTCTATTTGCAATCAAACCTAGATCAAACAGCGCGTTCCTGTCTGTGCATGTTTGCTTGATTAATTATTCAACCTCACCAGGTACGAAAAGGCATATAATTTCAATTTCCCCTGTGATGCATGAAGAATAAAAAAAGAACCCCACTACAACATGTAACGAAAAGTGAAGGTTTCATTTACCCGTCCCAGCAGGAAGTGACTGTAATTTGCTTAATATGATTTAAACGTTACCATCCAGCGGTACCAGAATCATCGACATTTGACAGTATGTATCATTAACAACGTTGCTATTTTGCGTACACAACCGTTATAGCACGTGCCGTGTCGGGAAATTGCTTTCGGGCGGTGATTATCAATCAACCACCGCGCCGGTCTACAATGGTTGGGAGGTTCATTAAAATTGCATGCTACCAATTTCCACTATGAAATGTCCTTTAACACGCCTTGGACATCATAGCGAAACAAAAACAGTCACAAGTGTAGTAGTGTTGTAGATTTTAATCGCCCAAAAAACCAGTTGTGTGTTATGCTCTTCATTACACACAGCAAAAGTTGCAAATAGTAAGGATCGTGCGTTAAACTATGACTAAGTGACACAATAAAAACACCAAATAAATGTTAATCTGTTACACTCACAAATGAATAATTCGATTTTTTTTCCTTCCTCAAGCAATCACGATCACCAGCGACAATTACGCGATCGTAAAGGATATTCTTGAAGCTTTTAACACACACACCAGCACTACCGACGGACCTTCATCGTTGTCACTCGTCAACCGAACTAACCGTTCACACCACCGTATACTGGTGCCTTAAATAGTGAACCAAGTGATATGCCAGTCCGCTTGTCGACATCGGCCCCATCCCCGTTGACAACCAGTGGGGTTGTTTGCTTTTCGATGAATAATATTTGCGTGAGCTATAAACATCATATCCCCCGTTTGGGGAGAATCGAAAGGCAACCGTGTTGGGGAATACCTTTTTTCTGGGGCTTTATTGAGTTGGAAGTGAAATTTGTTTGTGCTGTTTTATTTTTAATTTTTGCAACATATCCTTCACATCATGCATGGTTGGAAATAAGTCTGTGCAATTAAAATATTTTATTTATTTTATTTTAAGTAGCTCAATATTTACATGACAGATTACTGTAAATTGTAAATTAAAGTACTGCTATCAGTGTGTTGCTAATAATTATTTCCGAAAATTTATAACATAACCTCGTTCCTCATTGACAAAGAGCTAAATATCGAAAAAAAAAACATTCGTGAAACGAGTTTTAAAGAGCATATTTTAAAAATAACAATTACAATTTGTGTACTTGTATATTCAATAATGAAATATATATATGAGAAAATAGATATTCAAAATCACAACTTGTTACCATTAGCTTATAGCAAACTTATAGCAGGATAGCAGAGTTTAATGGTATGTTACTGTTTATATGATTATATGATAGTGTAGTTACTACAAGCTGAAATATTGAAGGTAATAATAATTGAAGATTCGAAGTTTAATAAACTTAATTTAACCAATTTTATAAACGGTAGTTTTTATAATGAAGGCGCTAATCTTCGTAAGACTGGACCGTTACCAGATCCTATTTAGAGATGTTTTCTCTTACGCTGCCCTTATTACCTCATAAGTAGTTAAGAACCATGAATGTCTTATAACGCAGGCTTCAGTTGAAAAATGATAGTATAATTGATAGAACTATAGTTTTTAAACAAAAGGAAAAATAAATAATCTCGTTGTTGTGGAAGGTACATAATCCTAGAATATAAAAATGGTGTAAACCCCTACGAAACCTGTTGAATATATACTTTTTTTCGCTATTATGTTCCGTGCATATTATTTGTGAAAACATCTGGTTGCATAAAATATGAATGCAAGGCGCGCAAAGAAACGTGTTCTATTTTTATCCACTCAGGCTTAACAAGCTTCGGTGATATAAGCTAAAGTTTAAACCATCAAACTAGCGCGCTTTTTGTCCAAAATAACTTCCGCACGGAAAAGCTTACGCAAACCGTCCGGATGAGAATAAGTTATTCAAAAACAAAAACTTGACCAAAAGTGGACCACCATCGCACCAATTCCACCGAACGATTAGCGATGTTTCGTTTTGCGTCAGATGGCAATTTTGGGTGAGGGTGAGAGTTTATTTTGTTCACCCCCATGGCCTCGCCGTTGATCCCATTGATCGATCGCCCGACAGTTGGTTGTGGTGCAAATTGATAAAGTGTACACGCGTTCGGTACACACTGGTGTTGAAAGAGGTCCAGTTTGAAAATAAAAACGGCAAAGGAAGGAAAAATAAAAAAGCTACGGATCGTCTGACCAGATGTGTTTATTTCGCGCTAGGAACTATTTTGATCGGAAGGTGCAAATTGATTTATTGATTGACCATTTCACTGGTAGTTTTTTTTTGCAAAAAAAAACCCCTCGTGCATATGTTGTCCTATTGCTGTTGATGATTATTAGACAGAGGTGCAAAAATACGTGTGGTTGTGGTTTCGAAATAATAATTGACATATACAGATATATTAGCTGACAATACAGATCACCAATCGATTGACTGTGTGAATAGCAATAGCGAAGCATTTGTTTCGTAACGTTTGTAAATGATTCTCAATGCAGCCATTATTGCATTCGCTTCACCATTCGTTTGATTGTGATGGAAATTTACAATACTGTTAACACTAAAGCCAACGGACTTTGGAAAGCTTGAGCCGTGCCGTTTCGCTTCCTTTTCGAAATGTCAGTGTCCATAAGTCTTGATGGAACAACTTTAGCTCCGAACGGTACGGTAAAGCCGATCAATACGAATGCACTCTGGCTGCAACTCCTCGCATCTTTGGTATTCGATTTCAGTTCGCAAAAGCGGTAAAGTAATTTAGAAACTTATCCCTTAAACGGTACGAGGGTAACCCATTTCTGCATGGCATCGTATCCCAGTTTTAAGTTAAAAAATGAACTCTCTTTGGCGTTCGCTGGCCGGCCGTTAAAACCACGCGATGGAACCGAATCCGAGGTACGATTGGAAACATGAGGAACATAAGGCAACACAAATCGGTTAACTATGGAAAGTGGTAAAGAAATGGATTGTGCTTGGGAAACTATTTTAGGTCACTCGAGATGAAAAAAAAAAAAAAAGAAATTGTTAATTGTTAATTGTTAATTGCTCGAGAAAATTGTTAACAAGCTTTCTGGTGTGGTATTGCACTTTCGTCCTTTCTGGCATTGTTTAAGAAACTTTTTAAAGTTTTCAAACTGTGTGGAGAAAACGCTTTAAAGACACATAGCTTAAATGTTACATGAACGTGCTCGAACGTGAGCGATTCGGTGGACTTTTGCAAGTCAAGTGCTGGATAAGTAAGTAAGCTTAAGTAGGACAAGTTAATTTTTCATAATGATTTATTTGATTATATTCCTTTCTATATTGATATCTTTTAGCTTATTGTCTAGGTAGTGGTTTTATAATTCTCTTTAAGAATCGGAATAAAATATTATATTTTAGTAAAACCATTCTCAATATATGCAATAAGAAATCGTTTATCCAGAACCTGATGCATGTAGGGTCATGCCAACATGATCATAGTTTTTCATTTCATTTTGAAATGGTTTCAAAAATATCACGCAGTTGTCAGTAAGTAGAAAAGTCATTTAATCTTCATTTCCGTTCTATTTTACTATTTTTTTTTTAAATTTTGAAATTATTTTTATCCTTCTTTTGCATTCCGTTTCCACTGTAAGAAAATCTGATAATGTAAATAATGTTACATTTTTCCGATAAGTTTTCAACACCATTGCTCTCAAAATTTTCGGATTAAATCTGTTTGTAATTGCTGCATTGTGTATGTCATAAATGAATTTTCAAAAAACAACCCTTCATATGCAATCGAAAGTATGAATAAAATAAAGCAAACACGTCAAGAGATACTGCAACATACATTTTGACGAAGATCAGCTGTATGTACACGGTGTCCGTATGTTTGATCACTTCAAACATAGTTTCTCTGTTTCACCCTTTTTGCCCGTTTCCGTTAACAATCAAACAAACACAACTGAAACCGAGAATTGAAAGGAATGGCAAACAAATAGGACGTAGTAACGATACTACAAAAGACCTAAAATGCTCACTTCCCGATTGAGCAAAATGGTTCACCCAGCAGCAAACATGATCGTTTCCGTTAGCCATTTGTTTTTTTACTCTTCCCCACAACAATAAGGGTAAGTGGGAATGCTCCCACAAGCGTACGGAGAGCAGCAAAATCAATGCAGAAAAAATCCCTCAACAATTTCCCCTTGCGTTATTGCGCTGGGAAATAGTTGGGCATGGTTCAGGAAAATAAATTGTGATGATTATTGTGTTACTTATCGTAAACAAAAGTGGTAAAGTGATTCACCGACAGACTGGTGTGTCCCAGCAAAGGGCAGGATAAAGTTTGTGTGGAGAACAAACCCGCTGGTACGAGAAGAAAAACAAAACGAAAAATTGCATTCCGCGTAAGCCAGAGTGGTCCGGTGCGATGCACGTTCCGTCGCTTGTACCAACCAAAGGCAGCCAAACAACTTGTTGACATCTCGCTTACTTGTTCCCGGGATGTAATGGATGCGTTTTGCAAACGAGAGTGGGAAAAGGTGTCAACCTCGATCGTGAGCCTGTAGGTAAGAGCAACTAGATCTAGAGCGGACGTCGGGCTACGAACAGTCGACACAGTGTGGAATAATTATTTTCGCTGTGACCTGTTCGGCTTAGCTCGAAACAAATTAGCCTTCAGGTTGTTGTTGTTCGCTCCATGCGTAATGATGTTACCTAAATAAACAATCGTTTTATCATCTTGGTGAGGATAGTTCATGCTTCGCCGCTGACAGGGGGTTTCAAAGTACGATTAACTAACGATTGGTTTACCATTTACAGTGGCCGTGCGCTCTAATTTATGCAACGTTCGTCTTATTCGCACTACCCCGGCTCATTCCGGTCCAATATTAGCTGTCAAGCTTTCTTTTCTATTCCCGTTGTTCGGGAAGGAAGAAAAGATTAATTCATTCGCATCGGAACAGCGATGAGCAGAGGAATTTGTTCTGTTGTCCTTCACTGCGACCGCAGGCCAATCTACTGGAGGATTATTTTCTACCGTGTCTGCGTTTGTGGTGCTATTGATTTTTGCTTTATCATTTTCGTGCAGGGTAATTCGTCCAGGTTCTTCACGGACAATGGAAATGAATATTCAATGTGGTGGAATTACACCACCCTGAAAGAACGAAAAGGCTGTATTTATTCCTGCGCAACGCGATAACACCATGAAGGACGCTTGAAACCAATACAATGGAGTAAATAATTTTTCGATTACTTTAAAATGAAATTTAATGGAAATTTTGCAATTTTAACCATTTTTAACGACTAAATAATTGGTCTTGTTTGAAGGTGAGTTTTAAAGGAAATATTAAATTTCATAGGCAGCTGTTGCTGTTAAAGCGGAACCAACTACCAGCATAGCTCGGACATGGAGGGATTCAGTGATAATTAATGAGGATTAAAAAACACGGACCGGATCAGTCCCTTTGCATTGCTTCCTTCCTTTCAACCACTAAACCGTTCGGATTTCGTCGGATTAATTGGTTTGTGTTAAGTGATTCTCGGATTGTGGTAATGAGCAACGTAGGAACGGGTCAGGCGAACGTTGACGAAAGATTTTCGTGTAATTACTTTAAAATCGTCACAGTCATTGGACGTCTCATTTATTGATGAATTCCTATCAGAACATGGATTCAATTTCAGTATTTTTCAGGTCTTGTGAACGCTTTTTAATACATTTTTCTGCATATCATTCGAGGCTAAAGCTCAATCAGTTTTCCAAAGTGGGGCGTTGATTGTTTTTGTTTCATATGATAAATATAAACGCTTCAACACAGTAAACATACATCTTCAGCTTTGATTCTTTAGTGTCACCTGTCTTTACAATCGAATTATCCGTTTGGTTTTTTAATTAGAATCATTGAAACATGACAGAATGAAGACACACCTTAATAAATTCTGAAGCACGTCTAGTCATTCTTAGTGAAGTTATCATAACTCAATTAGGTAGATAGTTACAACCTCGATAATTTTTATGATCTAAATTAAGGTCATTAGCGCTAGTGACCCTGATATAGCCTCAGACCTTCTCCTAAATTTTCATCAACCCTTGATTCATCTAATCCTTCGTTGCTGTGGGTTAAGTTAGGTGTTAACTATTATGTAGATTTTGTTAAGCAGCGAGGCAGACAAAATGAATAAACTTAGGCTTAAACATTATTCAAATGATGGAAACATACAATACCAAAGGTGATTTAGTTACTATGAACATGACGGATACTCTGTTTTTTTTTTGTTATTGTATGACGGCCTGGCCGTATTAGACTTAGTTTACCACGTAGCAAGATAGTCAATCACTGCTACGGGGGAGCGGTCCGGATGGGATTTTGATCCCGGTCTGTCGTGTGAGAGAGCAGCGCCGATACCATTACCCCACCGGGCCGCCCCAACGGATACTCTGTTAATTTTATGAAATATAACCATCTTTACGATCTCCTGATTAATTATAATGTTGTACCTCTTCAATGTTATGTAGGCTAATAAGTGTAGATAAATTAAATAAACTTATACGAATTATAACACTTTCAAGCACAACAGTTTCTCTACAAAGTTCATTGAATGCTTATTGTAAAACACAGCTAACTTCGGGAGGTGCTTGAGCTCTTGTTAAATTTCCAGTATAGTCTTCAGAATCATTACGTAAGAATCGAATATCCGACTAAGTCGTAAAAGCGAGATTGTTTTGCTAAAACAAAGGTGGTAGTAGATCGTTATTTACTGGTAACTCTCTAAGTAGCATTAACTTCACGGCATCTTTCAAAATCATCCGTTGTTTTGAATTATAACTGGATTGTTGTTTACGTTCAAACGGCCAGAACTTACATTTTATATAAACCAGAACTCGGGAGTGGCCTCGGATGCCAAATTCTAAGCAATAAACTTGTATGGAGTCCGAAGTTGCGCTAATCAGAGTTATATATTTTGATTTTCGAAAAAAGGATTTTAGTCAAGGTATGCACAAATAGTGGGCCAAGTTTGCCTAAGGCGAAAGCTAAAATATTATTAGTAGTTTGTGTGTAGGTAGATCCATTCTTGAATAACACTAATAATAATGTGTTTTTATTTGGAATAAAAACAAGGCCAATTAAATTACTGTAATGAAAGACTGTGTAACGTCTAATTTATCTAAGGTTGTTAAACGCTTCCAAAGTAACTATTGTGCCGTGAAACTATTAAAGCAAATAAAAGCTGTGTATAACAAGGTGCACATACGCTTTAACCATCTTTCGAAAATTTTTCGGGTGCATCTTTTCCATTACTTTAGGCAATTCTAGTCTATTCTTATGTATCAATAAATTTTATTTAAATTTCATTTTTAACCAGATCGTATTGCTGTAATTAAATGCTTGTTTCCTGATACCAATGATAAAACAAAGTGTTCACAACTTTAGACACTTCTCTTTTTTACGGTTTGTACTTGAAATCCTCTCCTAAAGACACTATCTCTAAGATAACCTAAACTTCATTTAACGATAAGTAAAATAAACTTGACCGCTGTAATATGCTGTTATTTATTTATGATTTCTTGTACCACTCTTACTGTTAAACACCGCAATCGTGAGTGCGTTTCATCAATTTCCCCTTCGTAAGGCCTCTCTGTACGTATTCATATTTCATTAGATCAGTAATCGATGCTAGTAACTAAGATGGATAGTATCGTAAAATCAATTACAGCCACCTTTGCTGCAACCCAAACCAATAACGAAAAGCGCATCAAATTGAACGGTACACGTACGGCGTACGTCTTATTCCAACTATGATTGTGCGTAAAGCGCTCGGTTTGCAAATTCAATTACAAACAATCATTCACACGAGGAATGGATTCCACGTAAAGGCAGATAGCTGGCCCAGATCCGGTACGAAGGTATTCGAACGTTGAATGTTCCCTGTGGTTGCGGTATAATTTTTACTTATCCTCGGGGTTAAAAATACCACGAGAATTCCATTTCGGTGTTGGGTTTCGAACGCAGGGTTGTGTTTTGCAGTGTGGCGATGGTGTAAGTGCTGCTTGCACGAGTACGAATGAAAAGAAGAAAAAAAACCCATCGAATGGAAGATTATGGAAAAGCTTGTTAATAAATCCATTTTATACAAGGTTAGGATCAACCACGTTGGTTCATGATGGAGTGTGGTTTCTTTGCATTATCCAAAAATAAAAATAAAAAACCATTAATGCAAATCTATGTACCTCCAATAATCGTCTAATGAGCACGAACTTGCATAAGATATTCCGACTGGATTTCGGTTACTAGCGGCAAGACATTGTTTGTTTTCCTTTTGCACGGTTGAACGATTTTTTCATCGAAGCTTAAAACGAAACCGTTGACATTTCAGATTACACGCGACGAAATTCGTCGAATCGAAGTCGTCAAAGTCCATAGTCTGCTGTGGGGGGTAAAAATCGTGCACGCATTTTGCCTGTTTGCAGACAATTAGTAAACATGCTTCACGGGCACAATTGGCAACAATCGATGGTTTCCAAAGTAATACCAGTGCCGTTCCGTAGTAAAATCCAAAACCAGCATCGGCGAAGGGCCGTGCCGAATAAAGTGAAAATGCCAGTAGATTTACTCAAAGTCAAACGGTTTTCCCCGTTAGAAATCGGTAAACTTATTTACCTTTCGGGAGTTTTTCGTACGATAGCCAGAAATTGCCAACGGAACTTGTTGACAGTTGGCTGTAAATGAAATTAATCAGTTTTAATCTCTTTGATGATGGCTCGTGCAATGGCGATGATGAACGGGGTGGGTTTTTTGTGTCGCTAGCATTTTTGGTAGATGGATTTGAAGTGTTTCCTCTGTTTTGGGGAATTGTGACAGGGGACAGGGAAGAGAAGGTGGCAGTAAGTAACTACTTTGAGGCTTCGAAGTGCATTAAAGAATATGGATGTTTGAGCTGAAGTTTGAAAACATTAATTTTCACTTATTTGTTTACCCAGCTGAGAGAGTTTTGAATTCGACCTTGAGGCAAATTATCCCTTAATTAAGCTAATAAAACGATTGCATTTGCGTGATAATGCTGAGCAGTTGTTGAAGGTTTAGCGAGAAGTTGAAACAAATGAAATAAACCATCCAAAACTCCACAGCTGACTTTTCGCCTTTTGAAGCATGTGTCGCGTTTTTTTCCCCCGTTACAAATGGGCAACCACTTTTATAGACAACAGTTTGTGCCGGTTCGCATTGATACGTACCACTTACGGTACATTAAGCTTGTGTCAACAGTCTCCGGATTGGAACACTCACGGAAACACACCCAGATGGCGGGATAGCTTATTTCCCAAAAACTTAGCAAGACGAAACCATTTATGATCCGTTTGGCAATATCCCGCGAGCTGCCATCATTCTGCGACCGATGCCTGCATAAAAAAAAGTCATCCGATAAGCGCTTTATGTCATCATTACTCGCGACGGTATCGATGGCGTGTAGAAAACAACAACCGAAAAAAAAAGATTCACGCAACAATTGCGTGCAATTTACGCATAAAAGTGCGCGTAACAGTCGTCTTATCGGTGATTTTTATTAATTAGATCATAGCAATCCGACAAAAGGGCAGTTTTTCGCGGGGGCAACAGTTGGCCACAAAGCCACAAGCGAGGTTAGAGCAGCGCAACATGCCCCGAAATAGAAGTAGAGATTGGGATTCGCTCGATAAATTATATAAGTCTACAGGGCCGACATTGTTGAGGACTGTCCGCGTTCCTTATCAGCTGTGCGTGGGTTCGTTTCGATCGCGCTTCGATTGGGTGAACTGTTTGATCGGATGTTTTTGTTTGTTCTTCAATCTGGTTTAGGTAGGCCATTATTTCGTGGTGAAACTTGTGATGTTTGATTTAAAGATAATACGTAATCTAACATATTTTCATATTGATTTAAGCTTTTTGAGATACATCTTTTTATTTTATTTGTCTGTATGACCGATCTACAAGCTTCTACTTGAATAGTAAGGCCTCATTATGCGGAAAAGGTACGGCTGGGATTTCATGTCTGACATACAGCATCAATAAATTGATTAGAAGTATTGAAACTTCCTCAATCGGTAACTGGTATGTCCCATGATTCTCGTTGAATGGTATATTTTAAAAAATGATTATGTAAAAATAATAAAATATTCAGAAAAAGGCAAAATTATAGGAGACAACGCTTTATATATATTTATTATATATGAATCAATCAGTACAAAAAGTACTTAAAAAACTTAAATATTACAATTTACAGGACACTTTTCTGCTTTCAGAGGGCAGTTCAATCGAACCTAAGGCTAAACTTTGAAAAAGAGATATCGAACAAAAGTATTTCAAAATTAGCTGATTATTTGATTAATGCAAAATAAATAATTAAATACCGAAATTATGAAGTAACAGTCGTCTTCTTCTTCTTTGGCCTAACGACCTACTCGGTCTTGCCTGCCATTTCTGGCTTACTAGACTTAATGATACCACGTAGTTGGATAGTCAGTCCTCACTACGGGGGAACGGTCCGGATGGGATTTGAACCCCGGTCCTGCCGTTTAAGACCGCGTCGCTTATCTCCTCGGCCACCAGACCGCCCCCGGAAGTAACAGTCGTCTCTTATCACATTAATAAATCTTTGATTCGATGGCAACTTTTATATAATATCGTAGAGAAGAAAATATGTTGTGTACGAGAGACTTGATTATAAGGCCAATTATGTTATGTTTTAATTACTTTAAACAATTTCACATCAGGTGTATTCAGAGCACGGTTCGCTGGCTTTATACATTTCATCACAAATGTTATCTGCATTTAACCCTATTTCAGGCAACCGGGTATTCGCGTAGCCAAATCGATTTAGTTTGCTTAAATTTCCTATTCTAGGAATCAGATAGACTTGAACATTTTATTATGTGAGTAAATTGGAGCTATCTTTCTCTGAAAATGTTTGCAATTTTTTTCAAATTGTTCAAACTTGATTTTAAGAATTATATTTTTCAACCGAGCTACCGAGGATGCCCCTAGGCTATCCCTTCTCCTGTTTAATTTTAAGATGACGCAGTTGTACAGCCCTTGAGGCAAACAATTTAAATAAATGTAAATGTAAATGCTTATAACTTTTTAACGCGTCATCCAATATCGGAGCAATGTTCAGATGAAAATTAATTTAACTCTTCTAGTTTCCAAAAATATTAACTTAACTCATAACTGATATGAGTTTTTAAAGAAATATGAAAAAACGTAAAGTGATTATTCAAGTTCTTTATAAAATGGTCACAGCGAGGAGTTTTTGACCTTTATTAGAAGTTTATATAACGAGTGTAATTTTTTTTTCAGAGTTAATTAATCATTTTGTCAAAATGATGTGTTTGCTATCAAACACTTAAAGATGAGTTGCTGCAAATGTTTCCATTTTGACAGAAACGGGCAATCTTTTCAGAAGCTTTCAGTTTTTCTAGGTTTATTCATCATAGACCCCAATGTTAGAAGAAATACTATATATTTTAAAATTATCCTTAATAATTACGTATTACGAATTAGGTAGTTTGGTAAAATAATGAAAAATAACTAACTAAATAAATAATACTAAAAAAATAAATAAATAGCTACTAAAAAAATAAAAAAACTATTACTACTACTAATACTACTACTACTAAACTACTAATAAAAATAAATAGCTACTAAATAAATTAGTAGCATCAGTTTAGGAAATTTCCAAGAGTTACAGGAACATTGACTCATCATGTTCAGATGTGCAGTTAACGATAAGCTAATTAGCTTAAACATTTTGTTTATTCATATTTTTTGTGAAAATGTTTGAATATAATATCAAATACCGTCTGGTCTGGTTGTTCTTTATGAATAAAAACAAATCATCACACCATTAAGGTATCAAATTCCTCTATTTGGCTAGTATTTCAAACTTCATTGCATATACATTTTTAAAATGATATTTGAACTTCTCATTCCAGAAGATTTCCGAAAATTATCCAACAAAGATATGAAAAAAAACATAAATGTGCTTTTTTGGGAACATTTCTTTCCCATCACATTGAGCGAATGCGTAATCGAATCCCATTTGCTAGACCAGTAAACAAATTATGAAATTCAACGAATATATCACAGACTGTATGCTTAGTGATGTATTCGCGTGATTAAAGCCCAATCGCCTCACCACTATTACTGGTTTCGTGGTTCGTGGTGAAAGACGGCAAGCAAACAGCAATCGAATGTTCGAGGGGATTTTTTTGTAAGTGACGTTATGATGGCACTTTCCTTCACTTCACACCAGCAATAACGCAGAAAAGGAGCTAATGAGAAAAGCAAAGGCCAGAAACAACGATCCGACTCGAGAACGATGAACATCTCATTCCTCCCAAATTGAAATCGTTCCTAGAATATGGTACAAAATCGTTGCGAAAGAATTAAGCAAACTTTGACGTACAGCAACAGCGTCGGAAACAGAAATTGTGGTAGAAATGTTGAGCCATTTTGGCTTGAATTTATCTGAACGATTGCTGCAGTAATACGAAACCGTGCCCACTGTACTTTACGACAAGTTGTCCGTCTTGCCACAAATCGGAATCGACCGGTGGTAAACAAAACGATTCGAGCGTCGTTTAAACCGCATCCCGGATGTTAATTTTGCTTCTCGAGGGTCGAGGTTGGATGGATCGGTTTGCGTGAGCGGCAACGTATTTGAATTAGGAAGTACAAATATAGAGATGAGTTGATGGTAATATTCCATATCTTCTCAGAGGGTGTGGGACTTTTGGAGAATTCCGATGACTTACTTCGGTTTAGAATTTCGCAAGTAAAGCCTATTCTTCTTTTGGAAACTGCCTTTCAAAAGAGTGTTGTGACTTAACCGTAGATTCTAATTAGCTTTTGAAAAGGTTATCATTCGGACAATTGGAATGTTGAATATACCGTCCATTCAAATATAAACCCTGAAACTAATTGGAAGCTTAGCGAGGCAAAATGGGACATGCTTAGTAGAAGATTTTCATTACAGACATTAGAATCAACCACAAAGTATGAGGCGCATGATACATGTATTCTGCGCTGAAAGACTCCCGTAAGCGCATTATTCTGACCATTAACAAATCACTAACAATCATCCGCGCAAAACATGTATTGTGTGTCACCCACGATGTAAATCTATTGACTCCATACTTTGTGTCCTGTCCCGTAACAGTAACAGGTAACTTTTGACTAGAAGGGTTTCGGAAAAACTTTTCCTTCCCACACGCAAACATGCGCCCCGGTTGCTTGTGTAAACATTTTCGCGAATCAATACCGCTTCGCACTTATCGGGATCGGGTTGTCAAATGGGGTTGTCTGGCAACGGCTTAAGAATGGACCGAAAGCCTGTAACATGTCGCTCGTTGTATGCTGTCACCAAGAACCTACCTAATCCTTACCGAAAACCTCCGAAAGTGAAAGCACTTACCGGGGGACCGAGTAGGGTTTTGAAAGCATACAATAAAGCAATATTTCTGCTGCTGCTGCTGAAAGGGGACAACAGCACTACTTTGGCCACATAATTATGTTTAATTCTTTGCCGACACGTTGACACGTCATCGTCATGCTGAGCGTTGAGGCGGTATCGATTGAATGGGGCTGTATCCACAAAAGGGAGCACGTTTCAAACAAAAGTGTGTCACCCTTGTTGAAGGAATCCTACCACTAAGCACGCAACGAGTCATTCATGCATACGCGAATAATAATTCCCTGCCAGTGAATGGAGCAGAAGGCATCAGCGTATTAATACTTATAGAGCATAATGTTGATTTGTTTGGAATAATCTATTTGATTTTCCCTTCGAAGTACGTCAATTAACACCAGACAACAGCGTTTAAGCTAAACTTTAAAACCCTTGCGCATTACTTGAACCGGAAAGATACTTATCAACAAGTTCCATCCCCACAATTCTGCTAGCGTTACGGCTCTGCAGTGAATATACTTTTCAACTGCTCTACGGAAAACTTTTAAAACGGGTTCGTCCATTTTACTCATCACTGTAGGCAGCATTTTTTTATTCCTCTCTCCTTTTTCCATTTGAGTGCGTTACATTACAGTGCTGGTTCTGTGTACTCGCGTAACCCCTCTGTTTAATTACTTAGCAGTGATAAAAGTTCACGGTCAACGTCATGAACGCCAGAATGTCATGTTATTAACAAACTAGTAGGAAATTCATATTAAAGCTCGTCATTAGCAGATTATCTACCTGAAAGCGTTTGAGCTTGAGTTTTATGTTATTGAACGATGTTTTCTTTTCTCAAGAACGACAATGCCGTGTTGCTTAACCACTTGACAGTTTTGCCCGAGCCTCACTCGGACAAGCGAATGGCTTTTGTACTGTCTTGCCCGAGTCAGGCTCCGTTTTGTTTCTCTTTTCGTTGCGCGACGTTGTATTAGAGTTTAGCTGTTCGGAAACACGGTCGTACATGTTTGTACATTTGCATTGAAACTCTTTTTTCAAACTAACTAAATCATTCCCGGTTAATTTTTGAAAACAATCACAGAGAGAATATTCATATCAAAATTATTTGCTTAAGTGCTAGCATGCTGTTCATAAAACAATGGATAATATATGAACTGTTTTGATGAAATATTTTTGACACCCCAAGATAGTAGCGCACAAAGATTTATTAAGTCGAGACACGGTAATCAGTATAATACACGACTAGGAAACAGTTTTTACATAATAAATATTAAAACGGAAAAGTTTCACAGCTTAAAATATAAGAGTTGGATGCGCGCTAATTTTCCACACATGTTGGAAACATTTTCGAATCAGGAATTAATGCATTAATAAGGAAATTGATTAGAATTCACCCGATGAAAATTTAGAACAATGAAGATCATTAAACGAAAAGCGAATCATCACGGAGACAACATATTCGTAGGAGCCAAAAATCAGTCAATAGTCAAGAGTCCAACTCGAAGTCAAACTACAAAAGTGTAAACCCCAAGTCGAAAAATAAAGTACGTGAAGTTATTGTAAGAAGAAACTCAAGTATTCATAACTTCACAACGAACCGAGAGGATAAACTTACATATTACAGTATTTTCTTTTTATTTAGACAATAAACTATGTCAAAATAAGAACCTCTGTGAAAATTTTTTGAACCATTTGCACAACTTTGCGAAACTGTTTAGGGGTTAATTAAAAACTTAAATTTATGCTGAATCTAGATCGTGTTTTTTTTGTAGTGAGTGAATTTCTTCTCTTGAACATTTTTTTATTTATCAATGACGGTATTGCTATGAATGTTTTTCTTTAGTTCTTGAAATATGAAACTTTTTCTGTTTATTTCTTTTTTTTGTCATACGTCAGGATCTGGGATCGAATCTCATCTGCACTGTTCCCTTCGTACGCAGGATTTACTATCCTGTTGTGAGTAAAATCAATTTACGGAAGCCAGAAATGACAGGCAAAGTCCTCGCAATGTTTCAAAACATAATTAGCAATAAGTTTTCCAAGGTAAGGACAAAAACAAGGAGGAAATGCCCTGAGATTATTGTGTCAAATTAGCTTTATTGTGCTGACATTTGGGTTAAATGTCGTAATCGTTTAAAAAATAAATAAATAGATAAATGTTATAATAATAACTAGGAATTTTTCTCCTGCATATGGAATCTAAGAATCCAATTTCTTCAAGTCGCTTCACACCAGCATAGATCACATACTACGTTCTAGTACACATAATATAATTCCATCAAAATCACACCCTGCACTAGAGAAAGTTTACAAAATATCACAATTCAATCAATTTGCTTTCCTGCTGCGAGAATAGACCGCTTGTGAATCTACCAAACACATCGTACCGAAAACACATCCGCTCAATAACGCCTCCCAACTCTTCCCATCCATCTGCAGCTGTACCGGGAACATAACAAGGTAAAGCAAATGTTTAAAAATCAAACAGAGTAAAACAAACCCAACACCCGTTGGCGTGTGAAACTGCCAAGTTATTCCGGTTCGTGGAAAAGAAATCTCTCGTAAAACTAAAAGAAAAGTATATATAAACAGCAAATTCACACACAACCGACCACCTTAAACACTAGAGTTGAACTATCCGAACGAAGGAACTCCCCGGCGGGAATGTCTTGTTCGTTTCATACACTTGCAACGAAGATATTGCTGCAACAGCAACAGCAACAGCAAAAAACTGCATCTTTGCGTTACGATAGCGAAAACCGGCAAAAGTGTTCAGCTGAATGGGTATATTGGATCTTCGGGGCAAATCGTGTGCAACAGTTGGGCTGGGAAATGTATTTGTGACGAGGCTGCTGTCGAAACAATCTCCACTGACTGCTCATAGCCATCGGACGGACGAAAAACCCATCGTATCGTATCACTTCGGTGGGAAAGTCAATGGAGGAAAAAAGGCACGTTTCAAAGCGATACAAAGTGGTACGGTTAATAAAGCTTAGTTGGGTGGGTTATTTCTCGGGTTAAGTCGGCATCCTACAACAGAAAAAAAAACTACATAAGGTTGCCAAGCCTTCGCATGGAAGGAACGCTCGGTCAATCTTGAGGCGGATATGAACCTTACGGTATGTGTGCTGTGGGGAACGTCTTTTACCGTGAGTCGCATTTTATCATCGGCTCAACTGGCCGCTGGTCAGACGAACGTTTCGTCGCAATCTTGAGTTTAGCAAGATGCTGGAAGTTGCTCCGCCCGTCAACTTTGGCTCCGGAAACGAGCCACACAGGAGATAAATAATAATATCAACTTTATCTGGTCGTTTCGGCATGAAGAGCCTCTTAGGTTAGGGGGGAGGGCGAACGTGCAATCCACCGTACCGCACGGTCGGTACAAGTGGACATCTTGACTTTCGGACCCCTGCACTGCCGACAGTTGTACGTGTGAAGGTGAACCGGAAAATTTGATTAATCTACTTCTCGCTCGGTGAGCGTTGAAGCGAACACCGCATCTTGTACCGCTGTGACTTACGCCTAAGTTCTATTTTAATCCCTCACCCAAGCTGCTGGCTGCACTTCGCAAAAGGAAAGTTCGATGGGAGTGCTTTAAAGAAGTCTGGTGTTTCTCTTCCGTAAAGTTTTCCATACCTCGAGCAGACTTTATTGGACTTGTTCTGTCGTTTGTGATGTTTTGATCTTAATTTTTTCTCCCAAGAAGTCTTGGCACAGTTAGTCTTGTTTGAAATATTTTTTATGAAAGTTGAAGCAAAAACTGACCACAACCATAATTCAATTACACCTCCCAAAAAAAAACAACAACCACCTGCCCGGGGTACTCACGGAACCACAGAATGGCGATTTGCAGCTAGAGGGATGGCATACTTTCCCATCTTATATCCACTTCGCGCTGAAACCACGAAGCAATTTTCCGTCGGCTGAACGAGAAGCGAATTAAATGGCACAATCGGAGTCGCTGATCTACTTTGTGCGATTATCTCTCGGGTATCGCTTGTGCAGGCGAAGGCAAGCACGGGCCGAAAGAGAAAGCGAAAAACGAACGAGAAAAAAAAAGATAAAACAAAAAATTTGAATACAAAGGTTTGAGGGTGGGGACAAAATGGAACCGCAAGCTAATAGCATCCGCGTTTGCTAGCCACGGGTGTCTCGTTTGCATTTGACAATATCGGATTAATTTTAAATTCGTTATGGTTCTCTAGATTTCCCGGAATGTACACGCGGGTCCGACAACCCGGTAATGGTCACTTGTTGCAGTGATACTGTTTTCCATCGAAACATCATGTTTCGGATGAATCCCGTTGAATGCTGGTATGTTCTGCTGGATGAAGCAACGAAACGAAAGGCAAACATTGAATAGAATAAACTAACTAATAAAGTTTTCTTCAGCGGTATTGCTGGAGCTTAGAGAACCAATTAAAAATAAATCTAGATGCTAAAGGTAGTTTTTAAAATTTATTGTACAATTTATATGAAGGCGTTTGAACATTAGTTTTGTATACAAATATACCATAGGGGAATAGGGAACAACGGTGAAGGCTTTGAAAATATTGTTCTTCGATCGCTTGAAAAATTACGCCTAAAAGTATGCAAAAATATCAAAATTATCAATTTTCTCTAATGCAGTAGATGATTTTGGGCATTCAATGTTTACAATCAACCGGTAGTCAGAGTGGTAATGCTCCTACTTACATTTGGAAGAATGTTGTGTAATGAATATCATCCCATTTTGGCCACCTTTAGGAACGTGGCATAATCATAACGGACCAGGCGTCTCCATTGGTAGCGTGTTTTTAAACAACCATGCGCCTCCTTCAAACTGTCCTGCATAAAGTTCGATAACCACATAGTTCGGTTATGAAATTAAACTTACCGACAAAACGACACACATTGAAAGCGAATTCAATATAAGACACGAATAATACAGCAGAGACATGGAAATTTCGCAACCAGAAAACAAATATAACGGTTGTCGGCTATAAAAAAAAACAATTCAGCTTCATTCCGATGTCATAAACTGATGAACTTTTAAATTCCTAACTTATGTACCATTGTGGAATGCAATTTCACATTCCAAAAGTTAACTCATTGCCAACGTTTTCTCCGGTCAAGGTGGGAAGGTGAACATTTTTCCTTTCGCTATCATATGCTCAAGTTATTGACGATAAATCTACGCTACGAAGCAAAGTAATGATCCACTTTTCGTGTTTATTTTCACGCTTTTACACTCTTCTACAGCTGTATCCTTGAACATTTAACCAGTTCTAGAGATGCTTCTTTAGCACCTCATTTGATTCTTTCCGTTCTGTTTTTTGTAATATCCGGTAATATGAATTGGTCAAAGTATGTCCTTCCCGAGAGATTATGAACTATCCGACAAAAAATGGGGAAGAATTTTGCGCGCTTCCTTAACAGTCCGCCGGCTTAACCCATTTATTTTGCAGCATACATTTTTTTTCTAGCAACCTCACCCATACTAAGGCCTTTTTTTCTTCCTGCCTATTTGTTAGCGTCCACTAAGCCGATAACTGTTTGTTTGGCGTAGGATGGAAGCTCTTTTCATACTCCTCCGTTTGTTTTTTGCTCATCGCCCAGGGAAATTTACGAGCCTCGGTATAATCTTTTAATGCGACACCTGTGGAATTAAGGGAGGCAAAGCTTCTTCAATGGAAGCACTCGTTGGGGACTTTATCATGCGGCATTTAAATACACATTTTAACAAATTTATTACATAATGCTTGTAATAAAATAATAAAAGAATAAAATTACAATCTTTGCTTTATTCAATACAGTTTAATTATGAATAATACCTTAATGTTTCGAAAAGAATAAACTAAAACTATCTGAAGGTTTCGCTTGTAATACTTTTAATTAATTATTTAACATTTTACATCTTCGTTGTTATTCAGTTCGGCCCTCTAAAATCTGTTCACCCTTAAAACGATAAATTTATTGATGTAGCAGTGAATCTTCCGTGAATGCAAATTCGAATGATCCCCATAACACAGTCATTAATCTATTAATGTTCATGCGCATCGTTGTTTGATCTTAAAATATAAACTTCAATACCCCAACTCTCTTCCCTTTTTTTAAAGATGGTAGGGACAATAATCAAATTTCCAACGGCACAAGAAGCCCGGTATATTGAGTTTTATCCATTCCATTGGCCGATTAGTGAGCGTTGGTAGGTGTCTTCAATAAAAAAAATACAATGACGTACCTATGCAAATCGTCCATATTCTCTGCGACCTTTTATCGGTTCAGCGAAGCTACGATCCATTCCCGAAATTTCCCATCTCGGGTTGTGTGTCCACGGCTCTGTATATAAATCATGTTTTAACTCTTTAACGGTCTAGCGGCGGCAGCCACGTTAACGAACCGTTCTAGTGTAAGTGTGCTGCCATTTTGCCGAAGCGTCCGGTAATGGGAGGAAAATTGAATCGCCCGTGCAGGCGACTCGGTGAAAATTGTTTACACCCCGTTGTTGTTGTCGTTGTTGAGGAGACAACATGCTTATGATTTACACGGGTCCTTAGGAACTGATAGGTCGGCTACGGGGAAGGATAATTTTCATCCACCAAAGAAGTATGTCCTTCCGGGCACCATTCGGAAGTGTCGTTTCGGCCCGATGATTTCGGGTGTCATCGATTAAAGTGCCCGCGGGACCGATTCATTAAACTTTATGACTCTCGCGTAACTATCTGCGCGTAACCGTCGGGCGCAATAGTTTGATGAGATATTTCGAACGAAAGTCACGCTTGCTGGAACGTTTAAATCGAGAAAAAACTTATTCATTGCAGGTTTCGTAGGAGTGGAAAGTAGTTTTGTGAATATTTTCACCTAGGAATACAAAAAGCCATGAAATCAATCAAATCACTGGTTCATTTACGGTTTAAGCTCGGGAGCAAAATTTAAGCCCCAGGGGATGGAATGGATATTGAAATCGATTTTCATAATCATCGCACGCTTTCTGTGGAGAAGTAAGCAAAAAAGTTTCACCTCATCGAGTCTAATCACAGGCCGGACAGCTGCCGTGAAGGCTCTTGCGTTGGATGATAAGTTTGGTCGGGGGAGTGTGATCTACCTGTGGCCGAGAAGTTGAATACTTCAATCACTGCTTCGAAAGGCAAACCGGAGGGAGTTTATAAATAAATCTCGATTAGACTAAATCGGTATGCGAGATGCGTACTAAATGGCCGTGTTGGGTTTTAGAGCTGCTACGACTTTTTATATAAATGAACAGGGAACTAGAGAAAACATAGGTGACGTTAATCACACTTTAAATTAGTTTTTTTTTTTGTTTAGATTCAAATGTTTTTCTCCTTGACACAAGAACCCATTGTGTCATACCTGTCCTTTCTGGTTTACTAGACTTGTTTTCGCCACCGGTAGAGGCAGTCCTCAGAAACTCAACCTAGACCGGTTTTTTTTTATTTTAACCAAATCATTCGCATCCGTAATATTTTAGCGTTTACTGAGTAAAATGGCCTGGTTGGTCTTAATTATAAAAAAGACCCTGTGTAATGGTAATTTTAATTTTAAATTGTTTTTTTTTTTTTCATTTCATTTCAGTCAACCGAACGGCTAGTTCTGTTATTTAAATTCTAAACTAAATAATCGAACTTTTACAAATCGTTATAAAAATTTAATGGCAAATCCGTAGGATAGAAAAAATTAAAAATAAACAATTAAAGAATTAAATACATAAGAACGTAACAAATGAAGAATTAAATAAAAAAATTAGACCGGAAAAAATCAAGAGATAAATTAAATTCACAATTACGATACGGTAATTCTTCTAGAAAAAAACTGTGTATTGTATTGCTTAAATCATTTTACAATTTTGTTTTCTAAGAAAATATAAAATCTATTCGTCCATCGCCTCATTGACATTCATCTCTTATTAGTTTCGGGGATGCTTATACTAAGACATGCGAACTATTTTCTATAGTTTCTTCAATCATTAGTAAGATGTTTGTATGAAAATGGAATTGAACATACCGAATTTAGGTACTTGAGCTTATGTAGACTTAGAATTATCTTCCGAACAAAAGATGTTGAACTTTTCTGTGTACAAGCTGTTGCATAAATATATTAGGTACAACAATTTAGTGGGTTTGGCTAAAGAGTTAATCTCATGTTTGAACATAAAAATGAACAATTAACAAGATCAAAATATTTACTAGTCTGAAGTTTGTTTTAAATAACATCATACGATATAAAGGAATATCTTTTTGGTCGTACACCGACTTGCTACATTTGTACCCAACGCTGATCGATATAACAGTATAACATCATTTTTAAATCACTAAGTATAACATTCAGCAGATTTCTGAGAATTGTTCAACATCGTCATCACATTTTTCCCCACAAAAAATACTTGCCCCACGATTTGACATCGTGACACGGACCCGATGATGGTATTTTTATATCGTTTTTGTAAATGGGAAGCAAAACGATAACACCAATTGCCGGTGTCGTAAATTAATTTAGCGCCAAATCTTCGCACCCGAACCAGTTTGCCACCGGGTGATTTTGGCACTCTCCTTACCCCTAGCGTAACATTCATATTTCCTAGTTTGTTTGTTTAGTGTTTGTGGTGCGGTTGACCACATCACTGTCAGCATACGATCAATCGATACGCCTTAAGGTTCACATTTTTTGGACGTCTCGCACCATCTCGCCTCACGCTTGGTTTTGTACACGTTCCAACCTTAAATAAACTGGTTGATAGAACCGCCCCAAGTTGAACCCACCCGTCATCCAGAGCTACCTGCCAGCAGGTAACTTGGTGCTGCCGCAAATCAAATTCCAAACGTACGCAACTTGCTGACCCGCCGGGAAAATGCCACCGTGCCGTGACCTGACCAGCAACTGAACGACGGTTTGCTAGCAGTGGAATTATTCCGCCGTGCCACCACTACGGCACTGCTGAAGCTAACATATTTCAGACACGAACCTCGTCCAAGATGCCACACATGCCGACGTGCCGGTATGGAAATCTTTTCCTTCTGGAAGATTGAAGTTGCGCGAAGTAGGTGGAGCTTTTGTGAACACAAATACAACAACATTAACTATCCCGACGCACGATTTTTTGACTATTTCTCGAGGGTATTTTAGAAGGCAGTGGTTGAAATAAATCCTAATTCCTCCGAACAGAACCGAAAGTATCCTTTTGGATTGTATCACCATTTATTCAGGGGTCCAATTGTTACCTCAGTAAGTCTAGTTTTATTGAATCATAAAGAAAATTGTACAACCATTTCGGCCGTTCATCTCGAATTAAAACAAAAAGAAAATTACACCAAAATTAGCTCCTCTTCCACTCTCATTCACTCTCATTTTTGCACATGTACATAGTCCATTCGAGCTTTTCAAGTCCGCACTTTACATTCCACTTGGGGGTGAACTCCACTTTGGAGGGCAATTTGAAGTGGTATTAATTTGTGGTAGAGTCTGCTAACATACCTTCCCCCCATAAACGCATGGTGCTGGTTTATTGTTTTTGGTCAACATTCCGATAAGGTGGAAGGCGAAAAGATGAAGAGAAAATGAATCAACCCAAAAGCATCGAACGAACACAAAATTTCCAAAGCCACACGATCGGAATGTTTTATTAGCCTGGCGCCATTTCCCAACAGCGTGTTGTAGTGGAAATATTTGCCAAAAAGAATGTAAACATTCTCCAAAACGAGCTTTCTGGTAGTTTGGTTTTTACTCTCTCCCTCTCCCTCCCTTTATCATCCTTTTTGTGTTTGATTTTGTAAAAGGTAAAAGTTTGAAAATTCCCGTAATCGGCAAAAGGGAAAAACGAAAAATCTCACCATTCGTGTTTGAGTGAGAAATGAATTGTTTCGAAAGTCGGCTAAGCTTGTAACTGAAAGTTTTTCCTTTTGGAAAAAAGCAGGAATCAGAAAATTCAGGAAGCAATACGGCCTGGCCGTCCTTTATGAATAAAAAAAAATCTAGGAATATTTAGGTCAGGAACTTAATAAAAGAAAATTAGCTAGATTTTTGCAGTTACCTACTGCTTTATATATAATTTCGATCCATTTGTGATTCAGCACACCTTGAACTGAATTATTATAAATAGTTCTTGGTGGATGCATATTTAACTTGAACTGAATTTTAAACAGTTCTTGTTGAATGCTCATCTACCAAAACGATACTAAGCGCTTCGAATGGTTTCCTAATTTAGTATTTAAATTATTAATTAACCAGTAATCAATTAAGTTTATTTAATTTCATATTCTGGAAAGGTTTTATTTCTGTACATTATATTCCACTGTTTTTCGAGTAATCTCATGGTTTTATCCTAATACTATTTTTTTAAAATTAAGGACAAACTATAACACGTTAAAATTGGTTTTAACCTCACTGTTTGGTTGTTTCGCGAACCACTTACAGGTAAATTTCACAACCGCAAATGGTAAATATCTATTTCCAAATCGTGATTTAAAATGTGATACTTACTTTTTGCAGCTTTGCTGTCCTCAAACACTATAAACTTTCCAATATGTCCGCTGGGTTTTCTGGGTTTTTCTGGGACAAATTATTCGACACTTGTTGCAAACTTCACTTAAAGGTATTTCTAGTACGTTTGGCTCTGCTTCGGTGCAGCAAAAGTCTCACAAACTGTTTTACACCACCAGGTGCATCAAGATCCTCACCGAAACAACACTGAAACAATGCTGCAGAGAACGCACGTGGTCTTGTGGGGATGGAATTTAAAGTATCGGACTTTATACCGTCGGAATGTTGCAACGGATGGTTATGCGGAACAGATAGAACGGAATCTGCCTAGATGAAACAAGCGTAGATGCATATGCATTAGTGAATGCTGTACGATGTACACGTTTAATTAACGGCCGCAGCAATGTTTTTGAACTTTATCCACACACAAAAAAAAACCCCGATTAATGAAAACGCGATTCAAATATAACACAATTTGCACCGGTTAGTGTAAAACAAAGAAATACCAACAATTGCGAATCGCTATCTGCTTTACAATACACGTTCCAAACCGAATTTAATCACTTTTGGCAGACCCTTCCAATTCGATTTTCTCACGTGGCCATGCAGAAATAGCGGGCAGGAAACTGACTTTTTTGAAAATCACACCGTTAGATTTCGCCACCGAAGCGAGCGCACGAACGGTCGAGTGGCGAGTCTGGAAACTCTGGCTAGTCCCTCCAGGTTCAACAAGTGTTATTTCCACGACGTTCTTCCAGCAAATCGAGGACTTCCACTTCGTGAATACCCTTTTTATAAACGTTTGGCCTCTGGCAGCGGGCACCATTCCGCCAGCAGACTCGACGACTCGGGCCGATAACGACGATGACGACAACGATGACGACGCCGACGACGACGACGATGGACACGACCGGAAACGGCAACACACACAGTGACAGCATATGAAGCGCATACACCTACGCATTTCGGGTGATTTCGGGATGAAAGATACGGAAGCTGGCTTACTACCAAACTGATTTGTGGCAGTTTTCACCCTTATTATCCAAACAAAAAAGTTTTAGTACATTTAATTCCATTATGTTCCAATTATTACAACAAGTTTTATACTAATATCCAGGTTTTACGGAATATATAATGGACAATACGCATAGAATGGACTATTTGCTTTCTACAACATATAACAATAAGCTGTGTAGCACAGCGAAAAATGTTTTTAATGGAGCACAACATCAACAAAGCATGACTTATTCGCTAGTACGTAAATCTGTTTGTAAATACATTGTTACAAACTAATTTAAAATAGGTATATTCCATGTTCACCGATGCTTAGTGCAGAAATCATTGATTAACGGTACTTTCATACACCAGTTCAGCACGTTCCTTCAACACAAGGTGGTTCATAAAAAAAATAAAATTTCTTTTTTTTTTCAAATGAAATCAATCATTGGCATTGGTTTACAATCACATTTGGAAGATTTGGTACTAATTTTACGTAAAATTAAATATTTCAGAGGAAACCAGAACGAAACTACCAAATTACGAACAGACATTCAAGTTGCTCACTGATCTGAACTATACCTTGTAAACGAAATGTTTGTCATAGCGCCTTCTCTTTCCTTGCTCGATGTATGTCTGTCTCGCTCTTGTGTTAGCAAAAAGAATGACAGCGTCTGTTTGGCATCATCGATTTGAAGTAGTGATGGGCAAATGCTTTATCTAACGATTTACCGAAAACAATAACAATATAATGATTCTTAAAAACAAAATAAAAGTAATACGTATTTTCATATTTTGAAACGCATTTTATCTTTCTGCCATTCAATCAGTTGATAAAAAGAAACGAAAAAAAATAAATTCCTATAGAACTGTAAAATACAAAATGGCGGCGTGCCGTGCCCATCGCTAGTCCAACAACAATAGCAAAGAAAAAAAGCTTGCATTTTCGGTCGTGCAAGTTACTGGAGACAAATTTGTGTGCGCAATAATGGAATTACATACAAGAAGGATGAAACATTTAAGGCAGTAAACGGGTTTAAAAGAATTGACGTCGTGTTTTACTATGATAACGTGTATTCATCGCGACGGAAAAAGTTCCTGAATCATCGATTGCAGAGCGCGCGTCATCCCGGTAGAAGCGTTGGTTTGCCGTCGGTCGAGGGAAGGTAGCGAGGGTGGTGTTGCGATAATCGCGCGGATATAATTCGCGATCGCAACCATTTTACAAACCGTTTGCGGTTTTTTGGATAGAGAGCCATATTTAGGTCACCAACAGCGCACCGGTTAGTAGCTGTGTTTGTGCGGAAAACAAAAAGAGTGTCCTGCACAATGAGCGCTGGTTGAAATTTCGGGGGCCTTTGGAAAAGGAACTACCCGCTGTGGCTGTGCCGTAGCGAAGTAGTATTGTGGCCCTGTGGAGCGCGTAGTGCGTGTCGCAAGCAAAGCCGTTATCGATTTCTGTTGAGATTGAGCTTGTGTGCCCGTACCGTTTTACTACACCATGTCCAGTGCTGCCGAAACATCCGACAAATCCTCGACGGATAGGAAAAGTGCCGAGTCCGCTTCTTCATCTAGTAATAATTCGACCGCATCGAACAGTACCAATAGTGAGCCCGAGGAGCGAACAAAAACATCGGCGGTCAGCTCTAGCTCTTCATCCAAGTCGAACGAAACGAACGATAGGAAAAAGGTAAACAGTAGCTCCGAGGATGGTGGTACCAGTCATGCCGCCAGTACGAGAACCCTAAAGCGGTTGTCGGATGGGAACGCCAGAAATGCTTCAGCTGCTTCCAGCACTAGCGCCGACGTTTGCAAAACAGAAGATCGCAACCAAGCAGCAGGCGGTAGCAACGGAGTGCCCGGTTCCCAAAAGTGTGGCATATGTCTCGAGGAAAAGAATCCGTTAAAGTACATCCTACCGAGTCACGGTAACACACAGGCGTTCTGCTCGGAATCGTGCATTATGGAGTTCCGTAAGAATGGTCAGCGGACGTGCCTACAGTGCGACAACGTTGTGCGGGCGAATGCTCCAAATCCCAGCTTCTGTTCGACTTTCTGTTTGAAAAAGTTTCAGAAGAAAAGAACCCCCAACCTAATGCATCTGGTTGATGATATGAAATCGAACGGAAGCAACAATAATAACAACACAAACAGCCACAATCACAACAGCAGTAATGGTAGCAATGGTGGCACGAATGGTGGCCGTCGAAGTCAGGGCGGAGGCAACTTATCACCAGGCCGACCACCCGCCCAATCGACGACTCGCATTAGCCCGGTAACAACGACCCAGGCCGGTGCATTCCAGTACGAAAGCTTTCACGTGTTCGACTGGTCGGAGTACCTGCGAGAATCGGGCAGTGTCCCTGCACCGGCGGAGTGTTTCAAACAGGCGCTGGCTCCACCGAAGAATGAGTTCCAAATCGGCATGAAACTGGAAGCACTCGATCCGCGCAACATCACCTCGACCTGTATCGCGACCGTAGTCGGTGTGCTAGGCTCTCGGTTACGTTTACGGCTGGATGGAGGCGACAATAAGAACGACTTCTGGCGATTGGTCGACTCGAACGAAATCCATCCGATTGGGCACTGTGAAAAATCGGGCGAGATGTTAAAACCACCGCTTGGTTTCCGGCTGAACGCTAGCAGTTGGCCAACGTTCCTGTCGAAAACGCTCAACGGTGCCGTGATGGCCCCGGAGTACATATTCGTAGCGGAACCACCGACCCCGAAGTGCAATCTGTTCCAGGTGGGCCAAAAGCTGGAAGCTGTGGACAAAAAGAACCCGCAGCTGATCTGCTGCGCGACGGTGAACGAGGTAAAGGAGGATCAGATTCACGTGACGTTCGATGGGTGGCGTGGTGCGTTCGACTACTGGTGCCGGTACGATTCGCGCGACATCTTCCCGGTCGGCTGGTGCGCTACGAGCTGCCACCCGATGCAACCGCCCGGCCAGAAGAACAAACTGGACGGAAACGGTCATCGTTCGAAAAGTGGCCGAACCTCGTTCACGATGGTGTCCGATTCCGGTCCGGACACGATGCAACCTGTCACACTAGTGACGGCACACTTTCACAGCCGGTGTAGAGGTGGACCACACATCAACAGCTCCAAGCTACCGTCGATGGTTACCGCGCCGAACCACCAGACGCTTGCCAAGCTGTGTTTGCAGGAAGTGCTGGCGGCTTCCCACGATCACTCGCTACTTTCGCCGCTGCTGTTCGGGCTCGATGGAGATGTGCACATTGTGACGGCGGCTGGGAAGAACTTTACCGTCAAAATACCGGCCTACATCAAACAGAAGGCAAACGCGGGCGTTTCGGAGTTTTTGGAGATGCTCTGTTCGGCGTGCCAGGCCTGCCCAAAGCTGATCACGCTCGAGCCTGGGCCGGAGCAGTGCGAGGACTGTTTGGTCCATTCCTCCCCGCTGAAGCGAACGATCAAAACGGAACCGCGGGCAACGGCGGCGGCGAGTCCGCCACCGACCGCTGCATCCTCACCGAAAGCATCCGCCACGGGCCGGACAAGCGCCGGTGGGCATGAGCTGCGATCGACGAAGGAATCGGCAAAGGACAAGGAATCTCACCTGCGGAGTCCTTCGCCGAAGCGCCGCGCGGTGACAAGTAGCAGCGAGCAAAGGGGACCCGACCGGACCGCTCAGGAGGAGCCGAAGACTGCCACCAGCACATCTTCGCTGCCCGCCAACAAGGAGCGCATTGAGCCAAGCTCTTCGGTCACGACCACGACAATGAACGCGAAAATAGCGCCTAAAGCAAGCTCGGGCAATAGATCTGCTAAAGCAGATACGTCCGGTAAGTGTTGCAGTAGTGGGTTGCAAAAGCAAATTCAAATTTTAAATAATATTTTCTTATTCTTATTTTCAGGAACTACAAACCAAACGCTTTCTTCGAGCTCCTCGTCAACAGTAACGACGGTGGCCACATCGTCCACAACGAATCAACACAAATCGTCTACCGCGGCGGCCACCCCGGTCAGTCAGCCTACATCTTCGGCCACCGTGACGACGACCAGCGGCAGTAGCAAACCCCTCCTTGCCACAACCGGTACGGCGGTGATCAAAATGGAAGTCCAAACAGGAAATGTAGCAGCTGTTGGGGCGGCACAAGCGACTGCCGCTGTCGCTGCAACATCCGCCATGACGGTTCCGGCAGCGGCTGCCGCCGTACCCTACCACCCTGCACCGATCGTTCCACCGCTAACGCTCGGACCGGCCGTGGCAATGACTTCCGTGCCGGGTTCACTGATACCCGTCGTGGCGGCAACATCCACGAATCCGTACCAAACGATGGCAAATGCTGCACCTGCCGGACCGCACGGTTGCGCTAGTACGGGCGGTGTTGGTAGCTATATCGCCCCAACCGGCATACTGACTTTAGTGCCATCGAGCAGCCCTGCAATATCACAGATGCCCCGTGGACAGACGACCGACTGGACGATCGAGGATGTGATACAGTTCATCGCCGTACAGGATCCCTCGCTCGCCATCCATGCGGACCTATTCCGGAAGCATGTAAGTGTTCCTGGCGCACCAAGCGACCAAGTGCCACTGGAAATAAACGATGCTAATTGGCGATGATTGTTTTTGCTTTTAGGAAATTGACGGCAAGGCGCTGCTACTGCTGAACAGCGATATGATGATGAAATACATGGGGCTGAAGCTGGGACCGGCACTCAAAATCATCAATCTGGTCAGTCGTGTTAAGGGACGACGGCACAACCTGTGCTAATTGCCGTTCAAACGATGGAAGCGATTGCATGGACACGGTTTAGCAAGTACCTCGTTGTGGGTGGGAGAAATAACCTAAGACAGGCCATTATTGACCGTTCTTAGAAGACAGGGAATCTTGTACCTTGTGTTTGGGCATCATCCCTCAGACTTGCCTACCCGTAGCGTGTTACACCCGTAGAAGCGATTCGTGTGCACAGCCACCGAATTGTGTCTTATAAATAAATCTGGGCATAAGAAGCGTATCAGCGTCTCCGGTTGTCCACCAGCTGGGGGATATGTGCGCACAAATGTGAAATGAAAACTGTGACGTGCGCATAATGTAAATCATAGTAGTTGTTTAATTTTTTAAAATACGCTAGTTTGCGATAAAGATGTTACACCAATATATCGAGTGTAGGTGAGATCCAGTCTAAGCTGCTTAAGTTTAAGGAAGTGAAACCAGCATGATAGTAGGGGAAAAAACACTTTGGAACAAAAAAGGTACGACGAAATTGGTTCAGAAGTAATAGAGTTTTACGTTGAGCTACAGAATTATTTTCGATTGAAGTAACTACAAAATTCCGGATTTTGCTTTAAAAAAAAAAAGATACAAAACCTATTTTATTATTTGCTCTTCCTATTGCATTTTGAGAAAACCCCCTCCCAGGAGGGTTGATATCATCATTATGCAGTGGAAGAGCTTTTTTAATTATAAAAGGGAGCTTTAGGAGAAATACATACGTAACAATGCTTTGTACATATCGTTGAAGAAGCTATCTCGATCGTTCAGATTTCGTTTTTCAAAGCTGTACAAAGAATATCAACGAAAGAACACATGTTTTTTTCTGTTATAGGAATTTTACCATCTAATCATGCACGTGCTAACTAGCCACCATGACGAATGTGGTTCAATTGCAATCTGGACCTCGTGGCCTCAATGGTTATATGGAATATTTTGTTTCGTAAGTTTTGTTCTGTTAGCATCCAAACTGATAGTTTCTCGACGACAGGCTTTTCTATTGTTAATGGCTCAAATGTGAATTGCCCAAACCGTGGAACATTAAGGAACATCACTGAATAATTGTTGGAACACGTTACGTTACGTGCATAAGCATGTCGATAATTTGAAAAAGGTGTTTAAGCGTATAGTTTTCCTTCCGATAGCCGTTGTGTGATTATGTGGAAAATGCTTCTCAAGATGCAATAATAACTATAAACAATAAACCATACATAGACCAATCGACGAAATGCAAAACAATGTAACGAAGTAAATGTAATAGAAAACAACAAATAGCTAAAAACCGATCATCAAGCATAAATCAAACTGTATCAATGTGTAACACATGATAACCCCGCAGTATATAATAACGCATCAGCAGCATCAGCACGATCCATCCTGAATATGAATTATGGTTAACAGAATGTTAGTAAACACTACACAACACACGATTTTGCGAAATATTTAACGGTTTAAACAATTTACTACAATCCACCAAAAGTAACTTTCCGCGCACCACAAGCAAAGCAAGGAGTACAGACGGGTATTTAATGATTTTATATTTATCTCCCTACGATTTATATAATTTTCCTGCTCAAATCTCTGCTCGGTAGTATAGAGAACACAACATGTCACAAGTGAAGCGATCCCTTGTAGGTTATCAAAATTCGAACTAGAACATGCATAAGAAAACCGTGATGCATTTTATGCATTGAACAAAACAGTAATGGTGAATGGTATTGAACGCTCACTCCAACGTAGCTGCGATTTATGATGAAAAACAAATTATTGCCTCATCGGCACACTGGTGTGTAGAGTGTCGGAAAATCGGAGACATATTTAACACTTAGCTCAAAGACTAGTGATCGAATATCAAACCTATCTAATGGACCTAAAGTAAAGCAAACAAAATTTCGAGCGATATGCGTAGGAAAAACGAAATACTATTTTCATCATTCCTTTCTCTCTCCCTCGTGCGTTATTTTGCTTCGTCAGGGAAATTTTTACACATTTCCTCAATAAAAAAATTGAGGGTTATGTGATAGGAGGACAGGGGAGCGGGGTATAATAGAACCAGAAATCAAATAAAAGAACCGTCAACGGAAACGACGTCGTTAGTAGCCATATTCTTTTAGTCTACCGTCTGGTAAGGAATAAATATGTTGCGCATGTTTAAAATGATGCAAAAAAATCGGCGATGGCAGGCGTTAAGATTAGAAAGATCTCTGTCTGGAGAGCAGGTTTAGCACGTACCAACTTTTAACACTTACTGTGCTGGTTTGATAAAGTGAGTTTTGCAATGCACCAACCGCTAGGTAGATAGCAGTAAGGGCACACCACATACGACAAACACGTGCCGCCACACACAATGACAAAAATGGGGTTTTTGAGTAACTTTCGAAACACGTAACAGCCGAGCAAAATGCAATTCTTATTTTTATGTCCTTACCACCATTATTTGTCACTTTGTTTTTCATTTTCGTTTTGTGTTTTGAATTAAATCTTTATTTTAATCCTTTAATCTATCTCCGTTGTAGTCGTTACATGTTTCGGCCTTTTTATCCCTACCGTCAAACACACCTCTAAGCGAACACATCTGTACTTTGTGATATCAGTTCTTCTCACCCAATAAAGAGCAAACCATGTATAAATGCAGTGGATCAAATGTAACCGGAGAAACCCTGTCGAATGAGATTTTTCTCTCACGAACCTGTGCTCAACATGTGCAGCGCATCCTTTCCTTCTCCTGGCGGTGTTGTCTGTTTTCTTTTCTTTTTTGTATGTATGTTTGTTTGTACAGCATCAAAGCAGGCGAGACAAAACATATGATCGAGTACACGTTTCATCTTTGCCGGCTTCAGTTTGTTGGCATCCACGTTCGGGGTGTTGTGGAAAACCGGTTTTCCCGCTCGCGGCAAGAGGCTCACTGTTGCTCACCATTTGTATGAAAACGCGCGGGAAAGAGAATGAGCAGCATAATACGGGGAGAGAAACGAACGTTCTCGCCGTGTCAGCGTGCGCGACCATGTCTACATATGCTGGAAGCTTGGCGGGAGTCGAACCATGTCGCAGTTCGTGGCCGTTGCTAGCTCGGACCGGACGAATCCGAAACCGTACGTTGCTGGTGGTAGTGAACATCACCGTCATCATCATCACCATCATCATCATTGGCACTATCAGCGCTGGGAAGAAATTCAACACCTTTCGACGGTACGCATACACTGCTGGCTTGGTTAACGATCAGCACCGTGTAGTGGGTGCGTAGAGATGAACCTACACTATGGTTGTGTGTGCGTGTGGCGCTGGGAGTAGCACGTTGGGTTGGTCGGATTGTATACGGTGAGGTGCTCACACGCAAAGCAGCTTTTGATCGTGCAACCGAGTTACCTGTGCGTGCGTGCGTGCGTCATTCTGCTTGAATGTTTTTGTCTCTCTAGAGGCAAATTCAACCGAGTGTCACCAGTGTTTTCTAAGTAAAGAAATATTAGAAGACGAAATTAAGTAAAAACAACCACCCAAAACGCCACCATCTGACTGGTGCAGAATAAAGTGTTAGTGTTGATGTGTGTGAGTGAGAAGTTAGCTTAAAAGGGGTGGCTCAAAGCGTTGTCCAATGCCCAAAACACGGATGCGCGCTAAGCCTGTTTGCTGAAGATAATTAAGTTTATCTAAGGTGGTTTACGGTACAGTGCGGGCATAATGATGATCATTGAAGTAAAAGTACAACAAGCTGTCTAATCGAAAGAAAATTAAAACGTAAACAGTGTCCAGTGCGGTTTTGGGTGGATCATTCTAGCCCATGCTTCGATTGCTTACCCGTTATGTGCGTTTGGTTCGTGGTTTGACACCATTCGGAAGAAACCGCACCACCGTTGCTTCGGATTGCTGAGACTTTGCCCCGGAACACGATCGTTGCCGATCAGCGCGGAAGCGCCGTAGAAGAAGCAAAACGAAAGATCGCACCGCTCGCTTGACCGAGCAGGAAGGAAACCCGTCGTTTGTCGTCTTACAAGCGTAAACAAATATTACAAGATGGTAAGTCATTTGCAGTCTTTTGTATTTGCTTTCTTGTACCGTCGGTTTTGATTTTGCTGGTAGGATATTTCACCATTTGATGAATGTTTCAGCTCTTGTTTAATGACCCAACATACACACACATATACGCATATGAAATTCCAATGCAATCCACCGGGGTTACTCAAATTTCTGCCAGCATAAGGCAAATTTGCTAACAGCAGCAACTCGCTAATGAGGAGCATGTTTTTCGAAGCCCAAGTTTGGTGTTTTCTTCTGTCTGGTTCGCGAGCTGTTTCGCTCATACCAGCACGGAGTGGAATGGTGGAGTGGGCCGTGGGCGAGCCGGTTCTTTGTCGATCCGTACGAGAACCACTACCACCTGCATGCGGACGGGAACGCATTCGCAGGGCAGCGACCAACGCGAAAAAAAACCGACCGCATGTATGGCGAGGTGCAGTTTTCGGGCAAACAGCATCTAACCGTTGGTTTTCTTGGCACATCTGGTGGGCAGGTCGGGTGTTTTTTTTTTCGACGTTTTACCGCGGTAAAGCTTTGGCATGCGTATAATTTTGGTTTGATGTGGTTTTACTGTGGATTAAATCAACATTTGCGTGATGTCATGGGTGATGTGTATTTGAACTATTCTTTTTCGTTTTAGCATACAAGATGCTGCTTGTGATGTGAAACCGATTTTATAGAATAAGCTGTTTCCTAGTTTAAGGTGTGCATTTCATTTCAATAGGAAACCGGCTGCAAAAAAGCGCTAGGGACTGATTTAATAATTTTGTTCTAAAACAGTGATGTCAAACACATTTTGCCTCGCCTTGTAAAATCATTCATCCGGATCGGTTTGAATTAGCGATGAGTTGAATGCTTCCTAGCCGGAGTTTTTCCGCAGTGTAATGAGTTGAAAATGCCCAGTTGTGTTTTATGTATGGCTAGCAGGGTTTCGTTCATAAGATTGTAACAAACAAGTATAATAAATACAACGAATTGTTGTTATAAATTTTACCTCCGTAAACATTGTTTTAAACAATCCAAATTTAAATTTCATGAATTGTGTATAGGTAAAATAGAATCAAAAATCAATTTGATACATTATTCTTCTTCTTTTTCTTGTTTTTTTGAGTGGGACACAGGAATATATTGCGCCACCACTCTCTCATCCAGGCTTTCGACTTCTGGAATCATTCGCTTAGTTTTTCCATTTTTTTAAAATTTCTTTACGTATTTTTTGCATAAATCTGGTGATATCATCTCTTTCTCTTTGTCTTTCCATTTTGCTTTAATTGATTATTCCAATCCATTCCCATGTTTCTGTCTCTTTTCACTATATTTTTTGCAATGAAAAACTAGGTGTTTTCCAGTTTCTGGTACTCTCCTCCAGTCTCCTCTATGTGATACATACGATATAAACGATTTATCACCTAGGTTATGATTTACGTGAATATTCGAGATATACTGAATTTCTAAAATTTCCTCGGTCAGCTGTAACAGTACATCTCGGGTACTGCCTGTATTTGCAGCTATTGCGGTTTCATTTGAAGCACCTAACGGCTGAGCTGCGTCTCTTGCTCATGTATGCTTATGATGAACATGATTCAACAGTAAAAACATGTAGTGCAGAGTAGTTCAAGAGTGTAATTTTTGGTGACCATTAGAGATGAGAAATTGTAAAGTTTGTTGAATGCAAACATTCCCGGCTTCCTCGAGCTGTATGTACTCGCAACGTATAATTAATTGATAAAAGCAATAACTCATATGCTCTAGTTTCGGTATTATGAACGAAGCGATAGCGGCATCGGTTTTCAAACGACAGGACCGCCGATTAAATCCCATCCGGATCGTTCCCCCGTAACACAACTTATTATCTTTAAAGCCGGAAGGGAAATATTCAGAAATTATGAAATTTAGTACCTAACGAATTGAGGGAAAGCGAAATGAAGCATCGTAAAACCTTTTTGTTTTGGAATGCTTGTTAAGCAGTTCCAAAGGAATCCTTGTTTATCACAAATTATCACTAGCGACGCAAACTGTATTCTTTTGTTATTCATTTTGGATCTATTCTAGGCGACAAACTTTAATGTTTTACCGATCTAAATCGTCTCGAATAACAGTCGATGCTTTTGTGTGTGCTTTAAGTAGAAGATGCGATGTACGGTACGCTATTAACTACAAAAGTTGGATTTTCATGTACCATTTATAGAAACGTTTCTTCGTTGTATCTGAAGACACGTAATAGTGATGTTGCAATATAATAAACTATCGGTACACGCGTACGATATAAAACATTAACTTTGACCTCTGACACGAGTCGGCTCATTAGATGGACCCGAGCAGCGCTTTTCCGCATTCGACAGGTACTTCCCCTTACAGGTACTACCTCGAACAGGTACAACCTCGAATCAAGATAGTATGAAATCACCCTAAAACTCGCATGTTTCAGAACCAGAAAAATCGGAGAATTTGTACTTATCCACCTGATATATCCGAGATACAAGATACTCCGTCACTAATTTGATTGTTGGAAAGTTCTTTCAGATATGAATTCGTACATTATTTTTAGCAGGTGAAATACTCGCTATTAGTACTCCGCAAACTAACAAGTTGGAAAATTAGAAGAAACCCACACACTTCTAAGGACGAATCAAGTGAAACATATCAAAACCCTCTAGATGCGATCACCATCCTACCATCCTTGCTTATGTGCCAAATTCATGAATAATAAGAGTTCAAAACTCTAAATCATGTACTAAAGACAATCAGCCAACGGTGGAGCATAATTGTAAGCAAATGAAAATTCACCAATGAGATATGACTGTATGGATCAATTGGAAACCCATCAAATGTGTTTATCGGTTTCTAGAACCCCTGCGCGATCGCCATTTGCGATAGTAAGTGTGTCGACGTGTTATGATATTTCATGCACGACATAAACTATTATTATCTACCATCGCATCTGTAACTGAAACAGTCGCAACAAAGGTGGAGTAAAATAAACTGCATAACTGCTGGCTGCTTCTGATGGACAGTTGTGAATATTAAAAAAACGAAAAACACTCATACACACACAAACCCGAAACCGAAATCGGAGTCGAGGGCCGGATACAAATGGTCAACATGCAACCAGGCACCAGCACGTTGCAAACATATGTGTGTGTGTGTGTGTGCATCGTGACCATAAATGGGACGTTTTAGTTGTACCGAACGTGCCCAATCGTTCGGCATGTTCTATTATGTTTCAATGGTGGTTCGGGGCAATGCACTGGTTTTCACAACAGGTCACACATGTGTGCCGTGGTGGCTGTTTTTTTTTGGACAAAAAAGGAGTAGAATGAGTTTTCTATCTCAATTTATCTGTTCCACTGCTGGTTGATTACATCATTGGGAGGCGTATTAGTTTAAGTGGATTAAGTTTTGCTTTTTTATGTTTCGTTAGATGTGTTTTGTTTCTAATTTTATTGCAATTTACTTATTGTTTCTTAAAAAAATTGGAATTTTAAAAAGATTTTCTTTAAAAAAACTACTTATTTCTTTAAATTTATGCTCCCAATATTTGAAAAATGAATCCGTATTGAAACACAGTTTTTCGTATTCCCCTTTACACGTTGCTCCCTAATTAAACTCAGTTTTCAGTACATTTATTGCAACGTTGCCTACCCTACAGTTTCGAATATGGAAATGCACGTCCCATTCTTAGGGCGGAACTTTTGATTGTAATGCAAATAGCTGCACCGAATAAATATTTTACCAACCTGTTTGTCATCCATCCATCCAAATCACATCATGGAGCAATCATATTTTTTCCACCCAGCAAGCAATCGTTATGCATTCAGCTGAAAATAATTCCACGTACCGGTAGCGTATGAGGAAAAAGGTACAATTTTCCCGGGTTTTTTTTCGTAAACCCCCTTTTTCTGCTCTATAGAGATATTTGCATTGCAAAACCATCAAGTGCATCCCAATCGAAAATGCAAACAAAAAGAGTTTTTTTTGGAGTCACTCATCTATTGGTATGTTTAAAAATGGTGTACGAATAGATGACACAATTCAACGCACAGTGTATCCGGCTGGATGCATGGTGGGTTGATGGCAATCTGACACGCCATTACCATCATCACCAATATTAGATGCGTTCGGTTTAGTGGTATGGTTTGGGAAAACTTTTAAACTCCTTTTCCCCCACGTCGGTCTGGTAGGTCGGTTACCAGCCAGCCCACCTTCAGCTCTATTATCTTTTCGCTGCTCAGCTCGTACTAGAGGCGACACATCTGTCCAATTAGTGCGCTAGTGGATATGATGATGATGACGATGATTCGGTTTAGCACGGGTCCGTTAACATTAGTCACACGGCCGGCCTGATGGCCCCTTGTGTTCGCAGCATGCACTTTGCCTATGCTCATTTGCTATGCATGCTCGAGTGCACACTGCGGTTCCCGTGGCCATTGGTTTATTGGTTTTTCAGTTTTTGTTTTCTCTCTACGCCCTGTGGCCCCGCGCATTCGCGATTCTCAAGAAGCAAAAAAAAAATTGTTTGCTTTTTGCCGACTGTCGTTGTTAGAAACGGGCAGCACTGTACGTTTGTTTCGGTTTCGCTAAACTGCCATTTTCATGGTGAGAGGTTTTAAATTTTTTCACTTTTTGCTGTTTTGCGTTTTCGCTTTGCTAATTCTGTTCATTCGTCCGAGAGGGAAAAATCGTTCAATTCCGCACACTTCACTGACAGCACGAAATACGCTGTGCTTGTTTTTGTATTCTGATTTAGAAAATCATAACTTTGTTTATGTTTCAGCATTAGTGTATGGAGTTTTTTTAACAATTTGGTATGACACATTTCCATGTATACATCAATTATGGTTACGGTCGAATCGTTCCTTTATCGATGTGTTTTAATATTCTAATGTTCCAATGAGAAGGATTTTTTCGTTTTCTATTAACTTTTTATTATTATCAGATTTTCTTAATTTTCAGCGGTTTTGATTAAAATTTTAATATTATTTAAATCAACTCAAAGATTATGATACAAATTTGAAATTTAGTGTCTAATGCACCAAAAAACGCTACGATTTTTCTCAGTCATCTAATATGTTAAAGTATCATCTTCATTATGCGGGATTTTAAATCAATTTTGCAATCATTTGTTTTAGCTGTTCTCAATCTTCTTCCGATCATCTACACCTACTAGTGGATCTCTGTATTTTAATGTGAGCTAACAATATGACTTAAAGGAAGGTATCATTCTGCTTACTTATTAACTTAGCTGGCGCTACAACTGCTTAGCAGTATTTGTATAGTACAGGAGGCCTTTAATCCACTCACGGTTGAGTGCCGTGGTCTATCAATTCGTTCACTTCACTTCTATTTGGGCCTACAAAGTCTTCTCTCCGTGTAGACTGCCTAGAAAGATTTTACGGGAAGGGTCATTCGGTGCCATTCGCATGACATGATCAGTCCACCTTAGCCTGGCGAGTTTAACTATTATATTGACATTTCCATTTACTTATTACGCATGCCGGGCAAACAGTCTTTATGAGCATTTTTGTCTGAAACGCGGTCATGGACGTTTTCTTTCTTGCAAGCCTGGTATGGGGCGGTCCGGTAGGATAGTGATATCGGCACCAGACTGGACACGGCGGACCGAAACCAATATCACATCCTGGCCGATATTCAAAAAAGGTCAGTATCCTGGCTATACTATAAGTACATAGTATCCTGGCTATACTATAACATTGAGTTCTATAAAAATAAAGAAGGAATTAGCTGCAGCTCCGCCATCTTCTCCAAGATCTACCCAATCTCCAAGAGATTGGGCGGTCTTTGATTTTTTATTTCGGAAATCCCTCTGATAGTTTGTAATTATCTTTTCTACGGAGAATAAATATTGTAGACGGTATTCAGCGCCGTAATACAACTACGCCTGTAGTTACCAATACTGCATCCGGCTCCTTGTACAAGATCCGAGATCTCAACTGAAAATATAACTGACAGCATAATTCTAGCATTATTTGAAGTGTCACATTTCGCACCTGCAATGCTCGGCATATTTTTCACAGCTGAAACCTCGGATCGTGTAGAAACAGACAATAACTAGGTGTATTCGTGCGCCTACCATTTATGATGATCACGCTAGTAGACATGGCAATTATCACGCTTTTTTATTCGTTTAGATAGCCTGATATATCCGTAAATAGCGCCAGAAGGAGTAATTTTCAGTAATTTTTTAACTCCGCTTAGAAAAGACCTTCATTTTACAGTGTTTTCCAGAAGTTTTAAGTGTCTAATCTAAAGATAGTCGAAAACTAATCTAAAGATAGTCGATAGTAAAAAAGTAGGTTTAGATATCTTCTCCAGATCTACACAATGCACTTAATCTGAATTATCGTAACTAGGAAGTAATCTAAGTTAGGGACAAACAATGCATGCAGTGGATCTCAAAATTGAGCATAAACCTCAAGGGTAAAGAATGATGCTGTTGCTTTAGGAGGATTGAAGTATCGGGTTCATTTCCAACATTCCAACATGTTGTCCATTTGTTAGCTGAAAACTTGAAGTGTATGATAAATTTTGCGATGCTCAAAACAGGAGTTGTTTTAGATTAACATAAGTTAAAAATGAAGTAAAAGACCTAAACCAAATCTGATAGAAAAACCTTTGAGGTGTATGCTCAATTTTGCGATTAACTGTATATTTTCATTTCAATTGGCAATAGTAGTGGTGTGATCGTCTTCTCTAGAACCTCTTAGAATCATTCTCATAGATTCATGATTTGATGCATTTTTTATCTCTTACTTTAAAAATATATCAATTAATTATATAATTATTAACAGATTTATTATATATTTTTTCTTTTAATAACTCATCTTTAAATGATTTATTCACTTTTTTAGTAAATGCATTGACTTCGAAGCTACTCCACATGAAAACTAAACATGCAACAATGGTTGCTTCGGGAGCATTTGCCTTCCTTGTTGGAAATACTCCAGATTAATGTGTTTTCTCATAAATTACTCTCATCCTTCCTCGAATCTCGAATGGTCCTTAGTACTTCGGATGGCTATTTTCCGGCTCATCCATTTCTCGCCAACAAATGAAAACCTTCGTTCGATTCACGCTACCCTAGTGCCGTAGCAACGGCAGGCAAAAAAAAAATCTCCCTCCACTTAACCTGGCCGGCACAAACGTTGAACACAATGAAAACATAATCTCAATGTCCGCTGAGGAATGTACAAGCGATGAATAAATCACTTAAATCGCAACATATACAAGGTGGCTTGGAAGGACTCTCCACGTTGCACGGTGACCCCACTCCTCGGAAGCATTTGTTAATTCGTTTCCATTTTCCCACCGTACAAGGCCAACATGAGTTGAACCTTGTATGACCCTCGCAGGAGACTTCCTTCATGCATGCTGTTGTTTCACTTCCGCTCACTGCTCTGCTTCGGCCATACGAACGGAAGGCCGTGTGTACCGGTCTTAGAATTAATTTTCTCTACAAAATTCAATTATAATCCCACCGAACCCAACCGGTACATGTCGGGTCGGTCAAAGGCAAAAGCGTCACCTCGACTGTGCTTAGTTTCACTGCTTTCGGCATACCCTGGACGTACGGATTCTCATTCCCCATGCGGCAGGCGTAAAGTTGCCAGCCATCCTACCTTGGAGACCCCATTCGTGTGGTCCTTGGAGATTTTGCCAGCTCATCAGGGGGTTCGGTCGGAAAATCGGTTTCTAATGCTTCCGGTTAGCCATTTGTCAGACCACCAAGGGAACTGTTAGGTTGCACTGTAAATTGAGGGAGAAAAATCTTCCATGGGAGAAACGTAGGGCGGGTGGAGAAAAATGAACTTCAATTACTTCATAATTACAGTTCGAGCAATTAGACTTGGCTGGATGAGTACGCTTCCATAAATGAGAGAGCAGTGATAAGAAATCTCACAGTTGCTGCAGTTGGACATTTTATTAGATCATTATTATTTTCTTTAAAGGTTTCGTTTTTGGACAGTTTTAATAAGTTTTATAATATTTTTTTTATAAGTCTACTAAGCCAGAAATGACAGGCATGACCGAATAGGTCGTTATGCCGAAGAAGAAGAATATTTTATTATGTTTTTTTTTAATATCGTTTTAAACCATAAGAAAATAATTTCCATGTGAAACGGATTACGGCTAATTGAAATAGGAGCCACAATGCTCTTCCCAATCGCATAATAAGCCTCTTGCGATACGGTTGTTCATTAGCGTTACATTCACCAAGAAACGGCATTACAACTACCGGAAAGCACGTATGCAGCGGCCACCGCACAATAAGCAAATGGCGCACCGGAACACGATACGCTTCATTCCGTTGTGGAACCATCCACTGCCGGTGCGAAACGAAATGTGAATGAGCAAGTTGGCACCATCGGCAAACCACCGATGGAGTCTAAATTAATGCTCTTCTAAAAAGCGTCACCCAAACTAACCCTTTTGCGAAATCAACGACCGGGCATAGGCGTGAACACATTTCCTTTACCCCCCCCCCCATCCCCCCCTGCCGTATGCTAATGGCGTCGGCTGTATGACGGCAACAAACCAACCAATAGTCGGTAGGCAAAAGATGCCCGAGAGAATGTGTAAAATCCATCCATGACTTTTCAGGCACGAACCCGTACATATGTGATGGTGAGGACATTGTGTGCTGTATGCGAAACCGTACCGTCCCGATTTTCCCTTGGTAGCGTTTGTGCAAAGGCTATGCGTGTGTTTGCGTACGCTGAAGCAACATCAACATGCAGCAAGGATGAGAAGTAAATGGAAGTCAGTATTTTGTAATCCGTATTTTAGCTTTCCGACCCCGGCCCGATCTCTACCGACACCCTGAACCTCGGAATGGGAAATTCTGTCACGCGTACGGAAAATAAAAACACTCAACAAATGGCACCCAAACACAATGGACGGTGGCGAGAGTCGTCACCACCCACCAACCAGGGGCAGAGGTGAAAGCGAACAGAAAGAGACAGCACGGTACAACGTTTTGGTTCGAGCTGGCATTACAAATAAACTCCTGCTTTTGCGTCCACTCGGCACTCGGCTGGGTAATGGTTTGTTAGTGAAAAAGTATGGAATTGTTTTCCCAGTGTCAATAGAGAATACTATACACACTGGGGGGAAGCGTTTGAAGGAAGGTGTCCAGCAGAAACGAATGCTCCACTGTGAAAGTCATGATAAACGGGTGGAGTAGAGTAGAGAAGGGAGACGGGAGGGAAAACTCCATCATTAAGAAGACCTAATCGTGCCCCGGGGACGCTTACGCTTATTGGAACGGTTGAGGGAATTGTGCAGCGATAAGGAACATTGAACATTTGGCCATTTTGTCCGGCACGCCATATGGCTTTTTTCGTGGAGGGTGTGGGGGAGGTAGGGCCAAAGCTTTAAGAATTTATTGCCACAAAGTGTGAAGAAGCGCTGGAGAGATAATTTCATGGGACAGTTCACGAGCGAAAGAGGTAAAGTTTGTGATTTTTTTTTCTCATTCTTGTGTAATTGCAGAAAGAGGTGGAACCATTTGGGCTTTACAATATTTCTAGCAATATTTTAAGTTTTTAATCTTTTGACCCAATTTCGCCTTATGTAATTTGTGTATATTTTAATTTGTTGTTTTTTTCGTGCCTTCCCTTATTATTCACTTCCTATTTTTTGCATTACAACCCGATACGCCCGTCTTTGTTCGCTTGTCATTTTTAGTCTAGGGAAATGACTCCACTAAGATTTGGTACTGAGTCCGCCATCGGTTCAATGGGTTAACCTATAAAATATAGTTTTATTACCAACCATTAAGCAAATTGTTCATGTTTTTAAAAGGTACATTACTACGTTTTTGTTTATTGAATTGAGTTACAAGAGCAATAAAGCCAGGGTGTTCTTCATTAGTGAAAAAATCTATATAAATATAAATGAATATTTGTTTGTTTGTCTGGCCTAAACCTCGAGAACGGCTAGACCAATTTTGACGATGTCTTGGGATGATTTGTTCCTTTTTGTCCAATGGTTTAAGGTAAAAGAAATGCTGGAAAACTCCCAAGTAAAATATGGAAAATTGTAAAAATAGGGAATTCCAATATTTTATATCAATGCCATGAGCAATGTAAATATGAAAACATTGCCTACTTAGAGAATATTGAAGTGTAAATTTGTTCAGGAAAGTGGTCAATGATCGAAAGTTTTTATGATACCACGAAAAGGTCGTTCTAATGTCGGTTGACGTTCCGAACGACATAAGGCAGAGGAAAGTGTAATTATAAAGAAATTTCTTCCAATCGGTATGAATGCACGTGACGAAATCAGCAAATTTCAGAAAACTTCAATTTCCCATAATTAGTCGCCCTCTATCACTAAGAACTTCCGAATTTTCTGTGCCGGTGATGGGCAGTGGAATCAGTGATAAATGCAACCCTGTGAAGGCCCTTAGTGTAATGAAAGTTGAGTATGATGAAAGAAACCTAAGGGAAGAAAGAAGCCTGCTTGAGTCTGATGAAAGAAACCTGAAGGATCGGTTGACATAGACGATCTTCGGGTATTCGATCTTCGAGGTACAGAATAACTCTGATGGAGATTTCGTCCATCGTCTGAGAAGAAGTCTCTGATATCCTGTTTTGCATGTTGACTTGATGAGCTTCAATGCTTTACGAGGCCCCAAAACCGCTAAATCCGCCGCTGAGTGGGTCAAGTGGATTGAAAATCCTATTTAGGACCAAGCGGAATCAATGTCGGGGTCACTATCGGTACAGAATCAATAATGAAAAGTATCCCGAATTCCCTCATTTTTTGTAAATTTTTAACAAACGATAACAATTTTTTGTTTTGTAATTAAGTCCCTTAACATCTACGTTAGCTTCAACGCAATATTTTAAGACCAATCGTCTCAAACAAAACTACAGTTTCCGATATTTTCAACGTTTCTTAATCCGGTTGGAATCTTTTGAAGTCTTTTGCAGACACAAAGTACAATGAATTTGGAATCTCAGAGGCAATAAATAAATGTTGCACGGAACGAAGTCCGGTGGGTCAGCTAGTTCACTATAAAAGTGAAACGTTTTTATTTATTTATCTTTTTTTTATACAAGAAAAACGACCAGGCCGTCTTGCTTATAATTGGCGATTAATCTAGGATCAACGTTGGGTAGCAGACAATTCTTCCACCAAACCTTGAAAGGGCGCCTTAGCCCAGGTGTACTCGGCCGAGTAGCTGCGTGTCATTACGTCTCATTCCAAATATGTATTTTTTTCAAAGGGATGAAAAGCAGTAAATTACTGAGAGTATTACGTATGAGAGAAAAATAACGTAAACAACTTTGTAGTAAAATTCTAACACACACAGTTAGGTTACTTCCTATGTACTGCTGTTTTGCAATATAATTATTAATACAGTAAGGCAGAATTACAAAAAAAATATGCAAACATGAGAATCCTCTCGTTCTGCTTTTTAGGGAAGTTGCAATTAAACAAGGTTGTATTGGCGGTATATTATTACAATATATTCGCAAATGTCACCGTTCACTAAGTATGATAAACTTTCTTAACAGAAATTTCGTTTTTACTGGTAAAAAAGCTATCAAACTATCCATGTGTACATTGATGGTGAAGGCTATTGTCATTTGTTTTGTTTTTTTTTTTTTTGTAAAGTTGGCAGTCACAAATATCAGATTATTGTTACGTCTTTTATTTCACCTTCTGATTCGTATTCCAAGAACTGATCCCACGTAATCGAATTTATCGTTATGCCTAACATACCACAGTTGAGTGCTCTAATCTGATCTGAATGGAAGGTAAGGTCTTCCATTCCAAGAATTTGACTATCTGGCAACGTCGTAGAAATAAAGCGTTTAGTAAGCCATTTCATGACAGGTATGAATTATTAGATTATTATGATTCTCCAAATCAGAATGCGGCGGCGTCTACAGTCTGATTAGCCTGCATGGCATTAACGTGACAGCCGAACGGTTTGACATAATGTGAGTTCTCAGTAGCATCCGCTGTGAAATGAACATTTATTATGCTGCGAAAGCGAAACAGCATCCCTTAATGACGTATGAAAAATTAACCAATTTTCCAAACCCACTTTCCCATTTTCCCCACCCTTGACCAAAGCGCCCTCTGTTTACGCCACAGATACACACTCTGTTCGCGTAAAATTTTACACCCCTTCCTCGGGGTTACCAGATGTGCTCGAACGGAATTAAAAACGCGAACACAGTTCTACTCCGGCGGCACCATAATTCGTTTCGAACCATTGCCAGTTGGGTAAATCTGTAGAAGCTGATACCGCTCGTGGTACTACCGAGCGCAAGACCGGGTGGCTGACGACAAAAGACTAACGCGCACGTCCTTCAACTTTGATGCATCTTAGCTAACGCTTCGGGTATACTGAGAGCCCACACGGCCACGGTACGTTTACGTTGGGACGATTAGTTCAAACCGTACGTGCCCTTTCGAAATGGATGACCCAGCCGGAACGAGTGGCTGCATGGGGTTGTGCTGGGATTCCCAGCAGCCTAGCAACGTCGGACGGTGTAATTTTGCCGTCACGGGTCGGCGCGTCACGTCGCTGAAGAGTAATCGACATGTTTTCTTTGAGATGAAGACTCTCTCTCTGCCTTGCCCTGCTTCTTCTTGCTTGGGTACAGATTCCGGAATGAGTAGCACGATAAAGCATTTACTAGCAGCGAAGTGTATTTTTCACACCAGCGCTGGTTCCTGATGTGGGAGAAAGCCGTTTGAAATCGTGGTAATGATGCATTGGGGTACGGGTACTTCAACGGTGACTTGTATGTTTTCTTTTTTTTATTTTTAAATTCGTTTACAACTGTATGCACTGTACGAGCTTGAGAGCACTAATTAGAAAATGCACAGGGACGTAGTAGAACGTAGGTCTAGCGAATTTCGAGCTAGATTTGGGAATCTTGTGGCACACTGCTATTTTGGATTTATTTCAAGCTTTGCATGAGGGAATTATTTCATTCGACAAAAGCTTTATATTGTTGAAATGGATTTTTTCAATTTTAACTTAAAATGAATCCACAAATTACTCCAACAGTCAATTGAAGTCCTTTAGCACCACGTTCGTATTCGTTATGAAGTCAAATGTAAGTTAGAATGATGTAACGCACTAAATGTAGAGTAATTTCTGCAAACTTTTTCTTTTCTTTTCTACAAGGTTAAATTTCCAGTTTCATTGAAGCTATGAACTATTTTTTTTCAAGTTGAATTGCTCGATAAGAGAAAGATCGAATTTGTTTTCAATCCTTATGATTAATCTCTCTGGTTATAAACGAGCTAATTAACGCAAAGGGTCGAAAAAATTTTTTGGCATGAAGATCTAATTTTGAAATCATCTTTTCATTTTACATCGCTCCTATTAAGAACATTTATCTTATTTTTTAAATTTAAGTATAAGAAGATCATAATTTTTATATTTTATTCTGTTCATAAACCCCTTAAGATCTTCCCACATAAGATTTACTGTAGTAGCAACAGATTGTTAAGCCGATTTTCATTGCCATATTTGTGTCCGTCCCCAGGTTCGACCCGTTCAATGTTCCCAGATGAACATTTTGCTCTTGAGCTGCCGAAGATTCTTTCATGCTTTTTCCCCGCTTCACCACTTAATCTATCTAATTTCCGTTCCAGCAAATTTCCGGCCGGTAATTTCATGGCTGGCGTGCGCAAAACTGACAGGAAGGCAAATGACGTCCTTCCCCATCAGCTAACCACCACAAAGGGGTTTTTTTAAACCTATCGCACTAACCCTGGGTTGACAGTCGACACTTGCTACGTATCATTCGGCACCATCGCACGCAAACAACCACACATAGTTTACGATAAAGTTGGCAGGCTTCCTTTTTTCTGACCCGTATTATCACACCACTGGTATGTCTGCGTCCAAAAAAAAAAAGGAACCGTGAGAAGTTTTCTCTTGGAGCATCCCTTTTCTTTCCATACGCTTAGGGGTAGAATTTGAGAAACATTTCGTTTTTAAATTCCTAACAACCAAACAAACCAAAACAACCTTATACAACCAACCGCAACTACGCACTAAACGTAAGTACCATCGGATCGCATCCTGCCTGCATCGGAGTTTTTCGGGGTGGGTTTTTGTTTCCCTGCGTTGTTTTGAATGCAAGCACGTGCAAAACGTACAAAGCACCAGGCGCCTCCATCCATTTTTCGAAATGTTTCAAAGTAAACTTGATTTGGATGTTTCCTTATCCTGTTTGAACTTTCTTTTCGAGAGCAAAAGTATTATTATTCTTTTGTTTTGCTGTCACTCTTTTCTGTACTGTTTCGTTGGTTAAGTTTTGTGGCGGGCGCACCTTTTCGTACTGTTGTTTTGAAAGAACAAAAAAATGCCGCAAAAATCAAGTACAGTACAACAGACGGAAGTATCTTTCTTGTCTTTGCTGTTTTGCTGTAGTTTGTGTGAATTTTCGGAACCTTTTCACCCAACCATTCCCGTATTTCACGGAGCGTAGAGATATTTGTACCGGAAACGAATGTTCCACCTCCGAAGTGGTGGATTTCACCTTTCTGAAGTTTTGAGTCCCCAGCGCCATCTGGTGATGGGTAAATATTAAAAGCACCGAAAGGCTCTACATTCCATACCAAACCTAAGTACTACTTTTCCCGAATGTGCGAGATGTTCTCTTCATTTACATTATTCCGTTATAGTTTGCATTGCTAAATACCGGCACCCCACCGGAACTCTTCATCTTCCAGACAAAAAGAGGAAGGAGAACCACACCTTATGGCGCCGGTAGGAAGATGCGAAGCAATTTTGCTCGGCTGCTGCAGCATTTTGATGTGAAAGTTGGGATTTATGCAAGGCACAGGGGTGTGTGTATGTACGGATACCCCGAAGCCTGGCAACGACGCTAAACCACCAACCATTATACCTTACTGCTGTACCTTCAGTATTTTGGGAACGGTAGGCAGCGTACAACAGAACCGCACAAAACTAGGCGTAAGTTTGCACGCCTTCACCAGGCTGCTTCGCCACGGTTCGCCTCTATTAGATCCGGCATTGTTTTCCGGTTTTCATTAAAGTTTCAAACAGGACTTTGCCTTGTGCTGGGTGCAAGGTTTACCATTCCACCGCGGCCACGGCCACCTAACGAAATGTTCATCCACTCGTTAGTCCATCGCAGAGGGCCTAGAGTGAAATGTTGTTGTGCCAAAGGGTTGCCTTCTCATTGCGAGCAAGGTGAGAAGAGAAGAAGAAGATGGAAAAGGACAAACGAACGTCGAAAGATATATAGTGAGCCTAACTTTACACATTTTCATGGAAGTCAAATGCCAGCCCTTGGAGGAGGACGGTATTTTTTATGGCTAAAAATTTTAAATCTCCTAAGCCGCAAAGATCTTTGCTATGTTTTACCGTCTTTGTATAGCTGTGGTAGATTAGCAAATCGTATCAGCTTTACAAGTTCAATTGGAACTGTGCCAAATAGCATCGTTGAAGGCTTACGGATTCTATTATAGGTTTAAATTTTTGGGGTTTTTTGATTATTGCTCTGTTTTTTTTTTTTATGCGGGTTATGATTATATTATCCTGAGCATATGTAGCATATGGGCATATAAAAGCCCATAAATGTAGAAATTGAAATAAAATGTCATTATGCGTGAGTTAAGTTTAGATGTATTAGTCCTTTTTATCTAAAACAATCACATTAACTATGATAAAACCCACCACGTACCTCAACATTTTAGAGAGAGAAAATCCTATAAATCGTACTTTACATTTATAGTTTCGGAGAATTACGGCATACCCAGTAATTCATGAATAACTAAATGATACTGCTCACTTCATCCAAGGTCGCCACAGCCTTAGATCTGGCCACTTCCTCTGGCTACTAAACAAGAGAGCCTAGTATATATGTCAACAACCATTTACAGATTCGAGTTCTTAAAATTTGTTAGTAATAAATTAATTCGATACATCACCATCCAGTTTGACGATGACAAGAGCAGTTTATCTTTCTGGATGCCCTTGAAGAACAGGATATTTCTACTGTTATCGGAAAATAAATTAGGCTTTATGGGATGCTCTCTGGGTGCTGTATCTCTGAATCATTTACTTTTCAAGCGACAGACAGGACAATCGAAACAGAATAAACAAAAAAAGTAAGTCCTAATATAACATATAATTACAAGTCGTGGTTTAAGGTTTTCCTGTCTTTATTCTCTCGTGGTCGGAATCTGAGTGATCGTGTGAGGAGCCTG
>KB663832.1:5465214-5494761 GCA_000349025.1 Anopheles minimus
GCATTGCCTTGTTACATTATACAAATCGCTAGTTAGATCCGTACGTGTGGTCTTGCATCTTACACCATGGCGGTTCGACCGACTCGGTGTCTGACTGTCGAAGAATCTCTAGAACTGTCGAAGAATTGGTCTTGAATCTCCTGTAATATGTCAGGAAATTGCGCAATATAATGTTATTAAACAGATAATTGTCAATTAGAATTGATTGAAATGTAAGCTACAGTCAATTATAACGTGCCTGCTCGTGCCACTGAGAACTGACCTTACTACACATGCATTCAGCGATAATGAACCAATGATTGTTATGGCTTCTAGATTTAGTTAAAAAAATTCTGCTTTGATTGGTACTCTGAATGATGATCTGGAACATTGGAATACACCAAATTGATTAAATAAATGAAAACTCGCAACTTCCAGTTCGAAGCGGCTTGTTTTGCAGGGTATGGAATCGTTCTACCAGCTGTTCCGACAACCTCCAAACATACGATAGCACTTGAAACTTCAATACTATCCACATCTGTGGGACGACCCACGTGGTATCAATAGATCTAGTATGCCACAAATGGCCGACATATCCGTGTAGATCATTACGTCAAGCAAGAAAAAGAATAATTATTGTAATAATTCATAGTAGATAACGATTTTGTAAAATAAATTTGAACCTATACGTAGAAACAGTTTCATTCGAAATCTTCATTTTTGTACAGCACAATACTAATGTTATCCCTATGGCTTTTCATTGTAGATGGCGGAACTCCGAAGGATACGAACTATGCTTGTTCCCTTGCTGATAGCTCTCCTGGCTACGCTCACCGTAGCCGACGACTGTGGACGTGATTTCCAGGGCAAATGTAGCTGTGGCTTTCAGATGTACAACTACCGCACACAGTACGTCGTGAACTGTACCAACACGGGTTTCCGCGACACGCTCGTGCTCGAGCGACTTCCGCTCCAAACCGAGGTCGTCATCTTCAACGGGAACTACGTCAAAGAGCTACCGTGGAACGTGTTCGGCGCACTGAACGATCTAGCCAATCTGACAATCGTCGACATGAGCAACAACCACATCCACGAGATCCGCGGTAAATCGTACCATCACGTACCGAACGTGCGGCGCTTGATACTGAACCACAACAATCTCAGCATCTCCCGGTACGACGATGAAGAGTTCAACCATCACCATCCGCGTGTGTTTTCGAACTTCATCAACCTGCAGGAGTTGCACCTGACGAACGCGTTCGCGGACAACACATCGGCCGAGCTGTCGGCCGATCTGCATGACATCTTCGTGAACAGCAATCTCACCAAGCTGGTCAAGCTGCACCTGGAACAGAACGAGATTGTCCAGTTTAACGATAAGCGTGTGTTTTGCGACTTACCGTCACTGCTCGATCTGCACCTCGGCGACAATCTGCTGACCGAGCTTAACTTTAATCTCAGCTGTATGCCCCGGTTACGTTTTCTCGATCTCGAGCGCAACCGTTTCGAGACCGTGCGGGCGCAGGATCTCAGTCTGCTCGATGCGGTACAGGCACAGCCAGGGCGCACCATTCCACTCACGGTGGACTTTACGTACAATCCGTTCGTGTGCGATTGTGGTCTGTATCCGCTGTACGATTGGCTCGAGCGGACGAACGTAACCGTGCGCAATCGGGACGGTTTGGTGTGCTTGAGGAATCGCCAGGTACGCGAACCGATCCGTACGCTGAACGTTGGACGCTGCCGGAAGCAGACGGCGTCATCTGGTGGTGGTAGTGGCGCAACCGGACACACCACTACGCTCGTGTTTGTGCTCGTGTGCTTGAGCTGCGTGCTGCTGGCACTCGTCGGTGGACTGCTGTACGTTAGTAAGGATAAGCTGCGCGGCGTACTGACACCCGTCGTTGATTCCGTCTCTAAGAAGGTGCACTACACCACGATCAAGGACGAAGAAGCGCCGGAGCAGTATGTGTGATGCAGCGCACCGATTGGCATGCGGTGCAATACGTCACTTATGGAGCATGTCTAGGTATTTGGGAAACCGCAACTGTAGGATACAAGATTTCGTGAGGTAGAGGCAACGTATGGCTTTGGCCTGTGGGAAGATAGGATTCGTTATGTTTCAAATTGAAGAAAATGTTGCTAGCAGTTTGTTTTACAACAGAAAGACAACTTAATGCTATAGGAAAAGGGGTTGTTATATTCGAATAAGTTTCAAATAGCAAAAAAACCGGAAGCAAGAAAAAATGAGCGGAATCTACTTAAAAAAAACTATTTTTTGCTACGATAAGCAGCTGTCAGAATATACTTAGCCAACTGTTACTATAACATAGTTTTGTCGCAAGAATTGCATAGTTTTAGGCGCTTTATGGTAACGATGATTGCATACGTCTGTTAGCATCTGTTCCACGCATTAATATTATCGCCACACAAACGCCTTTGTTAACAAATGATTCGTATTGTTTAATATCCTAGTATCTTTCGCACATGATTAAGATGTAGGGAATTTTCACAAATCAAAAAAAAAATGTTACAAACACGGCTGGTACAGCTTCTACCGATCACTTTCGTTAAGTGAGGCATTAACATTAAAGTGTAGTGAAGATGGAATCATTTTTTTATACATGCAATCATATTGAAAAGTTTCAAAACATGTGGAAAGTTTGAGTGACGAACTAACCATCAGCTCGCTGTACAAAACGAAACAGTTCCATACTGATAAAGATGGAATATTGCATTTTAAGCGGGTTTAAAAGAAACAAATCATTAGCTAACCCGTACTGTGTAACGTAATGACTAAATTAACCAAAAAAAAAACATACGAAAACAAAACAAAAGCAAAACATAAAATTAATATAAACAAATGAAAGATGAGAAGTTCATTTCGGTAGCACGATTGCCCTGTGATTAGCTGTAGCGAACAATGATTGCTGATCGACATTTAGTTTTACGATCAACCATTGGAACAGAATACAAAACAAGCTACGATGGTAGTGTTAAATTTACCAGTCAATTTACGCATGTTCCGAATAAGGCTCTTTCATACAAAACTTCTCCAATCGGGCTGGCAAAGCATGCAATGTATTTTGCACAGAATACGGACCATCCATGAGCGAACGAGCGAGGTAGATTGGTTTTCTCTGTAGATAGCGAAGAATCTTTGGAACATAAAACCATATAAAGAATGATTGTTTTTACGAGGTGAAACATGAAAAAAATCGTACAACTAAAACGTGTCGTCTCCTTGAACGCCATTGCAATAGAAAAAAATTGTGTCTAAAATATTCGTACTCATACTTCAGTGATTCGGATGTATCTAAAAGATTGATCACTAACTAAGCGTAAGATAGAAAAAGCAAGACTTTTAAATAAAGACAACCATAACACAAGCCATTCGGTGGTTTTGCACAATTGCTGAGTTTCGTTTTATTCACCAGTTTACAAGCCCGCAGCATTGAAGAGGTTTGAAGGATGTGTTTGAGTAAATCATGATCTTTATGCTCAATTTTTAAGTATAATACAAGCAGCATGAAACCGTTATCGTTAGTTAATATTTAATTTTGTCGTAAATGTTTTGTTTTGTTTCGTGTTTTATACGGTAAGGTGTTAAAACATTTTGCAGTCTAAAATATGTCATTTTGCCTACATTAATCGATTCTGGGAATTAATCGAATCGAGTTATTTATCATTAATGAGTAACGAACTTAATTTACTTATTAAGTCATTATCTTAATGATGCTGGTGACTCACGCCGTGGTTGTGCTGTTGTACATTTTATTTTCAGCTTTCTCATTATGTTTCATTCACAGCCCGACTTGACAATGAATTTTCTTAAATATTTAGTATACCGTAACTATTGCTTAACAATATCTACGTTATATAATGATGTAATGAGAGAATCGTTCAGGGTACCCAATAGTACATTTACAATTTTAAGTAGGAACACGAATTTATATTACAAAATGAATAACGTGTCTGTTAGACTTATTTGGGTGGAAGCCATTGACGTACAAAGAAATCAGTTGGGTGTGGGGGTACAAAGAAACATTGTGTTGGGTAAAAAGCGTGAAACTGCGCATATTGAATGGAATGGCACGTCTATTTGTATCAAAGCCAAAGATAAGTTTATTCCTTATGAACTGTCCTACTACCAATCAACAAATTAGGGACGATATACATACAAAAATCTATATTCCTTTATTAACTCGATGCGTATCGCGCTATGGACCGAATGGAAAGAGATCAAACTGAATGCTATCAATCAGCCTCTAGCCTATACTGAAGAGACTGACCGAGTGATAATATTACTAGAATAACAACTAGAACCTTGTGATATTATTCTGGTAATTAGTAGGAATATGAAGTATCATGTGTTGCTTATGTTTCCTTTATCATTTACATCATAACGTACTAAACAGGTCACTGAGGACCTCGAAGAGAAGAAAAACGTGAGAAAAGGTACACGTATTGAATACAGGTAAGGTAGGTAACAGAGAAAACTGTTTAGGATAATAAATAATAAAACAAAAGTTAAGTCAATAATCCAAACAGTTGGCAAAGAAATCAATTCTTGGCAAATGAACACTGATCCTTAATTTTCGTTTTATTTCAACATAATACATCAAAATATTTAAAAATGAATTATAACATTAGCCTGAGACATGTGCATGGAATGTACGAATTGTTTACAAATTTTCGTTTTCATGGCACAGTTTTAATTTGTATCTGCCATTTATTTCGATCCTTACATTGACCTACGGATAGACCAACTAAAGATGAGTGTCGATTGAAAAGCGAATCAAATTCGACTAATTATTTGTTTTATGACCTTTAGGCAGGCTTAGAGTTCGTTTTAGGAATAGGACCTGGGACAATATGTACGATAGGTCACAATATAATAAATAGTTTTCTTTTGCGCAAGGCTTGCTGATTGAAGAACCGAGCAAGCACTGTTCATCATTATCATCATCATAATTACCATAATCATCAGCACCATCATCAACATAACATTTGTACAGTTGCGTTACACAACCACAGCAGTAAGAAGCTTACCCTTGGAGCTTCCGGACCACCGTTGTACCCTAATTTCCCAGTAGGGTTCGCATATACCGCATCCGGCAACAAGACACGACCGTACATGTCCCCGACGAAGACCGGCAGAGCTTTAGACGACTCCCCAAAAGTGCATCAATCGCGAAAATAGGGAAGAAGCGGAATACAGCTCATCCAGATTCAACGAGCGAGAACGAACGATCATCATGCCGTGTCCACTAGCGATCCAAGCAAAAGTGTAAAATAGGGAACCAAGCTAGGGTTTCCAACCATCTTTCCACTCGAAACGAAGAGGTAAATGAGGCTATAGATGACCAAAGGTCTCTATAAAATAATCTAACAACTATTTTTGCTCGATCTTTTAAGACATTTAAAACCACGACCACATAATGAGATAGTTACGTTGCACGCGCTCGGCAAATAACTACCGCAGCTGGAAGTTAACCCTCGACAAATTCCGTACCACCGTAGAGATCGCACACATGACATCAGGGAACATCGATCAAGAGGGAACACCGAAGATGCGAGACAAAATATGATCAGACATGTCAACACACCACGTGACCCCAACGAAGACCCGAAATTGCATCGATAGCAGAATCGCAGTACGGCTCAGCCCATGAGAGTAAGGGAGTACGAACATCCATCGTGCTATCGCCAATCGTGATCCCAGCTAGGCTATAAAACAAACATCCAAGCTAGGGAACACGTCTTTCCTCTATTATCAGAGACGAAAGAATCCCTATGGGACCAAAGCCATAAAAAAAAAGATTTTCTCTATTATCATTTGAACAGAATAGCCAGGTTAGAGCTAAGGCCTGTGCATCAGGTTTTTGATATAAAAAATTAAAAAATATAAAGAAAGAACTAAACAATTTTTTTAATGAAAACTTTAGGTCCCTATTCGGTCATGGCTGTCATTTCTGGCTTACGAGACTTAATGATACCACGTAGTTGGATAGTCAGTTCTCACTACGGGTTAACGGTCCGGATGGGATTTGAACCCCGGTCCTGCCGTATGAGACCAGTGCTGTTGTCGCTTCGGCCACCGGACCGCCCCAAATGGCTCTATCGAACGTTAACTAATGCATATCTAATTATGACTAGCTTGCAATGGAAAGTATGAACAGACTTTCGTTTGATGGACGAAATCGGTCCTTAAATTCCACCGATATTTTTCGATTTGAATTTTGCAAAAGATGAAAATAATAATCAAAAGGCTAAGTGAAAGTTATTTGATGTAAACTCGCTTGAACATTTTGTTAATAATACCAGCTCAATTTGGGTACTGCTTTTGAGTACAAAACGGTCCTTTTTGCCACATTAGCAGTGCGTTTGTTGTTTGACTTGACCGCACAATGCATTTCCCGCATCAATGGATGTGCGAAGCAAGGAAGCCACCTTTTCGTTTCATGAATGATGACGTTAACTTCATACTTGGTGCATCGTCTGTAGCCATACTAAGCACCTCGTCTGACATTTCACATCTTGCCACTACAAACTCAACCCAACTAGTGATGCATCCCAAGGTAAGGGTCTCTACAAAAGGTCTCAATATAAATTCCATTCCGATTCCATTCATGACAAAAAATTTGGTATTACCCGGTGTCACAGCTACCATTATAATTATAACTCCACCCTTCAGATATTAAGCATGTTGATTTGGCAGAAGCACGACTGAACATTACATTTCCCTTAATGACTTCATACATCTCTTATTTGATATTGTCGTACTACTGCCAAATCAATATGCTTAATAGCTGAGGGATGGACTGAAATAAGCTAGAATACGAGCCATTTGGCTGCTAAGGTACAATTTTTTGTAGGAATGCAATGATAACATCAAATCTTTGTGCGGGACCGTTCGAAGATCGCCTTACAATAGGAAACATCCCTGGTTGGTATGATTCTGAAGTGACAAGATGTGAATTATACAGACAAGATGCTTAATAACACTACGCACAGCACCAAGTATGAAGTTAACGTCATCGATCCTGAAACCAAGGGTGGCTTCCTTGTTTCTCACATGCATTGAAGCTGGAAATGCAACGTGCGGTCAAGCCAAACAACAATCGCACTGCAAATGTGAAAAAAAAGTTCAGAAAAATGAAACGTTCCAAACAGATAGCATTCAACGTATTTCCGTGAGCTTCAAGTTGTACAAAGATACACCAATGAGTTGATCGGTTGAAAAGGTTCGGAATAAAGTGTGTGCAGATGGAGTAAGGAGCAAAACCATCACCACAGCTAACCTACGTTCTTCATGAGACCATATACACGCTAAGATTATTCGAAGGGACTGGATTGGAGACCAGATCACCATATTACAAACACCAATGAGTAGAAAGAAGAATAATCCCAGCGTGTAAAATGAACACGCTGAAATTATTTGAAGGGCTTGGAAGGGAGAGCTCTAAAACAACACCAATTGGTGAGTATCAGATTTATCAAGAATGCGTAATACAAGCATTAAGATTATTTGAAGGTGTTCTTTAATGGATAGGAGATCACTATCACTAAAAAACACCATCTTTTAGTATTTCGGCCAGGCCATATTAGACTTACAGTGTTTACCGCGCTCGCAATTACAACCCTCATCGTTCCAATCAATATAATCACTTTGGCAACGCTCACCACCGTTTGTTCGGCGTATACATCGCCGTCGGATATGAAAACGCCATCATCATGACAGCGAACGTCGTAGCTTTCAAATGTTTGTTTGATTGTGTACATATTTTGGACGTAGATAAAAAGATAAATCATTTTACAAGACATAAGCGTATATTAGTGTATTATTGAGTGAAAACAAATTTACGCAAAGTTTACTTGCAATGTTTTGCATTTTTATATGCAAAATATGAAAACAACCAAACTAACATTTGAAGCGGCGACGTTTGCTGTTACGAAGATGACATTTTCATTTCCGAAGACGACGTACACGCTGACCAAACGGCGTTGAGCATTGCCAAAGTTACAATATTGGTTGGTGGCGAGAGCGTCGTTTTAGCGCGGTAAACAGTCTAATTTACCACGTAGAAGAATAGTCAGCTACGGGGGAACGGTTCGAGTGGGACTTTGGACCGGGATCGATACCCATCGAACCGTCTAAAGTAACATCAATTGATGAATAAAAGAATTATCCCAGAGTGCATCATACACACGCTAAGATTATTCGAAGGGATTGAGGTGAGGTAACAGCCACCGATCTCATTATCGCCGTGAGGATGATATCGTCGTTTAGATATTGAGTGCGCAGTATATTTTAATTGGACAACACTTTATTTAAAAGGATTTCTACAAGGGGATGAAAACTATAGACAGTTTTTGTAATAGGATTGGAGAATGGGAAACGATAGGGCAGGGAACAAAAAGAATGAAATGCAACGTGTCGATCAAATACCTATCGATTGTTATGGTTTTCTGATATCCATCATTATAATCGGGCAAATACATCAACAATTTCATGATTCTCCCCATTATCCATCCATGTCTCATATCCAATAAATGTCTTAAAAACTAAGGAAACAAGTGCTTGTGGAGTACAACAAAATAAACCACTCAGTTCACTCGTTATTTCAACGACGATGTCATGCACGGGAATGAGAAAGATGGTTGCTACCTCTGATAATAATATAAGACCAGAACGATACGATCGAACCGGAGTTTAGGGAATATAGATTCCTGAGTGCTGCATAGGGATAAATGCTTTTAATAGCATATAAACAACTTGCAGGATAATAATTGAGCTTCATGCCCTATTGCATGCGATATGAGGTGTGAAAATCTATAAATAGTTTTGTTGGCCGTATGAAGGACAAATATAAAATGTACTACATTAAGAGTTGCAGTTCATATTGAAGTTGCTGTTTTTTGTTTAGCTGGACCTCAAATAAGTCCGTGCTGCGACAGCGATGAAGAACAGGCTCGAATTTTAAAACTATGGTAGGTTGAGCGTTTATAATGTAAGTATTGATCGTTGTTCTCCTACAAACATGTGTTCAAGATCGAGCTGCTTTAAAATATGGAGGATTTTCCATCTCGTGAATCATGACGATACAAACACCCTTGTTTAGGATTTAACATAATTTTTAAGAGTTGTATCAAAACAACTTTGGTCATGAAATAAAAATATAGGTCAACTAATATTACACATTTACCAGCCAAAAGGCACATTGACCTTTTAGTCTGCAGAGCTCGTAAGACCCTGGGACTTCTTAAGCGCGTAGCTCGTGATTTTAACGATTCCTCCTACCTAAAAACTCTGTTTTACGCCCTGATCAGATCAATGCTGGAGTACGGCTCAGTGATCTGGTCCTCTAACGCCAAGACCCATGTCGACCGTATCGAACGTGTCCAAAAGTCCTTCACCAGATTTGCAATTTGCAAACTCTCAGGTGATTGGTCGACCGTTTTGCCCGGCTACGAGGAAAGATGTCGGTTACTAGGTTTGCAGTCATTAGAAGATTGAAGATCCTATGCTCGATCCTCCTCTGCTGCTCAATGATTTATATTTCCATAACAAAAGGGCTTGGTTTCGCGAATGTTTCGCAAAAATTTATAATAAAACTACCCCCGAAGAAAATGATGAGAATCACGTGATGATATTTGGCGAAATAGAATCACCAACCAGTGATCTTGATTAACTACCCATAGTGAGCGGTTAAGTAAGAAGGATGTAAGACGTCTGTAGAAATCAGGATACAGACCAAGCGAAGCGATATACAAACGATAGAAAAAACGATGCAAGAGAAGAAATGGAATGATGTCGATGACAACAAGCAACTTGCTATGCAAAAGATTTGCTAACAGATTGGATCATCATCAGAACAGCACAGATCATCATCATCATCATCATCATCATCATCATCATGATCATCATCGTCTTCATTTTCATCAACTGGAATACATAACGTACCCTGATTAAGCAGAAGATCCATTCGTGTGATGGCAGAATATCACAATTTTCACCATAACAAATGATGGTAGACGAGATGCGCGTTACAGCATCAGCAATGTCTACAACCGAGTATTGAACAGGCTTTATTCTGAGCTGCTTTTGCACATTACTTAATATCTTAAGTGAGTGTTTTTCGCGCTATTCAGAGAGGGTACATGAAACTTTACAGAATGAAGAACATGTAAAAAAAATAGACCAAAGAAAGTATTACATCGTTACGTTGTTTCATGATGCGCTAATCTGCATTATTTGCTTAACTGCATCTACAAAGTGACTGGAGCAATAATTTCTCACAGTCCAATATGACCAATAAATTGGCGATTTGAGGATATTATTTAAGACTATCATATGGATACAGCTAGTCCTAGCTTCGGCTGGACATATACTAAAATTGGAACGATATATAGAGATGCAGCTCAACAGGGGGCACAAGGATTTTTTTAATCATCAGACTAAGTACTAACACCATGTGCAGCCTGAAGATCGTGTATTAGAAAAGATAGATATTAAAGGAGCAGCTCGGTGGCCGAGAAGATAGCGACGCCGGTCTCATACGGCAGGACGGGGATGCAGGTGGGTAAATTCAAGTCACGGAAGCCAGAAATGGCAGACCAAGATCTTTCGAGGTACAACCTGCCAAAGAATAAAATGAAGTCGAAAATGCAGACCAACAAGAGCAAGAAGCCGACGACGAAGAAGGTATTAAAGATAAACTGCGACATTCCACATACATATGGGTGATGTACGTTACGCAGATATCACAGTCATGAGGGGGACACGCTAAGACATGTCAAACCGTTGCTAACCAAACGGACACTAGTATTGTAAGTTGTTGGAACTCTCACCAACACTCTCTTAGCTCACCAACAAGAATAAATGCCTTGGAGCTTAGAAGTTTTGTTTGCAAACACAAGTGAAAGATAGACACGACAGGAGATAGAAATAAACCAGAAAGTAACAAAGTTTTATTGCTGATACAAGGTCTCTTGCAGTTGTAATTGCGAATAGTAATAGAAGAAAAAGTTGATCATCACATTACCTGCAAACGATCAATGATGTTAAGGACGACCATGACCCACAGGATTGGAAACGGTTATGAAAGTATCCCAATGCTAACTTACATAAGTGATTGATAGTTCGTTTGCTAGTTTATTGAGACCTTGGGTCAATAGACTTCATTCGCCTCTTACATAAATGAATGAAATATAATAAGGAACAGTTTTTCATTCCAAACACTCCATCAGTTCAGATGAACTTAAAAAGCATTCAATCATACAACAAAGGTCACAATTGTGAGGCACAGAGTGATTTCAAATGAAGAAATAAGCCAATAACGATGACAATTCGACTGTGTGCTGTATGGGTGCCCAATTGCAAGACGTACGAGATGTACGAGAAATTTAAGTGGTTATTGATACATGTACTTCGTTGAGCGCCATAGAAGTTTAATAAAATTAAACAAAAGCTTAGAAAGGTTACAAAAGTTAATATTTTGAACGAATTATTCAGAAGACACGAACAGGACAGGAAAAAAGGAACAGAATCGAATCTGCCGGTACTACTTCATTTCCAGGCTGTTTGCCCAAAATTAAATAAAGTAAAGTCGATAACGACTGGAATTGTGAGGTTGAAATACAAAACCCACGAAGAAATTTCACGTAAATTCATTAAAAGAGCGTGTGAAGATCTCCGCAACTTTGAATTAATTACGAATGTTTCCAAGCGTTTACCAGAAACTTAAGTGGTTGCTTCATATTTTTGAAGAGAATTCCATTCCAAATACTTCATCTCTACACATAAACTTAACAAGCATTCAACTTCTCATCAAAAGAACAGCTACATGTGGCGATATTATAGTAATAAAGAAATCAAGATCCATGATGAAACTGAAGAAAAAGTAAAGCTGCAAGATTCAATTTCTCTATAAAAAAATCACAACTAACATTCTTGTTTTATCATTGAAAACTCTCGTGAAATATTTCTAACGAAATAAACATATATCTACAGGAAGTTAAGAACGCCAACAACTTTAAGAAGGAAAAAGAACAAGATGAGGATACTGCGTTGACTTCCTAATCACTGATTGGTACACTACTAGTGCGATCTTTGTTGAATAACATTTCTTTATAGTTTATCAGAGTTCTAAAATAGATAGAAATAGATTAAATTATTGAGGAAAAACAGAAATTCCAATAATTTCCTTTGTATCATAATAATTGATCACTTTTTATGAGCCAAAACATTTTGCAATATTTACAGAAATTTGAGTGGTTTCATGTTATACGAATCGGAATTCCATTTTGTAAACAAAACCTGAGTGAGGAATGGTTTCGTATAAACGTAACGTTCTATTATCATGCATGGAATAATTAATATAGACGAGTAGCAACATATTGGAACATGGTTGAATAAAGTCCTTGTCACTTAAGAATCTGAGACTTAATATCTCAAACAAATATCAGCATTAGATATGTTTCATACGAAATTCACTAGAAATAAAAAACAGTAGAAATGTATTTCTATTAATCCAAGAGGAAAGGGGAAAGAAAATGTAATCAATCAATCGAGCGATTAATTTTTAACAGCACTTTACAACGAAAATTTTTCATCAATTTGTACTTGCACATGTCTCAAATCTAAGGTATTTAAAGTCTTTGAACAGTGGATTATGTTGTACAGCATTTTGTGTTATGTTGTGAGGACGATTGACTTCATATTCTATGTGAACCAGAAGCATGTTGCAGACGCTGGTAGCTTACGGGCAATTCTTTAAGAAGTTATAGAGGTAGAATGCTCTCGATAGCATTTTCCGTTGACTTTTGTCAACTGGTTTCATTAAAGTTATTACCAAATTTTTCAAGCATGTTTTTCTCTTCTACATTTGCTTCACACGTGTTTGTAAGCATATATTAAAAGCATTCAATAAAATTCATTTTGAAATCTTCGCTGGTCAGATTCGAATGTACATTCTTACTTACATCAAATGGGTTGATCGTATTAGTTGTTTGATGAACTTTTTTGAATGATGATAGATTGAAGATGTTGTTGGATTGATGTATTGAACTGTTGATGGACGATGCGTTGATTGCCTAGTACCGTTGATTGTTGGGCCGCTCCCTTCATTCAGGTTCTTTTTGCCGTTCACGTAGAGTTAGTTTCCAGGATCATAACACTCTGCATGATGTTTGAGAAATGTCTGCGAAATATAAGAAGCGAACCAATTCCAATTTTAATTTATTTTATTTGTTTGGTTTAATTAAACCGTCGAATTTCCTTACCAGTTGGAGTATTGAATTGGATGATTACTGAGTGACTGCAAGTACGGGCGATCAACGACTAGCGACTCTGGCGAAGGAAGGATCGACGGGGAATCGCGGTCTCAGCTGGTTGCACCAATTCAGGAGCTATCCTTGTAGTGAAATTACAGATTTCGATTGCCTTCCGTTTGCTGATTTCTTTCCCTAAATTGATCACTGGACTAGAGATGCTACAACTTCGAGATCTGCCTCGGATTCGTTAAAAGCTGGTGAGATTTCGTCTGTACTTGATACTGCGCTAATGTTCGCTAGCTCTCTCAGCACTTTTAACCAAAATCCTCAACCATAATGACTTCCTTGAAGTATTGTTATCTGTTGAACGGAAACAGAACCAGATTCAATTTTATAATTTATACCCAATAATGTGTCTCCAATATTTAAGACTTACCACAATATAGACGAGTAGCTTATTCATAAAACTTTATACAATGGCGGATGCTGGATGATGTTGTTTATGGTAGAGTTAACACACATACTATGTGGCTTACAGATGTAGTGGGTTGTCTAGTGTCTTCGTACAAGATTAGATGCAGGTCGCCGAATGTCTTTCAACCTCAAGAAAATAACGCATTTGTTGAGTGTCATGATGGTCAGGTTATAGGTCGGCTAGTGTTGTAATTTATATTTGTACCAAAGCTGAACACATCTATACGAAAACGAACAAATGTTTTGTGAGCTTAAGTAGAACACTAGAGAAACTTTCACAATCACTTACCATTTGTGTGTACGTTTAGCCGAATTATATTTCAATATAAATTCTTGTCAACAATACATGGATGGGGCTTGTGCATGTTCACCTGTAATAATAGAAGCACAAATAGACTTTATTATAAAATTCTCACAGAACTTACAGTGATAACACACTTACCTTAGCAAAGCATAATGATTAAAGGTATTCAATATGTGTATGTTCCTTCAGTTGTCGCGTTATTCCAATGCAGTGAGTCTCAGGTACATGTCCACACCACCTCGGTTTCAGGAACGTCAGGAAGTTTCAGAAGACGGAATGGAGCATGGTTCCGCTTCCTCTACCACCCCTCCCTCCGGCTTAGCCATGCGTTACCATCTACTTCGACCAAAAAGTAGAAAGGGTGCAGCCATACCCTTGTACCCGTTGCTAACGCATGTTACCGCTCTGCACGGCTTGGACGTGCCGGAATGGGAGTTGAGTAGGAGAGCCTATGTTAGCCTTCGCGGAGGCGTCAGATCCTACCCCGTTAGCAGAGCATGGGTTTGTTTGTAACCCAATCGTATCTGAAATAAAAATCAACAAGTGAGGTTATTTTTAACGATTACGACAATATAATTACACGTTGATTTAGAACCATGAAAAGGAAAAATTAACTCGATGTGAAATAGACACAAACAGTCTAGCGCAAAGCAGAAAGGTGAATAATATTTTAATTTTACATTTCTTCAAACTTTCTGTTTACGCTACACCGGCAGGTCTTAATAAAATGTGAAGAGAATCGTTGATTGCTGCTTTTATTTTTTCTTGTAAATTAAATGCTGATGAGTGCATGTTGAATTGGCATTGAAAGTTTGCGAAAAAATGCAGTTGCTCATACATAGATTTATCAATGTTTGTTATTCACGGACAACTGCATCTTTTCCGGAAACCTTATGCACATGAATTTAAACACTGGATATGATGTTCACTGTAAAATTGAAACGATACTTACGAAAAAGAACAGTAAATGCACATCGAATATACAAAACCTGATATAATGTTCACTTTCAATGGGTTAATGGTTAACAGTTTGTATCGATATGTATGCAAAAGATAAATGTGTTGGATCATCAAAGTCAAAATAAACATTGCGATAGTTGATCAGAAAATTTCGAGATGATTACAATAAATTGTAACTATTTTGATACGTAACAGATGCAAATTAATAACGAAACAATACAATTATTCTCATGACTATATGAATGATACACTTTTGTTTTGCTTTAGGAATTAACTTTTAGGTTTTCCCATATTAAAATAATACTTATGGTTTCAATAAATTTATTAAATGACGGATAATTGGAAAATATAAACATGCTGCCATGAAATACAAAAATTCAATTTTAACGTCATACTCAACTTAATGTTGTCGTCCGGCTGCACAAGTCCGCTGCACGTTCCGTATAAGCGGTGCTTTTCTTGTAGTTCCGTCGGCATCGATGATCAACTTACCCACGATCTCACTCTGTGTTGCAGCTAGAAGATTTTTCTGCAAGAAATATTTTATAATATTATTCTTCAACAACTCTGCTTATGAGTTGTGCAGTGACTAATTAAGAGCTTTAGGGAAACATCTCATTTAATTGTTGATCAGCGAGCTGTAAGCGAAAGTAGTTCCAGTACCACGCCCTACACCAAAATGGACAACGCTGACTCTGCAGATTCAAAGTCATAGATAGCGTCCCTGCAGCTACTAGTCATGAAATAAAAATAGAGGCACAATCATTGCAGCTATAGAATAAACAGTCACATCAATGGAAACAATATATATAAATTATTTTTTATTGTGTCCTGTATCTGGACCCTCCAGCCAGCGTACCTTTAGAAAAAGTCATTTATAATGATTATGTAATATCGATTCATCTCAATGCCTTAATCAAAATAAAAGTTAATATAAAACACAACGTCACCTAAAACTAGATTCACAATACTAGGAAAGGAAATTATATTACAACGGAACCTATTGGTTTGCATGAGTCATTAGATAAAATCAAATCACCGCTGGGAAAACAAAAGAGATAATAGAGAGTAGGGAAATTATAAAAATGCATTGCTGGCAGCCATCGCCGCGAAATTGTTGACTCAATCAACAGTACGCTAAAAGTGCTGATTTTGCAAAGCTGTTATCAAGTAATATTAAACCTAAGAATAAACTACCGACTATAACAGGAAGCGAAAACTAAACAGCTTTATCAAGATAAAATCAAAATAGTGCATGAAGATGTTTTAGTCACAAAATGTGAAATATGCTCAAGTTGAACATGCCTTGATAATTAAATGAAATGCTTGATCTTCAACTGTGTGCTTAGCAACAGTAATGCTCAACAACTTGGCAACTAATTTTACGAGCATTAAATCAATTTATTTAAATTTTGAATATTTTAAAGAATATCTGATATAGATTTTGAATTTTACACAGTATTGTACTAAACCATTCGAGACCAAGTGTATCAAATCAATAATTGTGTTTCACAATGCTCTTTTACCAAACGCAATAATCAAAAGCAAAAAGAATATCACCATATTGATCAAAGCGGCAAAAGTAAAATTCTTCTAATGTATCTCATATGCTAGAAACTTTTCACTCGATGCTCTTAAAACACTTTACTTCACTTTTCAACACTTTACAATTTTTTGCAACATTTAAAGCACTGCACTGCACATCACTTTTCAACACTTCACTTTTTCACTGCAAGCCGATTTCATAAATTTTTAACGGCGAATGTTGTCCTCGCTTGGAAAACAGCCCTTTTTATAATCGATCGCTTATTCATCTCAAAACCATTCTCTCTCTTTCTCTGGAAATGTTCAAACTACGAGAACCGAACGATCAAGCAAACTTGTGCAATGACACCACTACCATCACATAATACAAGAATGATGATGGTGGTTTTTATTTTCTTTCAGTCTATTACTTGCAAAATCGTTCAAATAATTTCTCATAACTACACTCATCAACTCAAAACAAAGGGAAATATTATCGCCATTTGAATAATATTTAGTTCTTTTAAAGCCAAATTGAAATATTCTCGTGAGCTCAGGTTCAACACAAGTATGGCCGACTTCAGCCGCAGAATGCATTTGTGTGCATAGGTGTGTGAGAGAGAGAATTTAGATGATCGCATGTTCCGTCAGTAAATTGATTTTCTGGTGGGGGACTCGAAAAAACATCGCATTCATGTATTTCTTCCAACAGAGCTGCAAGCTCCCCTCCATGATTCAATAGCGCAAAACGCATCCAAATACATAACCAACACACACAAATAGCTACCACACAATCGAATGGATCGAGGAAACTGATCGTACCTACAGAAACACTTGCGGATGATGACGAATGCGTTCTTGTTTTTTTTTGCATCGAATGTCGCTGAAATGTTCGACCTCAACCCTACGCTTCGGATACTTGAAACCTAAATGTTAGTTTAATAGAAATATTTCCAATTACAATATAAAAAAGGTGTCAAAAACGGATTTGTTCTTAGCGTGCATGTGCTTAAAAAAATGATCCACACAAAAAATCAAATTTCAATATTTGTAACATTTTTAACATGTAACAAAACCTTAATATTCCAGATTACTTTTTTAATCTAAATTATTATTTTAAAATATGAGTTGAAAATGATGAACCACAGGTCTCAAGTAGAGGCCTCAAGTAGTATAAATATCACCTCTCAAGTCGAATCTAGTTGACTGGAACGTGGACGGAAGTCATATGGATGGAGAGTGTATAAGATGAAGATCTTCGGGCCCACCAATGATGAATTGGGATTCGGATCGCTTTAATAGTGGGACCCACAAACAGTAGCGGATGTATCGGTGGATGGAGTAAGCGGACGCCAAGGGCCCATCTATAGAGTGGCCCGAAAGGTCGCATAAGTATCTTTCTCCTCACCATTTTCCAGTCCCGATTTTGCTGTGTGGATTTTGAACGATCCTTTTATAATTAGTAAGAGAGTTTCGCATATTTTTCATTTCGACGACTTAAAGTCCGTTCTGTAGCTCATCCTAGACAGATATGGTCTATGTTGTAGCTCTGAATTCTAGTGGAGGTCAAGACTTCCTATTGAGATATCCAAGACTACACACAATGCTTTAAATTGCTAAAATTGAGCTCGTTGTACTCAGTCCTTTGTTATTTATATTCATCCAAACAATCGACTGCATGAAATAAGCAATCAAATATTCCAGTTTAAGAATTTTCTTGCTTTCTTTATGCACTTCCAAATGAAAATTGGCAAAACATACCCAAAACGGGGTACGTAAGTAGGATCAACTCGAACAGTAACACAAAGCGAAAACCTAGAAAATCTTCTAGCGGCGGGCACAAAGCGATCGTGGTACTTTTATGATATTTCTCTTGCCAGGACCACCGGTCAACGAATTCGAAAAAATGCAAGGAATATGGATACATGGTCACTGCGTGGAGTGCGTTTTGGATACACTTCGTCTGGGCATCACCGTTTCTGGCATCGGTCATAAAATAATAACACCGATCTCTTTTCACATTCATCTTCGTTCGCTGCGGGATCGTCCGGGTCTCGGTTGCAGAGACAGATTTTTATGTGTTTTGGGGTGTAGCTTGAAGTCGAAGCTTCTCGCCTCGAAGATCACACCAACAACACACACAGTCACAGCAAAAATTGGATTTGCTTCTGGATAAAAGTTATGCATTGAATGATTTGTAGGTTATTCCAAATTAGTTAAAATTTGGGACTAATTCCATTTAGCAGTAATAAAATCTTTCCCGAACTCAAAATAAACGATGAATAACTTGGGGCTATTCTGTAAATTCAAGTGTGTGATTTCCATGCGGCATGCGTTGAACTTGGCATGATTGGAACGAGGATTTCAGGGACAACAAGGAGATGTTCACGACATTCTCAAATCTGTGAAAAATACGGGTACTTCTTATGGAATGATAAACAACTTATTATAATAACAAACTTTCATCCTTCGTTCATCCATCCTGATGGAATAATTTTGTCGCAACAGTTAGAATAGTTCAGTTTTTCACTAACAGTGCAACAAAATAATTTATTTTGAATTTCAAAGGTTTCCGGTGAGGGATAAATTACAGTTATTAAAAAACAGACATTTTTTTCCTTTAAAATGTTTTACCATTTTCTGTGGACTGTAAATCTCCTCAACTCTTGTACGATTGAACGCTTAATGTTGAAAGTGTTAAATTCTGTGTGAAAATCCAATTAATAAGTAACACGAGCAACTTTGGTTAATCGACCTCATGGCCCTCACTTATGTGCTACAGATGACAAACCGAAACTTTGAAACAAATGCCATCGCTAGGCAGTCGCCAGGATCGTGAAATAAATAGGTTAAGGAATGTCGGGAAGGGTACAAATCAGCAACTGCGCAAATCTTCTTCGGATTTGAGGCATTGAATATCTACGGACATGGGTGTACAGAGAGTACGCAAGATCTTACCCAGCATGCTTGGATCTATTAAACATTTTATTACTGCGAAACGGAATTAGTCCCAAATTTTAACTAATAACTTCATAGCCCTGGGAAATCTACAAATCATTGTGTGCATAATTTTACCCAGAAGCAAAACCCATTTCCGCTTTGCCTGTGTCCAAAAATCGCCGCAAACAACACCACAAGACAAAAGAAACAAAAACTTTAATCTCAACCAATGCCTGGACGAACTCCAAGCGAACAAATATGAATGCGAAAAGAGATGTGTTATTGTTTTATGACCGACGCTCGGAACGATGTTCCCCAGGCGGAGTGTATCCAATGCGCAATGTTCCTTGCATTTGGTCGAATACCTTGACCGGTTGTCCTGGCGAGAGTTGTGTCATAAAAGTAGCACGATCGCTTTGTGTCCGCCGCTAGGAATATGCGTTTTTCTTTTAGTATAAGTTCTGTCGTTTTGCTGGAGCTATTTTTAGAGTAAGTCCTTCTTATCGCACAGCAAAATATTCACAACATGATTTTGATGGTACGGCTACATAGGCTGGAAAGGTTCAACAGTGGTGAATATAAAGTTGGTATTTGTATACTGCTTGTTTTTTTAACTCAACTATTGTATAATATATATTGAATATGTTGAAGTAACTGTCGAGTGTGTTGCATACAACAAATTGTTCATTTTCAAATCAAGTTATGCGAGTCGAAGCAAAATATTATGAAATGTATAAAAGCAGAATGTAAAATTAAGTTTATGCTGCAGTTCTAAGCTCAAATGAAAATTCACATTAAGCGATGACTAATCAATTTGAAATAAACTTACACGATGACGACGTTATCATTATAAAATTTTAAATGTTTATGTGAATAAAAAAACAAACTTAACAAAATATGAGATGAAGTTTATACAAAAAAAGTGAATGGATTCACGACGGGTTCCTGACGGAGTCTAGTGTTAGGTTTAGGAGGGGGTTGTGGAAAGAGGCGTTGACTGTTATTTTCTGCATCAGTATACTGTAATCTTTTAAAAGCTACTTTGCATATATGTACTACATGTTCCCCATTTGGCCGCATCAACGTTCAACTGCATTAAAACGTAATAAATGTATTTTTTTCGTTGTTTAATAGCAAATACAATGATAGTTGGTGATTGATAATGTTTCTCCAGACTCAACGGCAGCTACATTTGCCTCTGGATGTCTGTTAACTGTAATCCAATGAAGGATTTTGACAGACAGTCTTCTGTCTATGCGATTTGAAATTGATTGTAAACTATTATTTGGAAGTAGCAGTACAGCTCTCATCTTCTGTACTAGGAAGCAAAGCGTATAAGTAAAATAGAAGAAATGCATATGAAAATTGCACTGCACTAAATATCCAAAAGCTTCACAAGACTACCTGTTGAGTGTCTTTTTTTTATTTTTATGTAGATTTTGTGACGCCGAATAGTGTTAGTAATAAAAAGTTAACATCTCTCCTGCCTATAACGCATACTGATTTTAGTCAAATCACATCACTCACATCAAATCAAAGATAGTCAAGTAATATGTTTTGCAGATGGAAAGTTATTCCATTACATACTTAAAGTTCTAACTTTATTTTTCATTTAGTGAAATCGCTGGTGCCTAAAACATGCAAAAATACACATCACAAGCGTTCCCCATTCTTAGAAAACTGATCATTTTCATAGATCGTGCGATAGCGTGATTCTATTGCCATAGAGCGCGAAAGACATGTATTTGTATTTGTGTACAATCGTGTATGCGAGGCTCGAGAAATACATCGCATTCATACATTGCTCGGTTGCCCCTTCAAACAAATCGTAGCATTCAAATGTTTAACCAACACACACTCCGAACGCGACTGTAGAACGGAAGGGCTTAGTAATCTGATCCATGAACACTTGCGCATGATGACGAATACATTCTTTTTTCCCTATATTGGCAGCAAATGTAGAAGTTTCTTTGTGTGACCACACCTCGTAGAAAAGAAAACAGAAAAACAAGCAATAAGAACTATGAGCCTCGTTACCATTTCCGGTACATTCGAAGGCGTAACATTCAGATGAGATCATCCAGCGTCTGTGCGCTGAACTTCGCTTGCTAAATTTGCAGTTTGCATTAAATTATATTTTATTCGTGTAATTTATAACATATTTTATATTATATTTAAAATCGAAGCCTGAAAGCCCACACATATTTTTATGACATTTGTATGCCATTTTCGATAACAACATTTTCCCGATCATCTGTAGAAACCCTCTGGATTTCCCTCCCAGGCAAATGCACCAACAGAGCACAATATAGCCCTTTGTTCAGTTTCTGGGTTTTCTAAACCGCGCACCGCAACGACTCACATGTCCTCTGTGTAAGGAAAACGATGTTTATGACTCTTTGTTCACTGCGATGCTGGAGTGTGGGAGATGGTAACAATTATTTATGCTGAAATTTTATTGCCTTTCTTAACAGTTTTAACGATCGCGACTATCCATCGCTTACGAAGCCTTTCCCTTCGAGTGACCCGTTCGATCTCGAAGGCATGATTGAACATCATATTGCGATTAGCCTTGGTCGATCGTGTTACGTGATGGATGCAGTTCCACATGAAATCAAATGTCGTTTACCCGGGAAGTGTTGGTTAATATATGACCTGATTAGATTGACATTCCATACAAGGAAACATCTAATTTGCCAAGCGAACACTCGCCTGAAACGCTGGGTCTTAAGGATTGAATTGAGGATCAACCCGGGTTAGACCATCTGCTTTCCGGTGGCATCAACATGGCGATGATCTTGAGTAAAAGTGTTTTTCTACCTTGGTAAGACCGTCACAAACTAAGCAGTAAAATCGGGTGACACATTGTTATGGGGAATCATGCATACCATATTAACTTCTATGTACAATCCAGAAGGCTCCATCAAAATACGAAGTGCAGAGTATATCTCTCTCTGATACGTCCAGTAGTGCTCTATAAATCGTGGACATTACTGGTTGATTACGACTCAACACTCTAGCCATTCTCAAGTGGCGGGTAAGCAAATTATCTTTTGAGATATTTGTGAGAAGAGCGTATGAAGAAGAATAATAAACCACGAGGTATTTGGCGGAGCAGACATCCTGACTGATGGTTGGTGTACGTGATGAGTACACTGAGCTTATGTTCCAAACTTAATATTTCAGAGTGCTAGAAACTCTTTGTTTTTCAAAGAGATTCAATGGCACAATAGATTACCCGGAGATATAAAGAATGCGAGTAATTTACAGAAGATCAAGCATAGGTGTACGGTGTATGTCAAACAAACTGAGTAATGTGATTTATATAGTTATGTCGTGAAGCACCATGCATCGTTCCCATAGGTGGTAACGATCATCATGTTGCAACCTCTGCTCGGTGCACGACGCCACGCCACTGCAGGTGTCATACGACACGTCGCCCCACACACATACCAACCCCACAGTGCCACCATGCCACGCCATTCTCCATAGTTCCGCAACGTCAGCATTCCGTCGAAGCTTAGAAGTAAGCCGAATTCAAATGTTAGAGTTAAGAATGAGTCTGTTTGTTACATCCGCTGAATAAACAACCCATAATTATATGTATAGACGACTAATCTCACTATATAATGTGAAGCTGGAGTTGTCATCATGATCCTGATGATGATGATAAGATTTTTTGCGTTTTTAATAAAAACAATAGAAAATGACAACGCATGTTTTAGACACGCGCGGGCAAAAGTGGACAATTTGATTTAATGGTAAAGTGTTCACGGGGTAGCACAATCTAAGAGGTCACACAAGATTCATACATTGATGATTGTATGCGGCCGTTTTTAGATACTTTAGATTTCCCTGCTTCGGAAGGTCCAGCTTTAGGTATTAGTGGAACTGGCCACATGCAAGTTGCAGCGGTGTCCCAAAATGTAGTGAAGCAGTACCAATTATTGGTTCTTGAATCACTATATAAAAGGTGCCTTAGGATACTTTTGTTATGAAATGAGACCCGTCTTCCTCGATGGAATGTTGTTGGTCATCTTAGAAGCACGTATGACTCGGGGTACTCTTCAAAATGTTGTTCAATGCCACCACTTTCTACTGTTGTTAATTAGGGATATATTTTGTTTATAATCGCACAAATATCATAAAGATAATTCCGTCCTCCTCAAACCTATGTTGGGATAAGAAATGAGACTTATCATCATCATCATGACTCGGTGCTGGTCAGCCCATACGGCATGAGGCGAAGGATCAAGTGGAGCTAAACCTGTCAGAAATCGGACGCAGCTCTGGAAACAGATTGATTGAAGATGGGTGAAAACAGTAGAAGAAGACAGAAATGCAATCATCATAATGATGAGTGTATATTTACGACAGATCTCGGTTCTTTGCCTTAGCTCAAAAATGCCGTTTAAAAAATATTTTTCATAAATTTGTATGTTTCGTGATTTCCTTTTAGTATTTCAGATGCTCGAATCATCTCAAGAATATCCTATGTCTCTGGATGAAACAGTCCCCATTTCAACGGCGAGTGTGTCTGAGGACCAATTTTATTGTTTTACGACTGATGCCCGACAATCGAACTGCATATTTAGTGTGGCCAATACTAAGAAAACACGCACTTCTGAAAAATTCCTTTAATAGACATGGATTTTCAATGGTGTTGTTCTGAACATTGCTGCAAAATTATTGATTCCACTCTGTCTTTATGTATAAAGGACATTTTTATCGGTTCGACGTATAGGATAAATTCAACTATTATTGTGGATGTCCAACAAATATGAAAACGAATTTATTGATTAAATATGAATGAAAGCTTAATTAGTAATGTGTTCGTCAACCGCATTTAATTATTCACGGAATAAGTTCTTATTTTTACCCTCTTTTGTATATTTTATTATCATTTCCTGGGCGTAGTTTGAGTTGGAATCCACAGCACTGTAAGATCCGTGCATATGATGACTTGAATGGTGGGAATTTTACGGCTCAATCGGTGCATATTCTGCTTTGCCGAAACGTAAACCCTTTGGGATTTGTTTTCAAGAGAAGCAGAAAGAGTAACGAAATTTTAATTGAAAGTTTATTATACTATCAGCAATAAAAATTGCAAGTCTACACTTGAATTTGGAGTGTTATAAACAGTCGATTGATTGCACTTGCTAATTTTACCAATTACGAATTTAATTAACTTGCATCTACGGCACGTACACACCGCCCCGTCATAATAATCGATATGATCATAAACCGTGATCACTCGAAAGCCTCAAAATCATGTAGCGAATTTCTTGATACGCGGTAAGAAGAATTACTCGTCGGGTGTACCCCAAAATGATAAAAAAGCAGCGGTTGGCACAAAGCGATCATGATGGTTTTATTACACTTTGCTTGCGCAGGACAACCGGTCAACGAATTCGAAGAAATGCAAAGATGATGGATGCATGGTGCGCTCGGCGTTGGACACACTCCGTCTGGGAATCATCGTTTTGGACAAAGATCGTAAAGCAATAACATCGGCGTCTTTTCACATTCATCTTCGTTCGCTTCTCGGATGCAAAAATTTTATGTGTTTTGGGGTGTTGCTTGAAGACTCTCGCCTATGGAAGACACCAACAATATTTGGACACAGTTGAAACGGATATGGGGTTTGCCTCTGGGCACAAACAGTTATGCATTGAACGATTTGAGCATGTAAAAGTGAAGAAATTTGATAAACATTGGAACTAATTGCGTTTCACGGTAATGGAATGGCTCATAGTGCCAAACTCGATGGTGAAAATCTTGCATTGATCATATCTTGATCTTCTAGAACACTAATGTTAGTGGATATTGTATCCTAACATAACATGCAAAGTAAAAAGCTAGGTAGTATTTGGCAAACTCCTAGACTCGAGTTAGTTTTCAAACTATTGAATAAGATAAACGGCCTAGTAGTCCTATCGTAAATGAAAAAATAAGGTATTCTTGCTTGAAGAGCATAATGCCAATAAAAGCTGTTAATCGATTGAATGTCTTTTTATCGATTGTAAAGCATTTTAAAACTAAGTAACCAACGCAGAAAGTTGCTAGTTTGGAATATTGGTGTTAGAAGGATCCCATGAATTGTTGTTCCGTTGTAACAAAATGTAGAAATTCATCGATCTGGATCTAACATACCTGTAATACTGTTTGGGCTAATGAGCTGCCGTTTGTCTTTTTCTGACGTCAATCAATACATGTCAAGTACCTCGCTACGAAATAAGCATTTCATTACTCAGCCGTATATTATCTACGCAACTTTATTTTTAATTCATAGCAAATAAAATGTTCATAACATAAATAAGGGCTTTTAGAAACATTTCATGAATAAAAAAACAATAAGCTTCGACATTGAGCCCAGCGGCGTCAGCTTTCGGACTGCAGGACCGGAATCGAGTCCCATAATTACCGTTCCCATGTACCGAAGATTGACTATCCTACTTAGTGGTATCAATAAATCCAGTAAGCCTTCAAATAGCGGGCATGAAAACGTTAAAACTAACATTAGATAATTTTTTTTTTTTTCATACTGGAAATTATATTTTACTTATGTATGGCTTTGGCCTGTCAAATACATCGAGAGGTAAGTATAGTTTCACACATTATCGCTATAGTTTCAACAATGTTAGAGCTTGGCTCCCTCAGCAACATACTTATAGCAGTGTTACGTTACTATGCTACAAAATTAGTAAGACTATTATGTGCCCTGTACGTCGGCTATGGAATGTTAGCCATGTCAGCAAATGAAAAAAACAGCTTATTGAGCAGCTGCATCCGCTCGTAAACCGAACCACCGTGTACAATCGATGAAGCTTTGCAACGATGATGTCACTCAAAAAGAAAATCAGTCGCAGGCGACGGGATGTTGTGATCGTACCAAAAGTCACGTCATTATATCAATAATAGAAACTATTGTTTCAGCAGTTTAAACGAATTGTAAATGCTGTTACACCATCATGAACAAAGAATCGTAAACATTGTTATCGATACGCAGATGAGACACGAATCACTGGTGGATGATTCTCATAGTTCAAAGAAAGAAAGCAGAACTCTGTTATATTTAATTGTAGATTTCTAATGAACTTTAAGATGATTCTGTGAGTTAAAAAATTAAAGGTGTTTCTCGAAACATAGTGAGCTAAAACAAACCATAGTTAACCATGTCTCTGGCATGACTCTGAATTGCAGCTTTGGGTTTTCATTGTATCAACAAAAAATATTTAATTATTGCTTATCAATCCAATATTTCCAATAAACGATTCATTCGGTTGCTGCACAATATTTTTACCTGTATATTTGAAAATATGTGTAGTATGTGTTTGAAGAAATTTGTGAAGGACTATGTTAATTCTTGTTTATCGCATCGCTTGTAACGCTTACCGAAGCAAACCACCCAAGACAGGAGCGCTGCGGTCCGACTTGGATACAATAAACAAGACTTGTCGTGATCGAATACAAACTTAAAAATACAAATTAAAAATTAATGTTCTTATATACTAATTTTATGCTGACCAGATTGTCTGCATAATTTCCTTAAGTCTAGACTTATAGCCGTATCGTGAGAACGGCGCGAATCCTCGCGGATTCCTATTACCAGCGTGTACGCGCATGCATTGTCGCTTCCTACGGGATGCTACGCTTCCTATTACGTGTACACATGTATGTTTGTTGCCATCGTTCGCTCGGCGACAGCTTGTGTTAGGTAGCAGATATTTCCAGCCGAACTAATAGTTGAATGAATTAACACATTAATATAATGAATGTCTACCAATAACTTGGAATCGAGTACTCATGAATAAAAAATAACATATTTTTTTAAACAATTGAACAAAACAATAAACTAAACATTCCTCAGGGTTGTGTCTGGTTAAGATTGTTCATTCATAAATAACGCACTTGACCTCTGCGTAATTTAATGGTAACCGATGTGTATGACCCTTTATGCATTGCTGGAGTGTAGTTATGCGTAACAATAATGATAATTCTTCCCGACATTCTTACCCTATTGATTTTACGATCGCGACTTCCTGGCGATGGCTATTAATTTTCCTTCGCGTGTCACAATCGTATCATATTCATATTCAGCTTGCCATCTGTAACACATTAGTGAGGGATATGAGCTCATGTTCCGTGACGGATGCATTTTCACACAGCATTTGTAATCGTTGACTCATGGAACACTCGATCGTATAAGAGTTTAGTAGATTTACATTCCACAGTGATTGGTGAGATGCACGTTTCGAGAAACGGCATGAAACATAGATTTGAAGTTAAACTTGACAATAACTCCCAATAGGTTAAATCATTTCAATGCTACGTCGGCTATTCGTACGTGTTGTCGATCAGCCGGAAGTCGTGTTTAATAGTTGTCCTAAAACAGTTACCATATTGGGTCCGCAATACCGTAATTATATTTTACATCCCCGTTAAATCGACCTTCCGAAAATACTCTCGGTATCTACAACAAATGTGACGAGCATGAGCATATCTTCTTGCATGAGTAAACTTCTCCCAGTTCCAGATTAGTCTGTTCTGCTTTCTTCCAGCTGGTTTGGCAGTTTTTATCATTCCATGTTCAACAAATGTCTCATGGAAATCATGGGTAGCAACATAACCCCAAGATATTAATCATTTAATTGGAGTCAAGAAATGATTTTGTTATTACGAAATGGAATTAGTTTCGTTTTAGAAAATCTACAAATGAGTTTGACTTACAAATCATACTTTTTTATCCAGAAGCAAAGCCCATTTCCACTTTGACTGTGTCCAAATATTGATGGTGCCTTCCGTAGGCAAAAATCTTCGATTCCAAACGACACCCCAAAAAACTTTTTTTTTATTTTTGACCGTTGATTTTAACTGAGACCTGGACGACCCCGAAGCGTACGAAGATGAATGTGAAAAGAGATGTGTTATTATTTTATGACCGAAGCCAGAGACGGTGATCCCCAGACGACGTGTATTCAAAGCGCACTCCACGCATGGACCATGAATCCATCTTTCTTGCATTTTTTCGAATTCGTTGACCGGTTGTCCTGGTAAGAGTAGTGCCATAAATGTATCATGATTGCTTTATGTCAGCCGCTTAAGAGTTTTCCTGTTTTTCTCATTTTTGAGTAGAAGTCAACAATTGATCCTAGTTCTTAGATCTTAGATCGCACTTTTGGTAAGATGAGTTGCAACGGTTCAATAGTGGCCGATTTTAGGCTGACAATTCCATTTTCAAAGTCACAATGAGGTCATTACAATGATCATTACAATGAGATTGCCAAGTATTCTTCTATTAAGTGTTCTTGTATTAATCAGAAATAAAACAGGCAGTTCTTTGTATGATGAATGAAGATTTTGATCCAGTCTTCTCATGTGAAAAAATGGCATTGTAATATACAAATGCATTTGGGGTGCGAGCACTGTAATGGCATCGGGATCGGCATCGGACTCACTGGCTTTGGTTGTTCGAGAACCGCCGGAAGGCGGCTCTGAAATAATTGCACACAGACTTAGAGTTACATGTCTAGTCTGGACAGTCAACTACGATTGATTGTCCAAGAGGAGACGGCTTTTATTTATCGGACTTGTGTATTGGTTTTGTTGTGCTATTTGTTGAGTTCAATATTTTGTATTTAGGTTAAGTCGAAAACAAATTGCATCATTGGAATGTTAGGTCAATTGGTCAATATGTTGTGTTGACGTTTTTGCGTACTGTAACCTGGAGACAAGAACGTAGGGTTCTTGACGAAAACAATTGTGTCCGGTTACATTGCCTGACTACCTGTCTGGACTTACGCTTGCGCTTTTTTCTGAACGTGTATGAATCGGTATCGTATTGCATTGCATCATATGCTGGAAGCGTGCGCTGTTATGATTTCATATTGTCGATTGAGGTGTTCGCGTTTGTTGTCGCGCGCTCGGTTAAACTGCTGAATTTGCTGATTTGTGTTCTTGACTAAATGGTTGGGTTACTTGCGTTCATTGGTTAAGATTTGTGGTTTTGAGTATTGACCTATATACTGTCTTGGTTTTGATTTGAATTGGTTTGAATTTGAAGAAATAATGATAGATGTTTAGCATAA
>KB663832.1:5497215-5507503 GCA_000349025.1 Anopheles minimus
GATTTGTGTTTTTGAGTATTGACCTATATACTGTCTTGGTTTTGATAATTTGAAGAAATAATGATAGATGTTTAGCATAATCATGCTACAGCATCACTACCATCAATTACCCGAATATAACGATCTTACTAGGCCATTGCAACTAGAACGGCCAATGTTGCACGAAAAGTCGCTTAGTAATCCGTCATAACTATTCACCTAGAGCTTAGAGAGACATTGCGCACGAGACTAGCAGACTGTGAATAATTTGAAAACATTACATTTGCCTATGTTGCAGAGAATTGGCCATCTCCTCAACTCTCATATGACCGGTTCCTACACGTATCAGTAATAATCAATTTAATGCAACATCCACCCGTTCTGTGATAATTATGACCCTCACTTATGCGCTACAGATGGCCAAATAAACCTTTGGATCCACCGCAAAGGAAAAAATTACTTCAGCAACGGATCGTTCAACAACTTAGATGGAAATGTAGAGGATAAATAAAAGCTGGCCTCAATTGATTTGACGAATCCATACTTTAACATCGAATAGCTCCAATTGTCATGTCTTTTGTTTTTCTTCTATAGAAGACGTATGAGTCATTGATGAACAAATAATTCAACTCAAACAAATAATTATGTTTTCTACTAGCTTTGCGTTTTTCTTTCTGTGTCGTAATAATCACATTAAATTGATGTATATTTTTTAATAGAAATTCTGGATGGCACATCTACGATCTGTTTTGTAAATCATTAAAATATACAGCATTCGATAAGTTTGAGATGCGACAAGATACGTTAAATGTTGTCTCTTTTCGTATCTAATTAAACGAAACTGATCAATGTGGAATATGACGTTTTGTTAGAAACTAAAAATGTTTATTATATTTGTAAGTAAGTTCATATATTCTAAATCATCACGTTAGAACGTCAGGCTGTAATCGTACAGATCGCATTCGTCATCATACGCAAGTGTGCCTGTACGTACGATCGGTTTCCTCAATCCATTCGATTGTGTGGTCGCTATTTTTGTGTATTGGTTGTGCATTTCGATACGACATTGACTAATGGAAGGGTGAGATGGCAGCAGCATTAAGTGAATTGCATCAGTAATGATTAACAAGTGATCACATTAATTCTGCTCACATAGTTTAGAATGTTTCATTTTTTTTTTCTTTTGTTTCACGGCGAGGCCCCATATTTAAACTTAGTTTACCACGTAACCGGATAGTCAGTCTTCGTTATGGGGACACGGTTCGGATGAGATTTCACCACTGGTCCGTTGTGTGAAAGACCGGCGCCGATTCCACTATGCCACCCGTTCGGCCCGATTATGTTTAATATGTTTAGAATGAAACTTTAGTTGGTTGGTGGCATCCGTTCAGTCGGAACTTACGTGAATACGATTGGAAAATAAATGTATAATTTTGTTTTGTTATATAACACCTGTCCAAAACACTTAAATTCTATAGATGCTCAGATGGCGCAATTTGCAAAATTATAAATGGAAGTTAACAGTGCAAACGACATATATTTCATGATGTATCAACTATCTTTCTGAAAATAGAAATAAAGACAGAACAGGGCATTATGATTATTCACCTGTGTGGAGCATGTGAAATATAAGTTTTATAATACAACTAATACAGAAGTCATCATATAACAGGTGTTCCATTATTGATAAGCGATAAACTAATAAGGAACACATATAGAAAAAAGATTAATAATTGCTCATAAAAAATGTAAAAAAAAACTAAAACAAAAACAACTGGATAGTGAAAGATATTTTTAAACAAGCTAATTTTCACACAATTGGTAGAGATGATGAATTCGACTCCTAGGAAGTTGATTTAAAGATTCGTTGAGTCGATGGACTTCACTCGTCTCTTATTTGACATATGAAACCGTGCGGGGGGAAATCAAATACAACACAGCAACTTTTTGTTCGTAATAGGGGAGAACATATAGAATCATAGAGAAGCAACATCCCCTAGCAAGAGAGAAGCCAGATAAAACAGAATACTCATGGAACGTTCACGTCAGCAATAATATGCCAAAGGAGAATGCGAACCAACACGGCAACAAGAATCTGGAAATGAGGAATACTCTCGAATAAACTTAAATATTTGTAGATCGGGATGGGGCCCCATAACTGCAAAATAATTAAATCACTTTTATATTGAACCAAATTTGTTTTAATCCATCAACTACATGAGCACAGCCGGAACCGATAAACTTGTTGGGAGTAAACCAAACGAGGTACACATCAGCACATTAATTAGATCAACTAAGCTATCACAGAAAACTCGATATGCTAATACAACCTTTGGATAGTTTTCTATTGAATATTTCCAGCTCGTTTAGTCACTATACCATCAAAATCATGTTGTGAGTATTTTGCTGTGCGATAAGAAGGACTAACTCTAAAAATAGCTCCAGCAAAACGACAGAACTTATACTAAAAGAAAAACCCATATTCCCAGCGGCGGACACAAAGCGATCGTGCTACTTTTATGACACAACTCTCGCCAGGACAACCGGTCAAGGTATTCGACCAAATGCAAGGAAGATTGCGCATTGGATACATTCCGTCTGGGGAACATCGTTCCGAGCGTCGGTCATAAAACAATAACACATCTCTTTTCGCATTCATATTTGTTCGCTTGGAGTTCGTCCAGGCATTGGTTGAGATTAAAGTTTTTGTTTCTTTTGTCTTGTGGTGTTGTTTGCGGCGATTTTTGGACACAGGCAAAGCGGAAATGGATTTTGCTTCTGGGTAAAATTATGCACACAATGATTTGTAGATTTCCCAGGGCTATGAAGTTATTAGTTAAAATTTGGGCTAATTCCGTTTCGCAGTAATAAAATGTTTAATAGATCCAAGCATGCTGTTGAAGATCTTGCGTACTCTCTGTACACCCATGTCCGTAGATATTCAATGCCTCAAATCCGAAGAAGATTTGCGCAGTTGCTGAGCTGAAGAAGCTGATTTGTTCCCTTCCCGACATTCCTTAACCTATTTATTTCACGATCCTGGCGACTGCCTAGCGATGGCATTTGTTTCAAAGTTTCGGTTTGTCCTCTGTAGCACATAAGTGAGGGCCATGAGGTCGATTAACCAAAGTTGCTCGTGTTACTTATTAATTGGATTTTCACACAGAATTTAACACTGTCAACTTTAAGCGTTCAATCGTACAAGAGTTGAGGAGATTTACATTCCACAGAAAATGGCAAATAATTTAAAGGAAACACATATCTGTGTTTTTAATAACTGTAATTTATCCCTCAGCGGAAACCTTTGAATTTTACAAGAAATTATTTTGTTGCACTGTTAGTTAAAAACTGAACTATTCTAACTGTTGCGACAAAATTATTCCATCAGGAAGGATGAACGAAGGATGAAAGTTTGTTATTATAATAAGTTGTTTATCATTCCGTAAGAAGTACCCGTATTTCTCACATATTTTAGAATGTCGTGAACATCTCCTTGTAGTCCCTGAAATCCTCGTTCCAAACATGCCAAGTTCAACGCATGTCGCATGGAAATCACACACTTGAATTTACAGAATAGCCCCAAGGTATTCATCATTTATGTTGAGTTCGGGAAAGATTTTATTACTGCTAAATGGAATTAGTCCCAAATTTTAACTAATTTGGAATAACCTACAAATCATTCAATGCATAACTTTTATCCAGAAGCAAATCCAATTTTCGCTGTGACTGTGTGTGTTGTTGGTGTGATCTTCGAGGCGAGAATCTTCGACATCAAGCTACACCCCAAAACACATAAAAATCTTTCTCTACAACCGAGACCCGGACGATCCCGCAGCGAACGAAGATGAATGTGAAAAGAGATCGGTGTTATTATTTTATGACCGATGCCAGAAACGGTGATCCCCAGACGAAGTGTATCCAAAGCGCACTCAACGCAGTGACCATGTATCCATCTTCCTTGCAATTTTTCGAATTCGTTGACCGGTGGTCCTTGCAAGAGAAATATCATAAAAGTACCACGATCGCTTTGTGCCCGCCGCTAGAAGATTTTCTAGGTTTTCGCTTTGTGTTACTGTTCGAGTTGATCCTACTTATGTACCCCGTTTTGGGTATGTTTTGCCAATTTTCATTTGGAAGTGCATAAAGAAAGCAAGAAAATTCTTAAACTGGAATATTTGATTCCAGTTGCATTGATGCAGTCGGATGTTTGGATGAATATAAATACAAAGGACTGAGTACAACGAGCTCAATTTTAGCAATTTAAAGCATTGTGTGTAGTCTTGGATATCCCAATCGGAAGTCTTGACCTCCACTAGAATTCAGAGCTACAACATAGACCATATCTGTCTAGGATGAGCTGCAGAACGGACTTTAAGTCGTCGAAATGAAAAATATGCGAAATTTTCTTACTAATTATAAAAGTATCGTTCAAAATCCACACAGCAAAATCGGGACTGGAAAATGGTGAGGAGAAAGATACTTATGCGACCTTTCGGGCCACTCTATAGATGGGCCCTTGGCGTCCGCTTACTCCATCCACCGATACATCCGCTACTGTTTGTGGGTCCCACTATTAAAGCGATCCGAATCCCAATTCTTCATTGGTGGGCCCGAAGTTCTTCATCTTATACACTCTCCATCCATATGACTTCCGTCCACGTTTCAGTCAAATAGATTCGACTTGAGAGGTGAAATTTATTCTACTTGAGGCCTCTACGTAAGGCGTGTGGTACATCATTTTCAACTCATATTTTAAAATAATAATTTAGATTAAAAAAGTAATCTGGAATATTAAGGTTTTGTTACATGTTAAAAATGTTACAAATATTGAAATTTGATTTTTTATGTGGATCATTTTTTTAAGCACATGCACGCTAAGAACGAATCCGTTTTTGACACCTTTTCTATATTGTAATTGGAAATATTTTTGTTAAACTAACATTTAGGTTTAGCTATCCGAAGCGTAGGGTTGAGGTCGAACATTTCAGCGACATTCGATGCAAAAAAAATCAAGAACGCATTCGTCATCATCCGCAAGTGTTTCTGTAGGTACGATCAGTTTCCTCGATCCATTCGATTATGTGGTCGCTATTTGTGTGTGTTGGTTATGTATTTGGATGCGTTTTGCGCTATTGACTCATGGAGGGGAGCTTGCAGCTCTGTTGGAAGAAATACATGAATGCGATGTTTTTTCGAGTCCCCCACCAGAAAATCAATTTACTGACGGAACATGCGATCATCTAAATTCTCTCTCTCTCACACACCTATGCACACAAATGCATTCTGCGGCTGAAGTCGGCCATACTTGTGCTGAACCTGAGCTCACGAGAATATTTCAATTTGGCTTTAAAAGAACTAAATATTATTCAAATGGCGATAATATTTCCCTTTGTTTTGAGTTGATGAGTGTAGTTATGAGAAAATATTTGAACGATTTTGCAAGTAATAGACTGAAAGAAAATAAAAACCACCATCATCAATTTTCTTGTATAAAATTGTTATGTGATGGTAGTGGTGTCATTGCACAAGTTTGCTTGATCGTTCGGTTCTCGTAGTTTGAACATTTCCAGAGAAAGAGAGAGAATGGTTTTGAGATGCATAAGCGATCGATTATAAAAAGGGCTGTTTTCCAAGCGAGGACAACATTCGCCGTTAAAAATTTATGAAATCGGCTTGCAGTGAAAAAGTGAAGTGTTGAAAAGTGATGTGCAGTGCAGTGCTTTAAATGTTGCAAAAATTGTAAAGTGTTGAAAAGTGAAGTAAAGTGTTTTAAGAGAATCCAGTGAAAAGTTTCTAGCATATGAGATACATTAGAATAATTTTACTATTGCCTCTTTGATCAATATGGTGATATTCTTTATTCTTTCGATTATTGCGTTTGGTAAAAAAGCATTGTGATTCGTCTTACTAATTTGATGCATTTGGTTTCGAATGGTTTAGTACAATACAGGTCAGATATTCTTACATAAATCTATGTCAGATATTCATTAAAATATTCAAAATTTAATTAAATAGAGTTAATGCTCGTTAAATTAGTTGCCAAGTTGTTGAGCATTGCTGTTGCTAAACATACAGTTGATGTTCAAGCATTCCAATTAATTATCAAGGCATGTTCAACTTAAGCATATTTCACATTTTGTGACTAAAACATCTTCATGTACTATTCTGATTTTATCTTGATGAAAGTTGTTGTGTAATTTTCGCTTCCTGTTATAGTCAGTAGTTCATTCTTAGGTTTAATATTACGTGATAACAGTTTTGCAAAATCAGCACTTTTAGCGTACTGTTGATTGAGTCGACAATTTCGCGGCGATGGCTGCCAGCAATGCATTTTTATAATTTCCCTACTCTCTATTATCTCCTTTGTTTTTCCAGCGGTGATTTGATTTTATCTAATGACTCATGTAAACCAATAGGTTCCGTTGTAATAAAATTTCCTTTCCTAGTATTGTGAATCTAGTTTTAGATTCAGGTTTAGATCAGGACACTATAAAAAATAAATTATATATATTGTTTCTATTGATGTGACTATTTATTCTATAGCTGCAATGATTGTGCCTCTATTTTTATTTCATGACTAGTAGCTGCAGGGACGCTATCTATGGCCTTGAATCTGCAGAGTCAGCGTTGTCCATTTTGGTGTAGGGCGTGGTACTGGAACTACTTTCGCTTACAGCTCGCTGATCGACAATTAAATGAGATGTTTCCCTACAGCTCTTAATTAGTCACTGCACAACTCATAAGCAGAGTTGTTGAAGAGTAATATTATAAAATATTTCTTGCAGAAAAATCTTCTAGCTGCAACACAGAGTGAGATCGTGGGTAAGTTGATCATCGATGCCGACGGAACTACAAGAAAAGCACCGCTTATACGGAACGTGCAGCGGACTTGTGCAGCCGGACGACAACATTAAGTTGAGTATGACGTTAAAATTGAATTTTAGTGTTTCATGGCAACATGTTTATAGTTTTCAATTATCCGTCATTTAATAAATTTATTGAAACCATAAGTATTATTTTAATATGGGAAAACCTAAAAGTTAATTCCTAAAGCAAAACAAAAGTGTATCATTCATATAGGCATGAGAATAATTGTATTGTTTCGATTTTAATTTGCATCTGTTACGTATCAAAATAGTTACAATTTATTGTAATCATCTCGAAATTTTCTGATCAACTATCGCAGTGTTTTTGACTTTGATAATCCAACACATTTATCTTTTGCATACATATCGATACAAACTGTTAACCATTAACCAATTGAAAGTGAACATTATATCAGGTTTTGTGTATTCCATGTGCATTTACTGTTCTTTTTCGTAAGGATCGTTTCAATTTTACAGTGAACAACATATCCAGTGTTTAAATTCATATGCATAAGGTTTCCGGAAAATATGCAGTTGCCCGTGAATAACAAACATTGATAAATCTATTTATGAGCAACTGCATTTTTTCGCAAACTTTCAATGCAAATTCAACATGCACTCATCAGCATTAATTTGGTAAGAAAATAGAAAAGCAGCAATCAACGATTCTCTTCACATTTTATTAAGACCTGCCGGTGTAGCGTAAACAGAAAGTTTGAAGAAATGTAAAATTAAAATATTATTCACCTTTCTGCTTTGCGCTATACTGTTTGTGTCTATTTCACATCGAGTTAATTTTTCCTTTCCATGGTTCTAAATCAACGTGTAATTATATTGTCGTAATCGTTAAAAATAACCACACTTGTTGATTTTTATTTCAGATACGATTGGGTTACAAACAAACCCATGCTCTGCTAACGGGGTAGGATCTGACGCCTCCGCGAAGGCTAACATAGGCTCTCCTACTCAACTCCCATTCCGGCACGTCCAAGCCGTGCAGAGCGGTAACATGCGTTAGCAACGGGTACAAGGGTATGGCTGCACCCTTTCTACTTTTTGGTCGAAGTAGATGGTAACGCATGGCCAAGCCGGAGGGAGGGGTGGTAGAGGAAGCGGAACCATGCTCCATTCCGTCTTCTGAAACTTCCTGACGTTCCTGAAACCGAGGTGGTGTGGACATGTACCTGAGACTCACTGCATTGGAATAACGCGACAAATGAAGGAACATACACATATTGAATACGTTTAATCATTATGCTTTGCTAAGGTAAGTGTGTTATCACTGTAAGCTCTGTGAGAATTTTATAATAAAGTCTTTTTGTGCTTTTATTATTACAGGTGAACACGCACAAGCCCCATCCATGTATTATTGACAAGAATTTATATTGAAATTTAATTCGGCTAAATGTACACACAAATGGTAAGTAATTGTGAAAGTTTCTGTAGTGTTCTACTTAAGCTCACAAAACATTTGTTCGTTTTCGTATAGATGTGTTCAGCTTTGGTACAAATATAAATTACAACACTTGCCGACATCCAACCTGAACATCATGAAACTCAACAAATGCGTTATTTTCTTGAGGTTGAAAGACATTCGGCGACCTGCATCTAATCTTGTACGAAGACACTAGACAACCCACTACATCTGTAAGCCACATAGTATGTGTGTTAACTCTACCATAAACAACATCATCCAGCATCCGCCACTGTACAAAGTATTATGAATAAGCTACTCGTCTATATTGTGGTAAGTCTTAAATATTGGAGACACATTATTGGGTATAAATTATAAAATTGAATCTGGTTCTGTTTCCGTTCAACAGATAACAATACTTCAAGGAAGTCATTATGGTTGAGGAATTTGGTTAAAAGTGCTGAGAGAGCTAGCGAACATTAGCGCAGTATCAAGTACAGACGAAATCTCACCAGCTTGTAACGAATCCGAAGCAGATCTCGAAGTTGCAGCATCTCTAGTCCAGTGATCAACTTAGGCAAAGAAATCAGCAAACGGAAGGCAATCGAAATCTGTAATTTCACTACAAGGATAGCTCCTGAATTGGTGCAACCTGCTGAGACCGCGATTCCCCATCGATCCTTCCTTCGCCAGAGTCGCTAGTCGTTGATCCCGTACTTGCAGTCACTCAGTAATCATCCAATTCAATACTCCAACTGGTAAGGAAATTCGACGGTTTAATTAAACCAAACAAATAAAATAAATTAAAATCGGAATTGGTTCGCTTCTCATATTTCGCAGACATTTCTCAAACATCATGCAGAGTGTTATGATCCTGGAAACTAACTGTACGTGAACGGCAAAAAGAACCTGAATGAAGGGAGCGGCTCAACAATCAACGGTACTAGCAATCAACGCATCGTCCATCAACAGTTCAATACATCAATCCAACAACATCTTCAATCTATCATCATTCAAAAAAGTTCATCAAACAACTAATACGATCAACCCATTTGATGTAAGTAAGAATGTACATTCGATTCTGACCAGCGAAGATTTCAAAATGAATTTTATTGAATGCTTTTAATATATGCTTACAAACACGTGTGAAGCAAATGTAGAAAAGAAAAACATGTTTGAAAAATTTGGTAATAGCTTTAATGAAACCAGTTGACAAAGGTCAACGGAAAATGCTATCGAGAGCATTCTACCTCTGTAACTTCTTAAAGAATTGCCCGTAAGCTACCAGCGTCTGCAACATGCTTCTGGTTCACACAGAATATGAAGTCAATCGTCCTCACAACATAACACAAAATGCTGTACAACATAATCCACTGTTCAAAGACTTTAAATACCTTAGATTTGAGACATGTGCAAGTACAAATTGATGAAAAATTTTCGTTGTAAAGTGCTGTTAAAAATTAATCGCTCGATTGATTGATTACATTTTCTTTCCCCTTTCCTTTTGGATGAAAAGAAATACATTTCTACCGTTTTGTATTTCTAGTTAGTTACATTTTCTCTTCCCTTTCCTTTGGGCGTAATAGAAATACATTTTTACTGTTTTGTATTTCTAGTGAGTTTCGTATGAAACATATCTAATGCTTATATTTGTTTGAAATATTAAGTCTCAGATTCTTAAGTGACAAGGACTTTATTCACCATGTTCCAATATGTTGCTACCCGTCTATATTAATTATGTCATGTAGTGATGGGTCAAGTAGCTCTTTCGAATGAGCGGAGCGGACCGCTCGCGCTCACTTCGGTGAGGTATGAGCGCGAGGTACCTCTTTAGTGAGCGAATTACGCTTCTGAGCGATGCAACTACTGCTCGGTAGAGAGCGCTGTGCTACTAGCGCTCGGAAGAGAGCGCTGTGCTACTAGCGCTTGAAGGTACGCGTTGACCCTGTTCAATTAAGGCGCTTTTTGAGAAGAGATCAATATAATATAATTATTATTATTAGTGGCAGAACGTATAGGCCATATATCA
>KB663832.1:5508418-5528949 GCA_000349025.1 Anopheles minimus
GACATTGAATCTTGCAGCTTTACTTTTTCTTCAGTTTCATCATGGATCTTGATTTCTTTATTACTATAATATCGCCACATGTAGCTGTTCTTTTGATGAGAAGCTTAATGCTTGTTAAGCTTATGTGTAGAGATGAAGTATTTGGAATGGAATTCTCTTCAAAAAATATGAAGCAACCACTTAATTTTCTGGTAAACGCTCGGAAACATCTATAATTGATTCAAAGTTGCGGAGATCTTCACACGCTCTTTTAATGAATTTACGTGAAATTTCTTCGTGGGTTTTGTATTTCAACCTCACAGTTCCAGTCGTTATCGATTTTACTTTATTTTATTTTGGACAAACAGCATGGAAAGAGTAGTACCGGCAGAATCGATTCTGTTCCTTTTTTCCTGTCCTGTTCCTGTCTTCTGAATGATTCGTTCAAAATATGAACTTTTGTATCCTTTCTTAGCTTTTGTTTAATTTTATTAAACTACTCTGACGCTAAACGAAGTACATGTAACAATAACCACTTAAATTTCTCGTACATCTCGTACGTCTTGCAATTGGGCACCCATACAGCACACAGTCGAATTGTCATCGTTATTGGCTTATTTCTTCATTTGAAATCACTCTGTGCCTTACAATTGTGACCTTTGTTGTATGATTGAATGCTTTTTAAGTTCATCTGAACTGATGGAGTGTTTGGAATGAAAAACTGTTCTCTATTATATTTCATTCATTTATGTAAGAGGCGAATGAAGTTTATTGACTCAAAGTCTCAATAAACTAGCAAATGAACTATCAATCAATTATGTAAGTTAACATTTGGATACTTTCATAACCGTTTCCAATCCTGTGGGTCATGGTCGTCCTTAACATCCTTGATCGTTTGCAGGTAATGTGATGATCAACTTTTTCTTCTATTACTATTCTCAATTACAACTGCAAGAGACCTTGTCTCAGCAATAAAACTTTGTTACTTTCTGGTTTATTTCTATCTCCTGTCGTGTCTATCTTTCACTTATGTTTACAAACAAAACTTCTATGCTCCTAGGCATTTATTCTTGTTGGTGAGAGTTCCAACAACTTACAATACTGGTGTCCGTTTGGTTAGCAACGATTTGACATGTCTTAGCGTGTCCCCCTCATGACTGTGATATCTGCGTAACGTACATCACCCATATGTATGTGGAAAGTCGCAGCTCATCTTAAATACCTTCTTCGTCGTCGGCTTCTTGCTCTTGTTGGTCTGCATTTTCGACTTCATTTTATTCTTTGGCAGGTTGTACCTCGAATGATCTTGGTCCGCCATTTCTGGTTTCCGTGACTTGAATTTACCCAGCTGTATCCCCGGTCCTGCCGTATGAGACCGGCGTCGCTATCTTCTCGGTCACCGAGCGGCTCCTTTAATATCTATCTTTTCTAATACACGATCTTCAGGCTGCACATGGTGTTAGTACTTAGTCTGATGATTAAAAAAATCCTTGAGCCCCCTGTTGAGCTGCATCTCTATATATCGTTCCAATTTTAGTATATGTCCAGCCGAAGCTAGGACTAGCTGCATCCATATGATGGTCTTAAATAATATCCTCAAATCGCCAATTTATTGGTCATATTGGACTGTGAGAAATTATTGCTCCAGTCACTTTGTAGATGCAGTTAAGCATATAATGCAGATTAGTGCATCATGAAACAATGTAACGATGTAATACTCTCTTTGGTCTATTTTTTACATGTTACTCATTCTGTAAAGTTGCATGTACCCTCTCTGAACAGCGCGAAAAACACTCACTTACAATGTTAAGTAATGTGCAAAAGCAGCTCAGAAAAAAGCCTGTTCAATACTCGGTTGTAGACATTGCTGATGCTGTAACGCGCAACTCATCTACCATCATTTGTTATGGTGAAAATTGTTATATTCTGCCATCACACGAATGGATCTTCTGCTTAATCAGGGTACGTTATGTATTCCAGTTGATGAAAATGAAGACGACGATGATCATGATGATGATGATGATGATGATCTGTGCTGTTCTGATGATGATCCAATCTGTTAGCAAATCTTTTGCATAGCAAGTTGCTTGTTGTCATCGACATCATTCCATTTCTTCTCTTGCATCGTTTTTTCTATCGTTTGTATATCGCTTCGCTTGGTCTGTATCCTGATTTCTACAGACGTCTTACATCCTTCTTACTGAACCGCTCACTATGGGTAGTTAATCAAGGACACTGGTTGGTGATTGTTTTTCACCAAATATCATTACGTGATTCTCATCATTTTCTTCGGGGGTAGTTTTAATATAAATTTCTCGCCAAACATTTACGAACATGCTTTTATGTCTTGGAAAATATAAAACATTGAGCATCAGAGGAGGATCGAGCATAGGATCTTCAAGCTTTTAATGACTGTAAACCTAGTAACCGACATCTTTCCTCGTAGCCGGGCAAAACGGTCGACCAATCACCTGAGAGTTTGCAAATTGCAAATCTGGTGTAGGACTTTTGGACACGTTCGATACGGTCGACATGGGTCTTGGCGTTAGAGGACCACATCATTGAGCCGTACTCCAGCATCGATCTGATCAGGGCGTATAACAGAGTTTTTAGACAGGAAGGGTCGTTGACATCACGAGCTACGCGCTTAAGAAGTCCCAGGGTCTTACGAGCTCTGCAGACTAAAAGGTCAATGTGCCTTTTGGCTGGTAAATGTGTAATATTAGTTGACCTATATTTTTATTCCATGATCAAAGTTGTTTTGATACAACTCTTAAAAATTATGTTAAAATCCCAAACAAGGGTGTTTGTATCGTTATGATTCACGAGACGGAAAATCCTCCCTTTTTTGAAGCAGCTCGATCTTGAACACTTGTTTGCAGGAGAACAACGATCAATACTTACATTATAAACGCTCAACCTATCATAGTTTTAAAATTCGAGCCTGTTCTTCATCGCTTTCGCAACAAGGACTTTTTTGAGGTCCAGCTAAACAAAAAACAGCAACTTCAATATGAACTGCAACTCTTAATGTAGTACATTTTATATTCGTTCTTCAACAAAACTATTTATAGATTTTCACACCTCATACCGCATGCAATAGGGCATGAAGCTCAATTATTATCCTGCAAGTTGTTTATATGCTATTAAAAGCATTTATCCCTATGCAGCACTCAGGAATCTAGATTCCCTAAACTCCGGTTCGATCGTATCGTTCTGGTCTTATATTATTATCAGAGGTAGCAACCATCTTTCTCATTCCCGTGCATGACATCGTCGTTGAAATAACGAGTGAACTGAGTGGTTTATTTTGTTGTACTTCCTAAGCACTTGTTTCCTTAGTTTTTTAAGGCATTTGTTGGATATGAGACATGGATGGATAATGGGGAGAATCATGAAATTGTTGATGTATTTGCCCGATTATAATGATGGATATCAGAAAACCATAACAATCGATAGGTATTTGATCGACACGTTGCATTTCATTCTTTTTGTTCCCTGCCCTATCGTTTCCCATTTTCCAATCCTATTACATAAACTGTCTATAGTTTTCATCCCCTTGTAGAAATCCTTTTAAATAAAGTGTTGTCCAATTAAAATATACTGTGCACTCAATATCTAAACGACGATATCATCCCCACGGCGATAATGAGATCGGTGGCTGTTACCTCACCTCAATACCTTCGAATAATCTTAGCGTGTGTATGATGCACTCTGGGATAATTCTTTTATTCATCAATTGATGTTACTTCAGACGGTTCGATGGGTATCGACCCCGGTCCAACGTCCCACTCGAACCGTTCCCCCGTAGCTGACTATTCGGCTTCGTGGTAAATTACAGTGTTTACCTTTGGCAATGCTCAACGCCGTTTGGTCAGCGTGTACGTCGTCTTCGGAAATGAAAATGTCATCTTCGTAACAGCAAACGTCGCCGCTTCAAATGTTAGTTTGGTTGTTTTCGTATTTTGCATATAAAAATGCAAAACATTGCAAGTAAACTTTGCGTGAATTTGTTTTTACTCAATGATACACTAATATACGCTTATGTCTCGTAAAATGATTTATCTTTTTATCTACGTCCAAAATATGTACACAATCAAACAAACATTTGAAAGCTACGACGTTTGCTGTCATGATGATGGTGTTTTCATTTCCGACGGCGACGTATACGCCGCCATGGTGAGCGTTGCCAAAGTGATTTTATTGATTGGAACAATGAGGGTTGAAATTGCGAGCGCGGTAAACACTGTAAGTCTAATATGGCCTGGCCGAAATACTAAAAGATGGTGTTTTTTAGTGATAGTGGTCTCCTATCCATTAAAGAACACCTTCAAATAATCTTAATGCTTGTATTACGCATTCTTGATAAATCTGATACTCACCAATTGGTGTTGTTTTAGACTCCTCCCTTCCAAGCCCTTCAAATAATTTCAGCGTGTTCATTATACACGCTGGGATTATTCTTCTTTCTACTCATTGGTATTTATAATATGGTGATCTCGTCTCCAATCCAGTCCCTTCGAATAATCTTAACGTGTATATGGTCTCATGAAGAACGCAGGTTAGCTGTGGTGATCTTGCTCCTTACTCCATCTGCACACACTTTATTCCGAACCTTTTCAACCGATCAACTCATTGGTGTATCTTTGTACAACTTGAAGCTCACGGAAATACGTTGAATGCTATCTGTTTGGAACGTTTCATTTTTCTGAACTTTTTTATCACATTTGCAGTGCGATTGTTGTTTGGCTTGACCGCACGTTGCATTTCCAGCTTCAATGCATGTGAGAAACAAGGAAGCCACCCTTGGTTTCAGGATCGATGACGTTAACTTCATACTTGGTGCTGTCCGTAGTGTTATTAAGCATCTTGTCTGTATACTTCACATCTTGTCACTTCAGAATCATACCAACCAGGGATGTTTCCTATTGTAAGGCGATCTTCTAACGGTCCCGCACAAAGATTTGATCTTACCATTGCATTCCTACAAAAAATTGTACCTTAGCAGCCAATTGGCTCGTATTCTAGCTTATTTCAGTCCATTCCTCAGCTATTAAGCATATTGATTTGGGAGTAGTACGACAATATCAAATAAGAGATGTATGAAGTCATTATGGGAAATGTAATGTTCAGTTGTGCTTCTGCCAAATCAACATGCTTAATATCTGAAGGGTGGAGTTATAATTATAATGGTAGCTGTGACACCGGGTAATACCACATTTTTTGCCATGAATGGAATCGGAATGGAATTTATAATGAGACCTTTTGCAGAAAACCTTACTTTGGGATGCATCACTAGTTGGGTTGAGTTTGTAGTGGCAAGATATGAAATGTCAGACGAGGTGCTTAGTATGGCTACAGACGATGCACCAAGTATGAAGTTAACGTCATCATTCATGAAACGAAAAGGTGGCTTCCTTGCTTCGCACATTCATTGATGCGGGAAATGCATTGTGCGGTCAAGTCAAACAACAAATACACTGCTAATGTGACAGAAAGTACCGTTTTGTACTCAAAAGCAGTACCCAAATTGAGCTGTTAATATTAACAAAATGTTTAAGTGAGTTTACATCAAATAACTTTCACTTAGCTTTTTGATTATTATTTTCATCTTTAGCAAGATTCAAATCGAAAAATATCGGTGGAATTTAAGGACCGTTTTCGTCCATCAAACGAATGTCTGTTCATACTTTCCATTGCAAGCTATTCATAATTAGGTATGCATTAGTTAACGTTCGATAGAGCCATTTAAATTTCTTAGGAGTTCATGTGTTAACAAATTAATGGTGAATAATTAAATCTCTCCTGAAGTTATCAACAAAAAAAAAAGGTTTCATATTTTGCAACATTGTTTAACAAATGTTTGCATTGCCACATACAAATCACTGTTGCTATCATTTCCCGGGTTTGAAGATATTATTGATACCTTGTTTCCAATGCAACAACTAATTTAATATTATAATGATAATGTTGATTAAATATTGTTTTATGAATTTTCGTAAAGCTTCAATTTAACCGTTCCACGATCAAGTGTGTTCATCGGCAGCAAACCCTGCGTTTCCGGACACGTGGCTGTAGTAGATTGAATAAGTCATTATTTGATGGGATGGTTTTATTTGGGTCGTTATGGGTTAATAACTACGATTACCCAATTTGTGCAATCTTCGCGCATGTCTCTAACTAATGTAGTCATTTGTTTTGTTTTCTTCTGTTGTTCAGTCGATTATGTGGAAGTGCAACGAGTACAGAAGTTCGTTTTTTCATTGTCTAGCATAAGCTTATTTCTCTAATTTTCTTCCTCTACTTCATTCTCTATTTTTGAGGTTCTGAGGATTTTTAGTGATTCGTTATGATTTACGAAACTGCGCAACCACAGGCAGTGTATGAAATTTCGTATTGTGTATAATATGTGTATTGGGACGATTGATCAATTCTCACTGTGAAGAACAATTAATGGGCAATATAAAATTTTATTATTTTTTTTCAAAACCGTTGATTAAGAAAATTTCCAATTTAATATTAATCCTATTGCAGTCGCATATTAACACAAGAAAATAAATAAATGAATAAATAAACAATTACAGTGATAAATTTGATTTGTCATTGCAACGCACTTTTTTGGTGCAATCATCTATTACACACAAGAAAAACAACATACAAGATGTTTCGCACAAAAGAATCAATCAGTATCGGTTTTAATATAAGAATTGGTTTTACGGGGTCACATCTGACCAGTAAATTGCAGTTATTCTATAGAACTCCACAAAGGAAAATATGTCCTGATAACACATGTAAGAAATATAATACATATAAAAATATATAATACTGATAAGTATAAGAAATGTAATACATGATTGTAATGCGCGTGCTAACGTAAACTCGATCGTAATTAAAATATTACAAATTTAATGTTATCAGAGCTGACTACACAGACATATGCCATGGATTCGAGATCTCCAAAACAACTGTTTGAAATGATCAATACATTGTAAACGGGCGCGATAGGAAGATAATATGTCACTCTTACATTTTCCATTATTCTTTTAATACACGTATTTAGAAGACATAATAAATAAAGTAAAATAATTATGCAAAACCTATTAGAAGCTTGTGTTATGGTTGGCATCGTTTAAAAGTTGTGATTGCTCTTGTCTACTTTTGCAATCTGTCTGATAAATGCATCCGAAACGCACGCGAACAGCATTTCACGCGGCGACTCGAGTTTTTTCAACGATGTTTGCGTAACTTATGTTGTTGTAGAAATGAATGGTTTAGCAAAATTATGTCTCGTATCAATCTATGTTCCAAAAATTCTTCGATATCTATAGAGAAAATCATATCACTTTATTCGTTCGCTCATGAATGGAAAATTGTCTGAAAACGGAAGCAGAATGAGAAAAATAGTATCCGAAACAATGATAATACGTCCGTAACACTGTTTCAATCATTTTTTGTTCTAGTTAATGTTTTCATTGATTTAGTTACATCGGCGAAATACCATAGTAATAAAATTAATAAATAAAAAAAACACTCCAATACAAAAGCATTGTCTACGATCGTACGCGGTCGTAGATGTAAGGAGGAAATGTTTGAAAGTACGTAAAAAATATTTTTATAAATTCGAAGTTTTTAAAGGAAATAATGGAAAACAATTTTTCTCTCAGTTAAGGAATAAAAGTGCAAAACTTACCCGGGTAGGCGGTCATATAGGGTTAAGGCGGCATTCGACAGTATTTATTCTTTCTTCTTCTCGCCTAACTGGAAAGTCTCGGCTTGAGTATTCCTGTTATATTCAGGTTTAAAGGTTGCCATCGTGGTAGAGCATATTCCATTTCTTTTTCTAGAATATTGGTGTCCTTTAATGACCTTAACATCTTCTTTCCTGAAACATTCCTCATAATTCCCTAGCATCCTTGTAGTAGCTGTTCAAATGGATTGTTTCTTTGTCCTGAAAAATGCAATGATATTTCGAGTGGTCGTTCTTTCAACAAAATTCTTACACACACATAGTGTAAAAGTTACTTATAGGACAGGACACACATAGGAGTTACACATAGTGTAAAAGATAACGATGATTTATCTGGTTTAGGACGTTCCAGGGACGGCACTTTTAATTTCCTTTTCATTTCATCATTGAATCAGGTTTGCCATTTCGCAACTAAGCTAAGCTTAATTGTAAACTTAAATATTCTTCATTCATGTGTAGGACGGCGTTTTTAATGAGCAGGTCCAAAGTACAGAGTGGGAGAGGAAGGAAAACGGATTACAGTTTTGATTTTAATCGAAAAGGAAAAACAGACAGAACATTTGTTTTAATCGAAAAACACCTCAACTCTATAAATAAATATGCTTCATATGCCTCGTAATTCGTACAAGACTGCGCAGATCTCTCTTCCTGCGTGATCGGGCTTCCATCGTTAGATCCGAATGCAGATCTTGCTACTGATGGAAGCCCCCAACTTGCATTCCTCTTGAAGATTCCAAGAGGCTTGGTTCTCTACTTAATTCAAATCCACTACGCTAATTGTTCAGCGATCGTTCTTTTCTATTTCCCAATGCTTCAGACGTAGTCGCTATTATTGCATACACTTATACAGGTTTACACTTATACAGGTCTGACAGACATAAGCACATCTAAAATATTTTTTTATACAACTTACCTATGTTGGTGTTAGGGCTGAAAGAGACTTCGATTCCTAAGGAATTATTTCGTCCCTTAATCAGTTAGATAATTATTTTATTAATTATGTATATTTGACGATACAGAAAAGAGATTATGAGGAATTGTGCTATTTTTTTTGATTATTTGCATCAGTTGCTAATAACTCTTCAATGTAATGGTCGAGGTTGCAGTAGTTTTGGAGATTTATATACCCGTGACAATCTGTTAGTGGATGTTCTTTGGTAATGGTGACTGCACAGAATTAGCAAAAAGATAGTGATGATTTGTTGATGATGTTGGAGTGTGTTAGCTTTGCGTGAAGCGAGTGAGAATTCGTTGCTTCTAATTGTTTTATACATCGGTCCAACCTGCATGTGATGCTGTTGAGTTGTTTGGTTTTCTAATGTAATTTTATTCTGTTCTGGTTCCAGGGGTTTTTTTTCCATTTGTTGTGGATTATATTAATGAAAATTTATTAATTTAATGTTTGAGAAAAAATTCACTCTAAAAACAGTTCATAAAAACTTTGTATCACTAATAATATAAAATAAAATTGATAATTATTCATGTCATCGCTGGAAAGCTTATTAAAAATCAAATGATAACAACCTAATTTGTTTGTTTTTTTCTTCAAATATAAATGAAATGTAACTAATGTAAATTAGATAATAAAATTAAAATTAAAATGGTATAAGCGTTCACAAATAAAGGCATCGTGAACAACCCAAGCATCGTGATCAATGGTTTATTGGAGAAAAATCAACTAAATTAATTTCTTACTCGCCGAATAGTTGATGATGATGATGACGTTAATATAGGAACAACCCAAGACGTTGTTCTCTGTCGAATGAATATTCCTTCGGGATGGGGCTGGAGGTTTCCGTGTTTCTTAGCTGCAGCTGGCTTGCCACGCAACCGTGGTGAACTTAACCTCCACATCCCGGCAAACAACACACTGGCCCTCCTAACAAATCAGTATATTGCGGAACAGGGGAGTCTGCGGGTCGGGGCCCAGCACATCGCTTGTGCTGGCATTCCCCCGTACTTAGGCTCCATTCCAACAGCATAGCCATGTCTACGAACAGTGGTCCAACACAAGGCCTACTACACAACTGGACCGGACAACAACACTTCTGCCAAAATCCTTTGTCGGAGTATGGGTGACAGGCTCCCAGAGGCAAAGGTGACCTTGGAGTCATCTGCAGTACGATGGCGCTGCGTTTGGAGAAACATAACCAGCCATCAATTGTCGTCGATCCTGGGATCAGCACTTTACTTGTTGATGCCTCATGGAATGCTGATGCAGAAGGTTGTTCGTGATTTCGCGGCCTGGTCAGTATGCGGCCAAGTTGAGATCCTCTAGCACAGATTTTCTAAGTCCTCTAGGGTTTCTTAACAACAACACTGTAATTGATATAACCATCCTTGAATGTTCATTGTAAACTCTGTACGGCGTCCCTTTTATGCAACCCTGCACACAATTATGTTAACTAGTATTGAGGCTCGCTCTAAATAAAGTTTTTTATAAAAAAAAAAAACAGGAAGTACATAGTTGTTCTTCGTCGGATGAATATTCTGGAGATCAGTGTTCATTCTCATGGTCGTAGAGAGTCTCGCACAGAAAAAACATTGCAAGCAACTCAAAAAAAATTACTCTCTTCAAAACATTAATGCCGAAATGGGGCCTTCAAATGCATTAAACCCACACAAACACAGAGACACCAACCACGACACAACACAAACAGAACGGTTCAGAAATATGATCGTCTACACAAAAACACTTGCGGGCCATGTTTTCTTTCGGAGCAGAAAATGTAAATGAAAGGCGCAAAGCAGAAAAGCAAGTTGTCCTGTATGGTTCCGCTTTATTAACAGCTAATTTCGAGCAATGTCTACCAGGCTGCTTCTTCGATAACATCATATTGCGCTATGTTTGCTAAATACAACTAAAAATATATCAAACGCCTGTTCAAGCAAGGTTTCGCTAAATAATAATGCCTACGGAGCATATTCTTCTCTCCCAATATTGGTGACACTTGCATCCCAAACGTACATCCTGCTGATGAGAGTTTCGCTTAGTTCATTCGATCACGAATGACAACGTTTGTCCTTCGTTTACGGAAAACTTCGTTAATGGTTCTTTGTCCGAGACGATGCGAGAAAGTGTACAAGTGGGTACCAAAAACACTGATTGTTCTAGCTAGAAGCATGGAAAATCGTCTTCTTAATATTCACGCTCCACTTGATTTTACGATCACGTCTTCCTGTCGTCAGAGAACCACACTTCACTACCAAATGAAACGAACGGTCTTGTGGTACGGTACGTGTTCGAGTATAAGTCACGACGATTGGCCACGGTCGCTCGGATTACGCTGGAGGCGTAATTTCACACGAATACATTCATCGCAAACATATGAAGCGTCCGTTGGGCAGAATAACATCCCATTATACATCTGTACATTGCGATGCATGTGTTGTTTAGGCCTTATCGCAGGAACATTACTGAAACGCTCTGTTCAATCTGATTTTTTTTTACCAAAAATCAAACGACTGCATCAAAAACCTATAGCGGAAGGATCATACAGATCCAACCATCGATTTAGAAGATATGTATTGTCAGACATTCATAGAAATTTAAATCACTATGAATCACTATGAATCACATTTTAAATCACTCACTCAGTCCATAAGTGAGTCCTTAAAAAAATTACGATAAATTTCTGAGCTTGCACATCTCGCATGCGAAAAAATGAATCTGTTCGGTTTAATTTCAAAATACTCGTTAACGCGGAAGCATTTCTAATAGTATTGATGCTTTATTTCAAACGATCGGTAGTTTTTGTGTCAGTTCCAGATCAACCCATGTTCTCACGCATCTTCCGTAAGAAAGATGCACACATGGGTCAATACATCAACCGCAACATATCACCGAAAGAATTCGGTCGCAAAATTTGATTTCCAAAATTTCATCTAATAACTTGGTGATCGTATTCCCAAGGAACACGGTGGGAAGTCAATAAATCATTAAAAGCCAAATGTTTATCCCATCATACGACCTGAGAATGAGTGACGGAGACAATTCCTATCTCTAAAAAAAGAACTGCGAAACCAACGATGTGGAGAAGCTCACGTATCGTTCAACACTCCACGGAACGCAAAAATCGATGTTTTGGTCGAGTCCGATGTGAACCCGAAGCATTATGGATTTGAGAAAACCGACCGCCAGTGTTATTGTTTTACGATCGACGCCCCAAACTGCGATCCCTGGACGTACGGTGAGCACAACCGAACGTACACCATTACTAACCATGGATCCATTCTCCATGCATTTCTTCGAATTCTTTACACCGGTATCCTTCCCGGAGAGGTGTCATAAAAGTATTGCGTACGCTTTGTGGCAGCCGCAAGGCAGCTTTTTTGTCTGGTTGTAAGCAACATTCCAGGGCTAATCCTGTTTTTGAACCCCTTCGGTTGAGCGAGTTCAGAGCAGCATCAACAGATGACCAAAAAAGTGGCAACTATTGTCCGTTAGCGTTAAAGAGAGTTTATGAATTTATTTGAAAATCTAGTTTCACTTTCACGTAGCGATTTGAAAAAATCAAATGATTATTAATACTATGCTCTCTTTATCTCTTGATTAACGACATATAATGGCTTACTAGTCTTATTGATACCACGTAGTTGGATATTCAGTCATCACTACGCAAGGAACTGTCCGGATGGAATATGAACCTCGGGCGGAAGATAGCTCTGTTTTAACGCCGTTATTTTCAGGGCATAGAAACAATGCTTAACAGATCTGTTCGAACGACATCCAGTGAGTGTTTTTCTAGGGTTTTTGAAATCTACATTGGTCAAGTAGCTATCACATTTATCGTTATTGGTTGGCGCACAGTTTTGAGTTGTGGAAAAAGCGTTGAAAAAGAGTTGTGGAAAAGACGCTTCCCAAACAACAAACACACTAATTACAATGATAATGCGCCATCGTAAACGATAACCGAAACAGTCATTCCATTGGGTTCTATAAAACCTCTCCATCTCCTGTTGCCCCACAATTGTGTTGCAAATTTCTTGTTCGCCGGTGAAACCAGGTTAACTCTCGCGTGTAGCACAAACGAGGACAAGAACGACGCATACTGCCGCCAGCGGTATGCGCATGCACACAAAGAGACACACTTTTATGATACTTCTCCGGCAAGGACAACCGGATAAGGAATTTGAAGAAATGCATGGATGGTGAAAGCATGGTTACTGACGGTGTGCGTTCGAGACGTTGGACAAACTCCTCGTCCGATGTTCGCCAGGGGTTTGCGCTTCAGTCGTAAAACTCTCATCTTTTTGCACACTCTGTTTCGTACGCCTTTTTGGTAAGACGCACTATTCATGGTTGGAATGATCTAACATTATGTTTCTGTAAGTGTTGGATGGAGCTGAAGCTCATTATGTGAAACATTTTGAAAAAGATAAAGATTAGTGGCATGCATGCAAATGCCAAATTATTAGATAAAATTTGAAAGTTACTTTATTTTCAGAGTAACGAAATCTGATCACCGCACCAAGTGTATACCTTGGCCCTATTTGGAAATAGAAAAATGGGAGATGGGAATGGACATTGCAGAAATCCTACCAAGGACAACCGTCTGTGAATCCTTTCGTTATGAATATTGCATCTTTAAGATGTTGATTGCATGGGTTCTCATTCTGAGAGTCTTCCGAACCGAGACAAGGAGTTGAAGTTATGCACAGGATTTAAGATGAGTTTGTAATTTATTGCATTGCATCACATCTGTGTACAATCCTATGTTATCCGAAGGGCAGGACAAGATGTGTCGTGTTGACTGTGAAACAACAACCAGCTTAACTGTTATGTGAACAATCATTTCACGTGTCAGCGATAAAATCGTTCCGCGTGAAAGTGCGTTTGTCATGTAAATCCGAGCGACCGTAAAAAATCGATGTTATGATCCTCACTTATGCTCGATCGCTCGTAACACGAACCGTCCTTGTTACTCGACGTGAAATCGCTCGACTCGACGGGAAGTCACGGTCGTAAAATTGAGTTGAGCGGTGAATTTTTGAAGAAGGGCAGAACGATTTTCAGTTAAATCAATTATGGTCATAGGTCGAACACTCCTCCACTTTACCAACGGACAAAGAGGCTTTTTTAAAACGTATATTCTAAACCAACGGGTAGAATTGTGTCTGGGTGATGAATGTCACTCACAGTGCATCGAAACGTACCATGGATTTTTTATTAATTTCAATGAAGTTCAAGTGATTTTTAACAGTGACATGGCAGATGCTTCCAACGCAAACACACGTTATGTTCAATAAGAATTTATGTAAAGGTCTTTGTTTGGAGTTTTCATGAAATAAACATCCAATAGTGAGAAATGTTGATCTCAGTACTTTCAGGATAGGATTTGATAGTAAGTCCTCGGTCCCGATGGAATTGGTCTCCAGGACTGTGCCGTATGAAGACTGGAGCCTTCATATTCTCGTCTCCCGGATCGGCCTAAAGCAATAAGAAATCAAGAATTATAAATATTAAGGAACATAAAACCATACCTCAGTAATTAATTGTAAAAAACAGTGTTATACACTTACTTACCGTATTCTTTTTATATTTAACTAATCAATGTTTATTAGTTATGACTTAATTGCGAAGCCGGTTAGTCTGTCCTTGTTATGGAAGAACGGACTGGATAGGATTTGGTACTGGTTTGATTTAGGCCGGCTTAGCCGTCTTAGGTAACACTACCCCACCGAACCGCACCAATTACCGTACTTAATGTATATATAAATCAAATTCTTTCGGATCAATCCACATACGTTACATTCAAGTTTGTAAAATTAACATCTTACTTTATTACATTATGCTCAATGGTATGGATTTCCGGTTTGATAAGCCTATATGTATATAAATATTTAAAAGAATATTGTCCTGTGGCAGAACATAGCATAGTAAAGACAGATTTTTTTCCGGTTTGCCTTTCCTTAAATTAACATTTTTAAATTTACTGTCTTTATCATAGCTTCACATGCAGCAGTTACATTGCCGAAATTTAGTTAAATTTTGTAGATAAGAGTAAGGCGAGTGTTTAAAAGGACGTCATTTATAAAGAGGGACCAAGAACACCTACAACCACCTTGTATTGCAATTCAAATGCGGATGGGCTAAGCTCTTCTCATAATTTTTAGTTTGATTTCGTCGTGTACAGTAGTTTTTTTTATTGCAAAAGTTTGCTACATGCATGAGTGTTTGGAAAGATGAGGATGCACTAATCTGTTAAAATAGTCCGGGGTTCACAGTTTGACGTCTATTTCATGATACGTTTTTTGTTCATATTTTTCTCACATTGTACAATTGACAACGAGTAGCACGTGTTATAATTCTAAACATATCACCTCTAGAAGGATAGCTTCTTATGTACATGTTTATGATTCCTATCCTTTTTACAGCCTTTTTCCTAACGCAGGGTACTATTGCCTCACTCTTATAATTTTTCTTTAACCATTTAACAGCCAATTAAACTGTGGTATACGACAAAAAGTTAAAAATCCATATTCAAAGAACCGTCATAAGTATCGTCCCCGCACTGTACGCGCGAAATACCCTGTTGCGACTCCCGACACCGAAGTGCCACCTCCAACAACATCTTGAAATATCATGAGAAGGCCGATCGGTCTCGTCAAGTCAGCAGAATTGAAGACGATCGATCGTGAAGACCAGAAAGGAAAAATAAACTAATGACCCACGAAAAAGAAAAGAAAAGCGTCCATATTCATTGAGGGTGGTACCGTGTGCATACTCGCCATACTTCAAGACTACGCATACACGAAGCCCTCGTCGGTACCCAGATAATGGGCCCTTTCCGATACTCTCACATCGGTCTCTGAATCGGTTGTACCGCCTCTAAGACCCAATAGAAATTTGTTGGGATGGATCCCGTCAGTAAAGGTGACCAATGATGGACAGAATTTTCTTTTCAAATTTTATGACAGTTGCTGCGCACATGTCCATTGAACGCGCAATCGATTTTGAATATAGGAAAAAATATTCCAAAGGACGGCCAGGCGTGAATACAAAACTAATCAAATATTTTAGAAGCTACATGAACTTTGCTAATTGCTTTAAACGATTCGTGCACCAATCTTACGATGTATTCATTTCATTTTTTGTTTTTCATTAAGAAAAAAATAAACATTTTATGTTTATAAATTACATAACTCTATAGACGGAAAATTTGAGGGATCGAAAAGTAAAGCTAAACATATCAGACAATTCCGTGCAGATTTACAGATAAACCTTCATTTTGAAAAAGCAAATTTAACATACTCGGCATAGAAACATTGACGAAGAAGTATATTAATTAATAGAAACTAAGTCAACACTAAGGGTCTGTAAGCTGGTGTGGTAGAAATGCAGCACTGGTAGGGTGTGGATCCGAAGCCTTTAGAAGGATAAGTGTCGCCGACAGGGTCACGACGTCAGAAGCGTCACACACCGCGTGTTGCGAAACATAAAAGCTGCATCGGCATTTTGCGTGCAACGGTTGATCACGATTTGCGCTCCAAGTCTGGGCCACTGTTTTCGCGCCGTCAACAATTTGGGTGTTACGATCAACGCCAAATCGCAGCCCAATCGGCTTTGCGTCATCGGCAATTTGAGTGCCGAGTAGCATCCAAATTCAGCCAGCAACAGGTGGTGCGCTTAGGTTAAGCATTAATGTAGTTCGTGTTGAAAGCTCAAGCAGAGCAGACGCACAGATTTTCTCTCGTGTTAAAAGTCAAACGAATAGACAACGCAGTAGCCGCGTTGAGAAGTACAGTGATAGTGAACTTCTCAAAAGTGCCACGGAAAGTCCAGCACTTAGAAGCTGTTACATTTGTAATGGAGAAACTCAGTGTGGAGAAATCAGATGTTGTCCGCATACAGCTGAAATCTTCCATCTGGCGCATCGTATCGTCGAAATGAACGACGGAAAACACTTCATCATCGCCAATGGGAAAGAGGTCCCAATACCAGTGAAAATTAACGACGGTTCCGTCGTCATCAAACTGCACGACTTATCAGCTGATATTCCGCACAGTGAAATAAAAAAAATTCTAACGGATATGTAACGATGGTATTACGAAAACAAATACCATCATACGTGTCCATTGGCGGAGAATGAACGCTGCTATCGTACAAAGGACAAAAACCAACTTGCCGATATTGCGAGCTTGCTGCTCATTTCGGTATGACCTGTACTCAGAACAGGAAACTATTTGTGCAGAAATCAAACGTGCAGGAGAGATTGATGTCATATGCAGCGGTAGTTAATGAAAGAGAAGATAAAGCACTAGAAAGAGGAGTGCACAAACACACACACACAAACAATCGCAGCATCAAAAAGTGATCGTGCAGCAGCCCAAAGTGACAATGGGAGGAATTTATCAAGATAACAAAATATGTCGTAAAGAGAAATCTGAGCAGGGAAAACTTCGTGTTCCCAGAAGGCATTCAAAAAAATGCAATCCATATGAATTATTTTATAAATTATATAAATGAAATAAGCAAAAACCCCAAAGTACTTATAAACAAAGAGATATTAGCGATAGATTTTTGGAATAAGAAATAGCTTAAGAAATACAGTTTTTGATTCAACATTAAAACAACAGGTGCTACAGGTGGTGCGCTTAGGTTAAGCATTATTGATAAGTATTTAAGGTAAATAATTTTTATCAATAAACCAGTATCTCTAAAAGTACCCTGGAGGGGAGATTTCAGATTTTAGTGCTCGAGTCGGCGTGAACTGCGCCAGTCTCGGGAAGATTTATCAGAAAGAAATTTTGCATAATTCACAACACAACTACCAGTGGAGCGGACAATTATCACGTCTTCACAATGGTAGAAAAGGAAAAGGAGGAAAAAAAAACATAAAACGACCTAATGAGAGGTTTCTATTCGACGGAAGAATTCGGAGTGCGGGGAAACAATGAAATACTAACCTCAAAGGCTGACGCGAAGGCACTCGATATCATGAAAAAGACCTGCAAACGAACTGCCCAGGGATACGAAATAGGGCTACATTGGAAGTATGACAAGCCCACGCTTCCCAACAGCTACGCACAAGCCCTTAGCCGTTTGAAGAGCCAAGAGCGAAAAATGGAAAATGATCCAAATCTCAAAGAATGGTATTTCAATGAAATGACGTGAAGTCCGGAAGCCGTTATCGACGCACAGAAGTACCGCACCATCTGCGTTGATTGATGCGTATCGATTGATGGCAGAGTTCGTGGAACCTGGGACGAAATGGGTATTTAACCCACCTGCAGCGCCCCACTTTGGTGGGTCATGGGAAATGTTTCGAACACAACTTTTAAAAAAAATCCGAATACGTTAATACAAGCAGCATTCGTGGATCCGGTAGGACCAGCACAGCAGATCCGTTGGCTAACTCTACAATAAGGCCTACGGAAGCTGGACGGGCGTCATCGAGACCGTCCTCGAGGGCATCATCTAAGCCACGAAACGAAACCCTGAACGAGTTGGTGAAGAGAGCTCGTGAAGCCAAGCGCGAGCTCGAAGCAATCGAGCGCGAAATAGCTGACGTTGTAGTGGAAACGTCGTCGATTGCCGAAAAGGAGGAAGACATCGATAAGTGGCTTTGTGATACGGATCGTGTAGGAGAAGTTGATCTGCAACCAGTGGTTTGTGCACAAACTACCGATAAAGGGTGGTTGCGCCCGGAGTACGGTTTCCTCCCGCCTCACGCTATCGCTGTGCCGCCAGTGCTTCCGTCGGAAAGGATCCCCGCGGCGCGATCTACAGCGATCAATGAGGAGCCAAACAGAATAGACAAGCAGTGCGAACAACAGCTGCTTGAGGCGCGTATGCAGAGGAAATTCGCATACTAAGCGACATTGTGCTACAAAGGGTTCCGTGGAAACAGCAAAATCGCCCACGCACGATCCGTGCTAACTTACCCGTTGCTACGGCAGACGACCCACCTTCAACATTTAATAACACCAAGAAGTTCGTCGTACTGTCAAAGTCAGTCGGGAAGCCGATCGAGAGGGAAGATACAGCGGCACATGCTGTTGCCTTTCAACCCAGCAGCGCTGAACGAAACGACCCGCTCCTCAAATCGTCCATCTTACTTGAGGGGACGTCGTCCGGTACGCTCTGCAAGCGTCTCGGAAGATTTTCTAATGATTACAGTGGTTTCTCCATGTTAGTACGCTCATCATACCAAGCGTCAGCAAAGAAAGACGCCAAGTTCGGAAAGTCAGTGTCCGAAACCCAGTATTACTACTACTGCGTAGTTTTACTGTGGCGGTGGCTCACGTCAGTCTGTTGTTACTAGGTGACGACATCCGTGATCTGCATGATTACCTACACAGACGAATCGATAGCTTAGCCGTTCCTGAGGATATCGCCAAAATGTTGCGAACGCAACACTTTCAAAATCACTAACCCGCGAAAAGAAGACCGCTTTTTTTTTAAAAGTTGCGTTCGCAACAACTTGTGTTCGATGCAGCAGCCAAAAAATGAGGGTATATCACAGAATTCGCAACTTTACCCCGGACCTGATAACACGACCCCCATACTCGGTGTGCTATCGCGTTTTAGAGAACATAAAATTGCATGCTCAGGTGATATAAAGTAGATGTTTCACCAGGTTAAGATCAGAAAAGATCAATGCGCGCAGAGATTGATTCCTTTTCCGAAAGTCTCCTTTGGAAGTTCCTCAGGAATTTGTTATGCAAGTCATGACCTTCGGCGCCACGTGTTCGCCAGCTTGCGCTCAATATGTGAAAAATAGTAACGCACAACAACACTCTGCTTCAAGTCCGCGAGCAATAAAGGTCATCACCGAAAACCAATACGTCGACGGCTATCTCGACAGTTATGAGAACGATCCACGATCAAGGAGTAGACATTACAGTAGTCTTGTTTTGAAATTGTTATTTGCGGAAACTTTGAAAACAGTATCGCTTGTATAATCAAATTTTGTCGCTTGTATCGCATGAATGAATATCTGTATCGCTATCAAATCAATTTGCATCGCTTGTATAATTAATATATTTGTGGTGTGCAGACATTCATGTGCATTTGTGTCGTGTAAAATTTATATTCCCGCTCCGAATCGTGCACTACCATTCTGCTTCTAGGTGTTAACAGCTCATACAAGTAAGTGATTATGTTCTGAAAATCTGAAGTATCTGAAAATGTTTTGTATGTACATGCGAAACTTAGCAACAGCTTCACTTATTTCAGACCCAGGATTCAGTTGGTGCTGCAGCTCCAATCAACACATAACAATTACAACATTACAATTATTTGATACAAATCCGGTACCGGTAAGTAGTGGGCCGAATGAAATGTGTGTAGTTATACGTTACTGTATTTGCGATATGTACTTTCTACTTGCAGCTATGAGTTCGACCGAAGACGATACCGTGGCGGGTCCTTCGCAACAAGTTCCGCGAGTTACGCGTAAAACAACTAGCAATGAAGATCGGCAGCGAATTGTATCCGCGTATTTGACCGGCACAGTTCCCAAAGTAATAGGTCGCATGTTCGAAGTGAATTTGTCTACGGTTTACAATATTTTACAAACTTCCAAAAAGACGGCTCATGTTGAGGCAAAGAAACGTGGTGGTAACCATCCGAAATTACTTTCTTTGGAGGCGATCGCTAGTATACAAAAGTGGATCGATGAGGACTGCACCATAACCCTAAAAAAAATTGGCGGAAAAGATTTACGGACATTATCAAATACGTGTCAGTGTTTCGACGATTGCCAGAGAAATCAAGGGCTTTAATTATACTTTGAAACGTCTTCATCTTATTCCTGAGCGTCGTAATACCGAAAGTACAGTTGCAGAAAGAAAAGAGTAC
>KB663832.1:5543621-5575781 GCA_000349025.1 Anopheles minimus
AGCAAAGATGCCAAGTTCGGGAAGACTGTATCTCTCTCCCAGTACTACTACTACTGTATAGTACTACTATGGCGTCGTCTTGTTACGGTCAGTTGTTCACATGGTTGTGAGTACCGCGAACTGCGGGACTTCCTAACCATGCGTATCTCCGATATGGCGGTTCCGGATGACATCAACGACTACCTCATGGGAGTCGGAGACGTCACGGACTATAACGGAGTACCGTGGACACTAAAGATAGGTGCTGCCTTAAGCTCCACACCTATCAACGGTCTCTGTGGTCACTACGGCAAGGTCGATGCCGCGTACCACATTTACTACGAGACCCTCCCGTCGCCCTTTGTGGCACTAGCCTGGATTATCAACGAGTACGCGTACTCTACAACGCCCAAGGCTAACGCAATTCCATCAGCGTGGGACTTACCTACTGAGCTACGCCCAGCAGTAGGCGAGGACGGGACTCAAGGAATTCCTAACCGGAACCTCCTTGGGTGGTTTCCGTCAAAACGAATGACGGATACGCACCAAATGTTATATTGTATGCGGACAAGGGGCATTTTTGCACCAATCCGGTCCTCGTGCCGCACCAAAATCGCAAACTGCACGAAATGTAGTCAGATTGGGCATTCAGCTGCCTACTGCACAAATGCAGTAAAGTGCAGCAAATGCAAAGGAGCACACTCTACAACAGAGTGTAAAACAGACGCCATAAAAAGCATTCACTGCAAAAAAGAATGGCATGAAGTGACCTCCTGTCCTGTCTACCGTCGCAGACAGGCGGAACACAAGCGGACTGTTCTCCAAACTGTAAGTATCATTGTAAGTAAGGGTTCGTACGCCGATGTTCTAACCGTGTTCCGATGTTCTGTTCGTAACCGTGAATCCGTTCGATGCCCTTTCATTACTAACGGATGATGAACCGTTACTCAATTTTGCTCCTCTCACGGGAGTGACAAGATGGCCCATGCTGCCGTCCAAAAGGACAACAAAAAATAAAAACCTTCTTAAAAAAGGCACCTCGACGTCACGTTGAGTCAACGCCAATGCACCCTTCGGAAGATTGATTCCAAGCGATAGTGAAAGTAGGACTCCCTTCTCCGAAAAACCTTGCGTTCCCGCAAGAAAAATAGATTCTTTTCCAAGGTCCTAAAACTGGCAAGGATAGAACAGTCCAATCCTACCACTTGCCACAGCCTCTTGCAGGTTTGATCCCACAAGAACTGTAAAATTTATCGTGCACACCGTGTACTTTAAACGAGTTTGTTGCGAGAAGAATCCTGTACAGTATAGCGACAACATTATCAGAAATTTAAATGGTAGATTTACTATTTTTTTAAACTAAAGGGTCACATTCATGAATCTCTGATATCTTCCTGAGTTTCTGGAACATTCCCTACTAATTTTTTAGCACTTATTCGTAGTGAGAGTTTTAAAAGCGAAATCGTATTAAGATAAATTAGTCACAGTAGGTGGGCGCACAGTGGTAACCGTGTCGTAGACCCGTGGAGGAACTCGAAGCCAAACGACATAAAACGGCCTCGATCACTGTGCCAGCTGCAGAGACAACACCGCGTTTCCATTTAAGGTAAGATCCCCCCTTTTTCTTACTAATAACACGAGTGAATAAAATACTGCATAGTCCGAACGCGCCTGGGGCACCGGTTGTAAACCCCGCGATAGCTACTGGTCCTGCCAGCGCCGTTCTAACGCTGTTATCAGATATACCTTCTGCAAGTGATGTTTCGACCGACTCACCCGAGTTTAAAGTGGAATTGTTTAGTGCCACGCAGCTCGAATTTCGGATTCTCTTTCGAGATCAGTCCTTCCACCATTGCGGTGAGGAAGAGCTATGCACCTGGAACGCATGTTGCGCGTTTCAGTTTACCGCTCTCTTCGGCTGCCCAAGTGCAAAAGGCCGGAAAAATCTGAGTTGGTTGGTCAGTATGCCAACTGCATGTGGTGGAGCAAGTCACCACATGTTTTAGATGCTGGAAGGCTGGATATGTGGCGAAGGACTGCACAGGCTCCGATAGGAATATACTGAATAAAGAAGGAATCCACGATCTAGTAGCAATCAAGAACTGGTTTCCTATGAATCCTATGTATCAAGAAAACCGAAGTGACATCAAAGTGGATTAAGCGATCGTGCCATAAGGATGTTAAAGCTATAAATGAAGTAAGACTGTTCTATCTATACAGTCGGGATTGCACTTCGAATGCCTCGGGTGTCGCCTCTTGTGGGTTTCGACAGAATTTTCTTTTCATAACGTTGTCAACGTTGAGTTCTTCGCTTTCCAGATAAGACTCCGCCGCTCTGGAAATATTGGAGCATAAATGAAATCTCAATGAATGCAATCACCTCCGAGTTCACCCGGGATAAGGTGTATCACATCACAAGGAGAAGGAAATGTCTCCACATTATATAGCTATAAGTTTATAGTATGAATTTTAGATTTTAAGTTTAGTGTTTAAGGTATACGGCCCGGCCGTTCTTCAGTGAATAAAAAAAAATGAAGTAAGACAAAGGAACTGCGTCAATCCCCGGCCTCTCCGGGATAAGGCTTCATGAATAAAGAGTAACAAGTTTGCTCTTTATTCCACCTGAAAGCTGTGTAGCTGAGCGTGCTCGCTCCGCCGGAAGGTGTTCCCACTCCGTTAGGAGGAGAGTCCTTAAGATTTGGTTATATGGATCTTAAGGGTTCCGCGCTGAGGCGGCCAATTGGCGAGTATTATTTTCATATAATGCCGGTTACCGGTTTTCAGCGATTTTTTGCTCTCATTCTCCTACGTGAGAGGGATTTATGTTAAGGTGACACACCGGCCCGTCCGACTCTGCTGCGAATCGGCTATCAGCTGTATCCTAACCTATGCCCGAGGGTGCCAGCAGGGAGTGAGGCGAGACCGATTCCGGTCCCAGCCGCTCATTGGCCTGATTATCATACTGGCTGACCGAGCTCGCTCTGCCAGTCAGTAAGCTAACCTAGTTCAATGGGAGGCTGGGATCGGGATCGATCCCGCCCCACTCCTTGCTGTCATCCCCAGGCATAGGCTGGGATATAGCTGGTGGTCGATTCGCAGTAGGGTTGGGCGGGCCTTGCACTTTGTGTAGGTGTGCACACCAGGATTGAGGGTTCTTAACCCTCATGGTTAAATAAATGCGGTGCCCCATGACAGTGGGCATCACAAATTGATACTCCAAGAGAGTATCGGGTTAAATTATACATACGTGGGTTGTGCAACATGCACAGTCCCGCGGACCCATCCTTCAAATCCACTCCTGCCTGGAGGACAATGTCTAGCCAAAATCGTCGAGCTGGTAACTCAAGGACGTGCTAAGTGCGAAAGCTAAATGCCCACAGACTGCAAAGGCTCTAAGTCCAGGTGCGGGAACAGTCGGCCCTTCGACGGGTGCCCGGTGGTAATGTCGATCCAAATGAATTCATCTGGAAACCAAAAGGCCAAGGTTGATGGTTGCCTTGGAGGAAGCAAGCCAAACCAGACCCCATCCGGACAGGTGTCGCGCTGCCTGCCGGCTGGAAAGCTAAGCTCGAACAAGACCGGAGGATCTGCCCCCTCAGGAGGAAGCAAGTTAGGACAGGAACAACAACAGAAGCTATACCCTAGTCTAGACTTTCTGGAGTCGGTGAGCTCGCTCTCTATCGACGAAGGGGAGTTGGACAATGGGTCAGAGTCTGTTGTGATCGGATACGCAGCAAACGAAACAGGAAACGGTATACCACAATTGGCCTCGGTGGCGGGATTGGAGACGGAAGTCCACCACGATCGCTGCCCAGTTTACGGCAAGTCGTATTTAGCACGGCATCTCACAGCCCCTATCTGGGCGCGAAGTCGAGAAGGGCGCATTATAGACGTACTGGTCGGGTGCTTACCGGCGCCCGGCGATTGCGACTGTGCTGCAGCCATTCAACACTTCAACGCCCAAAGGGGAGAGATTATCCTTAGCCCAGAAGCAGTCCGCAAGGACATACGAAGAAATTCGACGTACTTCGTCCACTCTGTGGGCGGCGTCCGAGATATCTTCGGAGCTAATATTGACTGCGTCTGGGAGAGGGATTCAAGGCAGCAGCGGGGTTCCATCTTGAGTATGGGATCAGCGCACCCAAGAAGTCCGTCAAAAAGCACCTCACGCAACGTAGGTGTACAAGTGGCGGCACCGACGCCAGTAAGAGTGCTGGCGAAGGTTAAATTAGTGGGGAAGGCCAGCAAAGCACAGCCGGAGGTTGTTAGACAGTTGAGGAACAGGACTGTCTTGGCACCCACTGATTCCGGTGTAACTAAGTCAGCCAAGAAGAGGGCTCAGATTAGAAGATCGGAAGAAAAGCGAGTGGCACGCGAGACATCAGCCCGTGGACCAATCGCCCATTTCGGGGACCACTCCATCCAAGGAGAAGGGGCGGCCGGAGTATGCTCTAACATCATGAGCTCGGATGCGCAGCAAAACGCAATCGGGTACATAAGAAACCGTGTGACATATGAACCCGGATACATCCAATGGCCACCGGAGAACGAAGATGAAGTACATATAGTGGCCACGGTGCTGCGCAACGCGACAGGAGTCGCCCCTGTAGCTTCAGAAAAGCGGGGAGTGTTCACCCTGTGGACGGCATCTAGACCGCAGGGCGTGTCGGTCTCGGCCCAGTATGGCCACGCAATCGGCGCATTAGATGATGCTCTGATTGCCGGCTTTATGAGTGACAAAGCCAATTACAACACCAAGGCGGTAGCAGGGTCACTTACTTCCGCCATCGGCGTCACTCACACGGTGGCGACAATTTCCACTCAGATAGGGATAAGGCTTCATCATGCTTGAAATGACCGAGTGACAGATAAACCGTACTGTTAAAAATTACAAAGGGCAATAAAAAGTGACAGTTAAATACTGTGTAAAGAATGTCGTTTGTGAAACATTAAGTGTGAAAAGGCCAAAAATGGGCAACAACAAGTCTAGTCCAGTGAGCATAACAAAAGTATCACGACGACGAAATCACGAAACGACTATAGTGAATACTCTAGAAATCACACAGAGCTACACTTGTTCCAAGATACAAAACTGATGATTCTAATAGCAATGATAACTATATTATTGGGTATTCAAATATACCAAATAATTACAAAACGCGAAAGAAAAAGAAGATTTGCCAGCCAATTTCGCATTTCGCATGTTTGGTTGCCTTCTATTTGCGGTATCCTAGGGAATGAAAAGGCAGATCAATCGGCCAAAAGGGGTGCTTCGGGAGGTGCTCTTTTTGAAAGGCTTATCCTCCCTCACGAGCACTTTAGTATCCCACATTCACTTGGCATGGAACGTTGGCAGAGTATGTGGGACACTGATTAACTCGGGAGGTTTTTTTACTCAATCACTCCACAAGTTTGCATCATGTCCTAGTTCGTGGTCGAGATCGTGCGTTCATTCGTGCTAAGATGTCTAGACTTAGGTCTAATAATTTCGCATCGGACACACATCTCCAGCGAACAGGACAGGTATGTGGCTGTGCTGTCGTATTTCACGATGGATCATCTTCTATAGTCTTGCGTAGGATACGAGGCCTCCTTGTTGAACGCAATTTGAAACATTGGAGGATGCCTTGATGCCCCGATTTGCGATCTCCTGGGGGATTTAGGTATAGCCTAAATCAGGGTGATTTTCAAATTTTGCCGGGAGAATGGTTTGTGTGTATGATCCTTTCTTCGCTTTCCTCTCTTTCCTCTCCAATGTGTGTCTTTATGTCACATATGCTTTATCTCGCTTTTATTTACGATGAAGAGTGAGTGTATGAATGCATGGTTTTATGAAGCAGTGTGATGAACCACTAAAAAAAAAAGAAAAATGATCTGACAGAATGACTCGCAGCTACACAGCAGAGTAGGGCCGAAATTAGGTGCCTGTTTTCGGTTTGGAGAAGAAAGGTGCTAGTTTAAGTTTAAATTTAAGTTATTAATTGTAAGCAATACCTGGCCTGGCCGTTCTTCATGAATAAAAAAACTAAATTTATCGTCAATTGTTAAAAAAACGATTATAGAGCAGTAACAAAAATATAACTGGACCTTCCGATTAATTGTAGATGGAATTCTTTGTTGAAACATGACAAAGGAATTGCAAAATCAAATTGAAACATTAGAATGAAATGATTCAATGGACATGGGCAAACAACAATGTCTTTCACACCCACACTAATGACGGACTTTCTTCGTCACAACGGTACAAGAGAGAGTACCATAGTGGCGAATGTAAAAGGGCAACGTACCCATGTGCCTGTAAGAACCCAACTTAACAACATCTCCTGTACCCTGGTAGTATCGCGTAAGGCCCTGTTTTTGTTCTACTTACTAGAACCTAGTGCATCGGATGATACACTTTCTTCGTCACCATCGTCGCCCGGGTCGTCCATCTCTGCATGACGGCGCAGTTCATCACTGTTGTTGCCATTCTTTTCACTTCGCACTATCTGATACTCCCGCTGCAGTTCCGCGAGCTGGCGGCGTAATTTCACCACCCTGCTGCGCAAATCCTTCTCCCGACTGACCAGCGCGTGTATGTGGCCAAAGTTTATCTTCAGCTGGGACTGATCGATCGACCAACGTGTGTACAGTTCCGACCACAGTACAATACTGATCGGTGCCACCGATGGCCAGATGACGGCGGGATTCGGTTCGTACAGTGGGTTAAGCAGGGACTTTACAACTTCCGGGCGGTTCAGGTGTGACCACAGACTGGTCGTACGGGTGGTAACCTTCAGCTGCACTCGATCCCGTTCACAATCACCCAAAAACGTACCGTACTGGCTGAAGTAGCTGTGCTCGAACATTGTAACCAGCAACCGATGGTCGTACTCGAAGCTGCAGGGAAACTGCGCATACAGCTGATACACACAATCGAGAAACAGCAGAAACGTTGCGCTGGAGCTTTTCCGTCGCTGATTCGTCGGTGTGTAGCAGGAATGTTTGTGACGGGTGGAAAACGGATAACCGCCCTGTAGCCATTCTCGATCGATGAGCGCCTGAAGCCTGGCGTGCGAAATAGAAAGTAATTATTGAGAACCGCTGTTCCGAACATACAAACAATCCGAAACCTTACCCTCTGATAGTACGACTGTCCGGATTAAGTATGATCTGCACCAACGACGTTACGACGAGTGTTGTGTCAAGCCCTTTGCCACCGTGCACCAATACCGGACTACCCTCCTGATCGAGACACTGTGCCACCACACAGGCCGCATTCAGCGCGTTCAGCACGAACCCAAGCCAGCCGGACATTTCTAGCCGCGATAGCCACTTGTCCGAGCTGCACTGCACATCATTGCAGGCCTCCATCAATTTGATAAAACTATCTAACAACGCCGACACGGAACTGAACTGTCCGATCGGGCGCGTCACCTTCTTCCACTGCGAGTAGTGTTGGTCCGTTTCCGTCGTGCTGCTCTTACCCTTCGCCCACGTGTCAAATATGAAGCCTTTCTTGCTTCGGCCGAGCACCGCATTCAGGATAGCTTCGTCCGCCCGGCAGCGTTTCGTTACGCCTGGTGCTGCCAGCGGCTGGGCACTGCGCAACATGGCCGCACCGTTCGCGTGCCGGTAGGAAAGCACCGGAAACCTGCCACCATCGCGAAAGGCCGCCGATTGGATGATCTGCTCGTCGGTAATGGTGCGGGCAACGACGAGCCTTGCGCCGTACGTTGGACAAACCTGGTACGAACTGTTAACCGCCGTCAGTCGCCATTCGTCACCGTTCGCCAACAGTTTGCCAAACTCCTGCTCAGGCCGGTACAGTGAGTAACCATCCTCGAGTATGTTGTACATCGGGATGTAGAAGAACGGGTAGAGCATTCGTGTCTCCTCCAGATTGGACAACTGCTCGATCGAATTGGAAATGTTGAAGTATTCCTGTGGGGACGCTATCTTCAGCGCGATGATGCGCAAATCTTTGCATTTCAGAATGATGGTGCCACCCTCGAGAATGTTGTTAACGATGTTAGGCTTTCGTTCCACTAAGTCGATGTTTTGATGAAGTAGCTGAAAGAATATAAAGTAGGCAAAACATTACTTAGATGTTTGGGTAGGTTATGTTAACGACAAACTTAGATAAAATAAATAACGCTCAGAAGCATCTACACCATTTTTTTTTTTGCAATGAGAAAAGACCACAATCGCTGAACTGATTATACGCAATGATGAAAAAACATACGCTTACAGTCACCAAGGTCGGCAAGAAGTGCGATAGACGACATTCACACTAGGCACAACAACAGTTAACTTTAATTTATTCGTTACAACAAAGTTGAGCATGTTCTTCTGATTACTAAGATTTTACTTACCATTTTCTGCTTGATGTTAAACACATCGAAAACAAAAACAGCCATTAAAAATGGGATGCCATTTTTACAGGAAGACGCCATAATTAAATTATCTACCGTACCGGGGTAGCATAGTAGCATGCTCGTAAATTCAATTAAGTCGATGCACAGAACACTGTTGTAAAAGCACATACATCACATTAATAAACGAACTACAAATTTAGATCGTCATCCGTGATGGACCGGAAATCATTCACCCATATGGTTACCATATGGTTGATAACGCATCCCCACTGCTCATGCTACAAATGCCCAGATAATGCAGCAGTATTAGCAAATGATGAAACCGTACTTACCCATAGTTCCTGGGCACCTTCCTTCCTCGTGCTCAGGATCAAATGGTGTCCTGTGATGCAAAGCGTCCCATCGATTGGCCGATCGCTTAACTGATCGTACAGAAGCACGCCATCCAGCTTGGGCGTCAGTATGAGTTCGGCGAATTCCATTCGCGTACCAGGGTGATACGCCTTGGAATGTTAATGCGATAGCACCTAACCGAGGTTCAACCCTGTTGCGCCACCGGGGCTGGCCGAGTGCACAGTGTGCTTATGGTTGCGATTTCTTCTCTACCGGATGTACCAAGCTACCCCGCAGCTGACTGCGTTGGGATGGTTGTGACGTATAGAAACTCTCACGACAACGTACACTCGATAGCTTTTTTGGGAATATTGCGTATTACCACACCATATGAATCAAGCTGGCGTTTCGTGCACAACACCGGACATGTCCGATAAGTGAAAGGATCATTTTCCTGTTGTAAATTTCATCACTACACACCACACATTCCGTGCAATTGCTTCTTGATTGTGCGGTTTTTTTCTACGAACTCAAGCTTGCTATAGACGCGTGAGCGCTTAATTGTCAAACCGTCCCGTTTCCCAAGTCACAAACTGTTGTCTTCTCACACGACGGTTGATGGCGGAAGCAATACAGAATTGGTGGATTGGAGTTTTTGTGTATTTTTGAACACTTTTTGGAACGCATTCACTGGTGATATATGATTTATGAAAACTTGCATTTTGTGCCGTTATAACACAATTAGTTTTTAATGTAAAATTAAATTAATAATTGCTCTATCCGAGCATCCAACTGTCAAATGACGTGCTGGTGAGAAATTCGTTTTATTCACTAGCGAGAAGATGAAAAAGTTTTCTCACCTCGGAAAAATGTAAACAAAACAAAGTCTTATCAAAGTGGCCTGCTGTAATTTTCGCTTGTAACGACGTAAATAAACGTGATCGGAGTTATAAATCTCAATAAGCGGTGCAATGGGGACGTCTACCGAAGGGATCAAGGTGCAGCGCTCCGTGCACGATCCCAGAAACCCGTTGGTGTATCTGGATGTTCAAGTTGGACAGGAGAGTGGTAGGAACGCGCGAATTCTGTTTCTAGCTATTCCCTTCCCTGGTCTCGTCTAATCTTTCAACCATATCTTCCAGTTGGTCGAATTGTGATAGAACTGCGGGCAGACGTTGTACCGAAAACAGCTGAAAATTTCAGAGCACTGTGCACGGGTGAGAAGGGCGTTTCACCGGTCACCGGCACACGCCTGCATTACAAGGGTACCCCGTTCCATCGCGTAAAATCATTGTTCATGTCACAGGGGGGAGATATCGTGAACTTTAACGGGTCCGGCTGCGAAAGCATCTATGGGGAAACGTTTGATGATGAAAATTTCACCCTTTTGGTAAGCGCGTGTGACGTAGGGAAGCGTGTGAGATATTTCTTAGCTTAATTTTGCAGCACGAGGATGGCGCAGTATCGATGGCAAATTTGGGAAAACCACACACCAACAACTCTCAGTTCTTCATAACGTCCGGCGAGTGTCCACACCTAAACGGCACAAACGTGGTTGTTGGGTATGTGATACGGGGCGGTAGTATTGTTGGCGAAATGGAACGACATTCCACCGATGACGGTCATCCAACTGTGCCAATCGTCGTCGAAAACTGCGGACAGATAGCACCCGGTGACGATTGGCGGGTAAACGATGATGACGATGAGATTGACCCCTTGCCACCATTTCCGGACGATTGGGACAGATTCTACGATGAGTTTATGGTAGGCGGTCAACGTCAGTACCCATTAGTGCGGAATGTTAACAGTGTTCGTTTACCCACAGGTCGATGAAATGCTTCACTACCTCAATGCAATCCGAAGCGTTGGGAACCGGTACTTCAAGGTGGATCAATTTGTACAGGCGAATCGGCGGTACAAGAAGGCGCAACGGTACTACAACTTCTTCACCAACCAGCTGAACAAATTGTCACCGCGCAGGGAGGGACATCGTGCACTGCTGGTCGAATTTCAATTGCTCAACTGTCTCAACCAAGCCGTCGTACAGTTGCGGCTGAAGGACTATGCCAGCGTGGTGTACGCATGCGACACCGCCCTTTCCATCGATCCGGACAACACGAAGGCTCTGTACCGGCGCGGAATGGCTCATAACGAGTTGCGAAATTACGAGCAAGCGTTGGAAGATTTGCGGAAGGCACTGAAGCGAATACCGGATGATCGCTTGATTCAGAACGAGTACGAACGCACTCGGAAAAATCTGCTTGAGTACACGAATCAACAGCGGAAAGCCTATGCCAGAATGTTCCATTAAGGAAGCAGGATCGCGATATTTTAACATCTTTTTACATGTACGTGATTTGTTAAGTGTTTTGGAACGTCCTGATGCGTTCAGTTTCAGATAATTGCTGTTAATAAATGTTATAAATGATCGATGGTGGACATCTTGCGTTCACTTTTGCCATATTGCACCGTTGGGCCACGTTGGTTCCGCAAGAACTTAAACGCAAAAGATGTACGCTGCATTTACAGAACAATGTTTTTATTGAAAAATTATATCGTAAAATGTGTTGAAGCATTGGTGTGCACGTGGGTTCCATTTTCAATTTATTACACCAAAACAAAGAAAAAACGAAGGACATAGTGATAAGAAATTAAGAAATATAGATAAAGAAGCGAACAACACACATCGGTGGAACGCGGCATGGAGAAAAAAATTCGCTTCATGGCTTAGCCCTCGGTTAGCAGTTTCTGCAAAACCAGCGCATAGATCTGTTCCACCTGTCTGTACTCCGCGTTCAGTGATTCGATTCGTTCGGATACGTTTGGGATTCCACACATTGCGACCGTCACATCTACTCCGCGCTTCTTGGCTCGGGCTAGATCCCGCCGATGGCGGCTGTAGTTCATGTTCAGGCGCTTCTTTACCTCGACCCGATACGCACGGTACTGTTCCGCGTTATCCGTATCGGTAATGCCAAGCCGCAGGATTTCGTACACCACGCGGCACTGTTTCGGATTGATGAGGTACGTTGCACGGGCCTGACGCAGCATTTCTTGCGAGAATCCGGCCAGCAGCTTGTCAGGCGCAAAGGCGGACAACTCCTTGCAGCGTTTGGCGTCCACCACCGAGCGTATGTGCTGGATCACATCGATCGGCTCCTCAAAGGTGATGTCCGTAACGTTGTCCTTCTTGCGGAAGTACTCGTATGTGGTCTGGAATGAGGGTAAAGCGGTTAGCGATGGAGACGATTCGTACCGCGCAGTTACTTACATGATTGATCAATCGCGCTGCAATGCCCAGCTTTTGAAATGGTGGCAGTATCAAGATCTGGCTAACCCGTGGTCGTATGTTCTTAGGGTAGGAGTAGTACTGGTACACGCTCACGTACCCAACGGTGGCATATCGTACGTTCGCGGCATCATTGGTCGCAGATTCATTGTTGTTGTCCGCACCGTAGCGTTCGTACACGGTGAAAAACAACCAGAGCGGATCAATCTCGACCCGGCTGAACCCGTCAATATACCAGAACGAGAACATCTCCAGACGCGTGTGGAATTTCATATATTCGGCATTTTCCGCCGAGGACACGTACACCTCAAATGTGCGAGTTTCTGTATCCCGACCGTCCAACGGATAGGTGAACTCGTCCACCTTCGAACCGTGCGGTCGAAACGCGGCCGATTTGGCTGCATGGATGCGCTTGAACTCGTCCAGATTGGTGTAAAAGCAACCGTCCTCCACCATGTCCGCTAGTGACTTCATCACATTGTCCGACTTCAAGCCCTCCGTTCGCAGGTCCTCGACCTTCTTCGTGTAGCTGATATCGAAATACAGGTCCAGCGGTCCCGCCGAGGCCATGATTTCGATCTTCAGACCCCGGTAGCCGAAGATGCTCTCCGATTCACCGAATATTTGATGCGCCATCTGTGGTGCAAACCTTAGCTTCTCGTTTTCTACATCCGCTTCTTCCCGCACCAGGCGAAACCTGGTGCAATCGAGGGCGAAGCTGACGAAATCTCTTATATCCGTCCGCCTTGACATTTTGCCTAACGATTGGTGGCCACCAAGCTGGACTAAAACGACAAAAATACTGCAATGGAATTTGCGCCAAAAAGAAGCTTCTGTTAGCAAACCGGCACAGAACGGGTTAGAGGGTCATTTTATCATTTCACCATGTTCGTTAGTGGTTTCGTTGTATCTTACCTGTTTGTAGTGCAGGCTAGCGCTTCGATGTGCGATGCTGGAAGCCGTATTTTGCGAATAGATATCCAATGTACGCACTTTTCGCTAATGGCCGGAGAAAGTGCAAGCAGCAAATTAGGGCGCCGAAACGGGAAAAAGAACATAAACATATCGGCGCGTGTTTGACAGCTGTCATTTTCAGCAATGTTTGAATTGACAGTTGCTTGACATTTTCCAGTTTGAAAATGCATCGTTTGCATTTGGATATAATTTTTACTACTTGTTCATTCTTGAACCAGCGTACAATTTAATGACGTTGTTTTTAAAATGCAGATGCATTATAAAATGTATTTCTTCTTCAAGGCAGAGATTATGTGCACATGGGTGATCGTGCCAGTGAAAATTTCACCAATCTGGGGTTGAAACCAACCGGTCTGAAGTTATGTAAATGATCCCTCTCCACTCCAAAACACTTCGAAACAGGATTATTAAAAAAACTTTTATAGTCACGGTATTATATTAATAACATGCTGGCCGTACATTATAATATGCAAAATTCAGGCGTCATTCTATAACAGTATGGAACATTCGGATGAGCAAGACCGTAAAATCTTGGACAGCGGAAGTGTTGGTTGGCCGAAGGTGGATAGTGATAGTTGAAAGGACTTCTGTAGCAGGCCTTATGACGGTTGATGAACAAGATTTGATTTTGATATTTTCGCGACCCGAAACCATCCACTCCATCATGACCCGTGGGCGTTTTATAAATAAAAACAAAACACATAAAAGGGTATTTGAAAATCTGTTCTTTATTTTCTTGTTACTCTGTTAGCACATAAACCATTGTCTTACACTATCGCCATTGCATCCTGTAGAGAAGAGACCTATAAAACTACACTTTAAACACACGTCTCATTGTTAAAAAAATGAGAAAGAGATACGTTTCAATAGTTTCTTCCGCAAATCAGAACACATTGCGCCACTTTTCCATCTTAGCTTAACAACTAGCAACCTTATCGATCTAAACCGCGAAAGGAGTAACTGTTTTTGAAAATCGAATCGAATCGAAAAAAGAAATCGTTTCTATTTTTCTTCTTGATGGTGTGTAACAGCAGTTATTAATAATAAACGCATTGAGAGTTCTTTACTACCGCCTTCTAGTTTAGTGGGATAGTTGGTAGAGGCAAACGTTAGGTAATATCAGTGTAGAAACTATTTACAAATGTACAAAAACGAGTCAAAGGGATTGCTTGAAGCCCTTTGCACCAGTAGAAGACTGTCTGCTGATTGGCCATGCTCGATACACCTCCGATTCGAGTCGCTGTAGTGGATCTATTGTAGCGCTTTTGTTCCTTTCTTTTCCATAGTACGTGTGAGTTTTCATCTCATTGTGTCTGTATTCCTAAAATGCTACCGTATGTGATGACTCGTACTTGTACTACAAATTGTAGATTTAATAATTTGGTACATCCACCTTCCATCATTATCGCTATCGCTGAAGACTCTGCTGCTACATTGGTTGATCCACCTGTACCATGTGCTTGACCATGACTTGTACTGGTATATGCTCGTTAGGTTCCCCAATATCAGCAAGTCTGCAAACGAAACGTGAAAAAGTGTGTTGCATTATTCAGCTTGCTAATAGCGAGGTTCTTTTCTTCATGCGGTCTTTACCTACCTGTAACCTAAGCGAATTCATCTCGTATCCACCTTTACTTTGCATCTGATTCTGTAAGGCGGACAGGTGGTTCGTGGTTAGCTCAACATCATTCGAGCCAATGTGACCTGTAAAAAAGGGGGAACGATGATCATGGATAGAGTCACAAGAGGCTATGAGACCCCCCCACCTTCGTGTATACTTACCGGTGTGAACAAAGTTGGTCGGATTGCCAATCATCGATCGATCGATCCGCAACCGTTGGTGGTGCCTTCGACGCCGGGGACTTTGAGGTTGATGGAAGCAGCAGGAAAACCACTGCAACCAAATGTCACCCGTACTGGCCATCTTCTTGCCGCTGGTGATCGTCTGGCCGTGTTTCTGCTCCACGGTGGCAGCGTTGGTTCTAACTCGGATCGATGTGAAGTGGCCCGTTTGCTAAGCCTTGGCTCCTTTTTTTCCGGCGCCTAGCTTACGATTACTGCTGTAAAGGAAGTGATATATGTAGAAGATTAGCATTTGATGGCAATAACACTGGTACGTTTTATGTTAGAACGGCTTGATACATTTAAGCGATCAAAAATCTTCAATTGTTGCCCTGAATAATTCGGTGTCCACAATTACGTTGTTACATATTGGTCCACTCGTCCACTGGCCTTGACGGAAGACGAACTCCTCCAACTGACAGAAATGGGAAATTTAAAGCTTCATCCATTTCGGCCGGATGTTGGTAAATAAGCCTCTTCCTTCGATGTAATGATCGATTACAACGACGACCTCCTGTTCTATTTTTTCTTGTTTCAATGTTTTTCAACCCCACACAAATCTCCAAAAACGCGTTCAATTAAGTTCAATGTCGTTGTACGTTGGAAGAGAGTCTCCCCAGGCAAATGGGGAGCTTAAAAACTTAATCTGAATAATAGAAGAGTAAGTCAAATGGATCCAAAACAAGCCAAACTCAATTCGGGGTCGCAGGGAACGTACAACGATGGCGTCGGCGTACTGACAAAATTTTTCATTCAGCATGCTTACCACGGAGGCGTGCTTATTCGCGGGCGTGTAAAACAAAAATATGATTCAAATGGTAAAAAACCTCACAAACGGATCGATGTTGTTCCGATCGGCGGGGCACTCGGCATGACAGAACCGCGCACATTGGCCGCAATAAATAAAAAAGCTTCCAATGCAGATCGAATAGTGAAAGGAACAACGATCGAGTTAAATGTGAAAAATTGAACACAAAGCGTTTGCGCACTAGTGGTTCCGTGCGTAGCAGGTCTCTGAATGAAAGCGTGTATAATGAAGGTCACACGTGAGTTCGCTTGAAATCGTTTTGATCGAACGATCGGTACCAATTCAACAATCCAAATTATCATTCAAAAGTATTATGTTTGACCTTACGGAAAATTTAAATATGTTGAGCTATAGTTGCACCTCATTAACGGAACTCGGAGCTCTATTTTATATTTATTTTTTTGATAAATTAAATTTTTTGGTAATTTATTGGTCTTAGAATGACACCTGGCATGAATATTTTAAAAACTAAAGGAACTCCTTCAATAACAAAAACAAAAAAGATACAGATAAGCATTTCGGTTTTTAAACAATTATTCATATACGAATATTAAGATAAGATTTACCAAGGATTAAGAATTTATCAATAATTTGTCAAAGAGAACCTTTCGTTCGAGCCTCGAAACACTGACTCAATAGCTTCAACTGTATAACAGATAAGAATTAATCGGAGAAGCAAAGTCAAGGTCGCTAGAGGTATCATGCACGAATAATAACAAAATCGCTTCAGAACCTGTACATGGATTATGAATCGGGACATCTGAGGAACTCCCGGTTTGCATCTAGCAATGGTCCAAGTGAAGACGAGAGATACACACACACGTTGGAAATGCGTACCCAATGCAAAATCATTGGACCCAAATCTGGACATGAATGGAATGGAGTTACGATCAGTTTCTCCATTGCGGGTGTATTGTGATGCTACACACAGGCTCGATCACTAATCGATCGAGAGCGTCGAGCACGTGCTCTGAAATGTAAATACCATGTATACCAAGTAGCAGCCAACCCAACCATAAAATTACTACATTCAGTATAAATTCGTATGGTATAATGTCCAACAAATTAATATTTTACAAAAGGAAACATTAGGCAAATTTTACAAACAAAAAAAAATGTTCCCAACGCTTGTCAGTTCCAGATGTTTCTACTATCTAATGATCTTTATTTCAACATACCAATGTTTAGAATCATGTGTACCTTAAACTATGCAGCGATGCGGAAAAACCATGACCTAAAATAACTGATCGCGATGGTACGATCGTTTCCGTCGTTAAGTTTGAATGCACGAAATTACAACGGATTTGAAATAAAGCTCATGCATGTCACGTGGTATCATCGTCACACCCGATTAATAGAGCACTGGTGGGTGGTTTTACGGTTCAGTTAGGATCGGAGTACCACGTGTACACCCTCGGACAGAGATGACTCCTCAACTGGCGCATTACCGTTGTACTGATATGCGGTATTGTTTTAGCGAGTTGGAAAATTGGTACAACATAACGTCTCTTCAATTCTCCCAGCCAGACTTGGTGGCTCCTGTTGAAAACCCTCTACAGTGAAAACCACTCACGTGGTCGCGTTGCATGATCAACCATCAAGCGCTAATTCCGTACGCTTAACATGTGCAGTCGCGCACTAATCACGCTGCATAATCATCGCATCTTGCACCGCACCTGTCTGGGATCGTTGATGGAAGTAACTTTGATGGTAGCTGCTCGTTTCACAGCACGGTGTGCCGTAATCGACACATTCGGACCGGTCTTGATCGATTTTACTTTTATTCCCATACGCAGCCACCAGCGCCAGGGTTTATAAAGGTTGAACTTCATCATTTACATCGCGGAATGGAGATGGTTGGGTTGCCATGTACGTGCGCGGCTAAGTCCCCCGTGCCAAAGCAGAAGTGCCAATCGTCAATGATGCCCGCCCAGTTTGGTGAAGCTATGCGAGTGAATATTCGGAATATGGGTGTGATGGATATCTCAGTGCACGGGAAGGGTTGTGCACTATTTACCGACAAGGGCCAGGCAGGTAAGCCAGGTAGGAACAACTGGTCCGGCATGCATTACATAAGCCTGCGACTAGCGAACACGATGCGACAAATTGTGGAGCATTTAAAGCATTATTAAGTACATTGGAGATGAACGCAGCATCGGCGCTATTTGTTGTTTGGATTTGATACATAAAAGGTTTTGTCAGTTAAAATAAAATAAAATCTCTATAGCAATACAATGAAACATTACTGGAAAAAGAAAAACCATGAAAACGAACTAAAGAAAATGTTGGAACGACCAAAGATGCCTCTGATTCATCTTCGCAAAGCTACCCAAAAGACAAGAAGAAATGCATAAACATTATGCAATCTTCCATACGCCCACAGGCCATCCTCTGGAAACATGTCGTCAAGTAACCGTGGATGACACGCCACGGTTGCCGCACGAAAGGCAACGAATACTGAACGGAACTGCACATTGCACGGCATGTCGTCACTGTTGAAATGAAAGTTAAAGCACCGCAGAACCGAGCATCGGAAATCGGAAGGTGGCCAAACGTGCCACCCTTCCTGGGTGTTGTAAAACGTTAAACATTTCTTCACAAGATCTATCCAAAACCGGGTGTGGAAACATGGGGCGCGTGTTTTGGACACACGGGCGCAGTAGGTTTTCGGGTCTAGTGGAACACCCCCTATAGCGGCCAATATTCGGAAGACGTTCCCCGTGCGCTTTCGCCATCTCGACATCGATGGCCTTTGGCAGGAAGTAAAAAAGAAATTTCAAAAGGAACTAACTATACACCCTATTACTACCTGTTGTTTACCCTCTCTCCAGTTGAAGCCGAATTGTGGGGAATTTTTCTTTGTTGTATCTAGTTGATAAGCAAGTGTATTTTTCTATAGTGATTCAGTGCGTCCACTATCGGAGCGGCTTGGAAGTCAGATAAAATTGAGCAAACTTTGCAACCGGAACGCTCGGACAAACAGATAAACCAGACGCCTTGAAGTGTGTTATTAACGACGTGCTTGTGTTGGATAGAAAGAGGTCACCCTGAAAAGGGGCTTTGCATACAGAGGGGTAGCTTGTACGAAACTCCAGGAAGGTGAAAACATACCTGAAAACACTTCTTTAAATCTTCTGTTTTTGCTCCGCATCGAATGAAAGTGATCTTCAACTGGGTGAAGATTGCATCCGATTATACAGCGGATATTTCGGATAAGCAATTTCTAATCGGAACTCCAATATACTGAATCAATTTTGGTCGATAAAAGGGTCTTAAACATTTTCAGGTGGCTAAACGTACGGCGGGTGAGAACTTTTGTTAAGCAGCCAATATTGGGGAATGCATTGACAGTTGCTCAATAATGTATTCTACCATGAAAATCCTCCAACAGTTGTGCGTGTCCCCTCGTCTCAATTTACCACCATTAAACACTTCTATTTCATGGTTATTACACGGCCTTTAATAACTCCATTACCGATTATATGGCACAATTAGTTTCGGCGGTTTCCATTTTTCTCGTCGAAAGCGGGATACGAGCATATACGATCATGTGCACGAGCCTTCTTTTTTGCCCACCGTTTGAATTCAATGCCAACGAGAGGTTTTTTTTCGTGTAGGAAAGGAGATGATGCTCGTATGCAAAAATTACCTGGCATGGTGAAGAAACGAAAGTAAAAAGAAAAAAAAACAAACCCCCACCAACCAAGTAAAGAAGCACAATTTTCATGCACTTCCGCACGCGCGTAACAGAATTGTGATAATTAACATTTTCACGCGCGCGCACACACAGCGCGAATTGTTGATGGTGGTGGTGCTACGGATTGGAAGATTTGTCGGCGACCTGTGTGGCACGTGGCTGTACGGTATCGATGCGGAAACCGCGCTCTATGAGGTACAGCGATGACTGGTACATCAAAGACAATTAAGACTTCAATTAACACATCGCATGTGCAAGAAACGGACACATAAGACGACTTCGAACGACGCCAATACCAGGATTCGAGATGTCAGGACGTTGGGCAGTGTCGAAACTGAAAGGAGCGAACCAAAAACCGGTCCGTCGGGTAAAAAGGTATCAGGAAGTGTCTGTGAGACTCCTTTTCCCTGTCCATCGCGAAAGTGATGGACAAGAATGAAGCACTGGAAGGTGATTGAAGGCTTGCAAAGAAGCGAGTTATCGTCCGGGAAGTGCAGGTTTCGAAGAAATCAGGTTTTATCGAGGTGAGTATGTCCCTTTTGCTCAACGATGCAGACTTGCAGCAACACTTAACATCCGTACCTTCAATGTACGTGACACGCTCCAACATCACCAACAACGTTACCTTGCTGACCTGTTTCCTGTATGCCAACAAAACCCGTCCTGCCAGGTTTGATGTCATCTGGACGACACAGTACGAAGAAGTTCTTGGACGGGTTGTACCGGGGTGTTGCGATAGTGCACAATCCGGAAAGCTGCACACGGTTCCAGGGCTGGTCTTGCAAATATCATTAATCTAATTAATGGCGGATCGTACATACGGATCGCCGGACAACTCTCCCACAAGTAGGCCAACGCTATGGAGGAAGCAACCGCATGTCTTCGGTGGTTCCTGTCGCAAAACAAACGTGACCAGAAATTAGGTCACAAGGTTGACGGATGGGGTTTTCGGAGCATTCAATGGGATGATGTGCCTGGCATTGGGATGGCCACAGTAGCAGCAACACCAAAAATGGAAAGGAAACGGTACAACATTTTGGCAGTACATCGCATAATGATGCTAGTGCGGGTCGTCGAGAAAAACGTGATCGCACGTGAACTGATCGTGGCGTGGTACGGTCCAGTGGGTAGTTTTCGGGAACGTGTCTGGAGATTTTATTTGCCAACTTATACTTCGCTTCTTGCTCTTGTGACACCGGACCTGCAGTCGGTGGTGGTCGTGGTCGGATGGGCAACTTTCCAATTTTTGCACCCCACAGCCATACGGTGTCTCGAGCAGACGTTTTGCACTCGGGAATGTATTTTGTTGATCTGCTACGAGATCGGTCATCTGGTGCAATGGCAAAAACCTTCTCCTTTTAGAATATGTAACATCGCGTGTTTGCTTTCTCATACCAAGAAATGGGTCTTCTCCTGCCCAGTTGCATGCCTTGCATGAGTGAGCTAGTAGTCGCACACTGCATACTGGAAATGCTTTTGTTTACCGAAATGCCATTTAGATTTGCTCGTGTTCCATTTTAGCGAAAGTGAATTCGGAAAATTTAACGCAACAACAGCGAGCGTCGGAAGGGAAAGTACGGAAAAACTTACCGGTTGGTCTGGCGATTGGACGAGGTGTAAGTATGGTACACATACACACTTCCCGTTTGCGGATGGTCATTGAAGAGTGAAAAACAATCGTACGCACGCCAAACACTCTTAGTTTGAGTTTGTTTGCTTCGGACGGAAGCTTCGGTTTCGACGAACAGCGGCAAATACCGTTTGTTCCAGCTTCACTAGATCAAAACAGACCTTTAGAAATGACCTAAATTTGGTGTCTATTATTGGCCACTATTGAAGCAGCATTACTGGAAACACAGTACAACGGTGCGGGGCTTGGGTAATAATGTTTTGCAAATGATATTCCAATATGTCGGCTACGCTTTGAGAGCAAGGTGGGTATTCTTTTCTGCGGTAGTTGTGATAACAAATTTGATAAATGGTTCGGAGAATGTGTTCTAGAACTGCTACCCTACAGGATTAATCTATCTACTTAACCTCTCTCTGTAATCAAATCTCGGATATCTGTAAGAATTTTTGTAACTCAAACGACCTAAACAGGGGAGACAAACGGATAGGTAAACGCACTTTGAAATCGTCAAAAATGTTTAGCCCAAGGTCATCACCGAAACTGGCATTTTCGCGGTCGTCAAAGCTGGGATTATAAAGTCCAAGTACTTACATATGCCTCTGAGACATGAAATCTGTCCAAGGACAATAGAGGTGTCGTTATAATAATAATATCGTACAATTAATTTGATTTGCCAGGATTGGTGAGTTGACTCCGGACGACCCGACTCCTAAAGTTCTCTAATGGCGTCCACATTGACTGAGAAGACGTTATAGTCGTAAAATTAGGTGGAGAGCTGGCGTTGAAGCGTCCGCCATCAAGACCGGTATACTGGATTGGTAGAAGTATACGTTCGATCACAAGTAAGTAAGTAAGACACTGTTCTCATTAAGTTAGTCCAAAATTTATTATACACTACTTTTAGGGATATTATTGCTTTCCTGCAATCCCAATGCTTACTAAATGATTTAGCGTTCAGATTATTGAGCTTATAATACAATCTTACGCGGATTTGATTCATAGTTGGGTGACTGCATATATCTTCAATTATCTCACAGTAAAATATGACTATATGCCTTCAAGATATATGCTCATTCTAAAGCTGATGATTATCCAAATTCTCAGTCGCGTACGATAGAAGGTTGAGCTTGAGCAGCAGCAGACACTAAATATCCTTAATGCAACATCAGCATCGTAAAGTTTGCTTTTTGTTCAATATGAGTCATGGACAACACAAAATATTATCCATCCAAAGTAAGCAACACTTTTGGGACAAACAATTTGTCCACTTACCTTACACAAACGGAAACCTGGGAAACCGATCACTGTACTGTTTTCTCCACCCATTCAACAACCACCTAGTTCTTGTCAGTAAAGTACAATCACGATGCCCACTGCTAACTTCCGTCCGTTCTTTCGTCCATCGCTTGGCGTTCAAGCACCGTCCGATAACGATACATCAACCATCGACAGAAAACCAACCGTGCAAGCCACGTTCCAATGCAAGTACGCTTCCTATCAGCCCATCCGTCACAAACCGAAGAGTCAAGAGCGTGTACGCGAAAATATGGCCATCGGTAGGTCAGTATCGCGGAACGGAACACGGCACGGATGACTCATGCCTGGGGCTAGGGTAAATGAAGACGGTACAACGCTACGATTGCTGTTTTCTTCTTCACCCGGGGTGTGTTCTTCCCTATACGTTTAGCTCACTCGGGCGCTGACTGTGAGGCGGGAATAAATTATTTTGCACCCATACATTACTACCATGCGGTCAAAATAGCTTCCATCCACTTGACTCACGGAGATTGCGTTCGGTTCCATGTCGTTTCGTTGCTTTCTTCGTTGTTTACTTGTTTGAAAAAAATAATAAAAAATGTCTTATAATAAGTAGACGGTTTTAGCAAACGGTTCCAGCCTGGTACGTTTTATTGGGCCTGTACTGAGCGGTAGTAATTACATGTTCCAAAAAACCGGGCCCCAAACGAGGTGAATAGTGTATTTACATTAACAATCAAAATGTAAACCCCTCGTGGTTTGAGGATGTGTAAACCACGATTCGTGCAAATAAGAGGCAAAGCATGGATTATATTCTTCAGCCGACAGAGGTATGAGTAATCCAGGAAAAGTGGTCTTTAACGATGCTTCAAATAAAACAGCTCATCGAAGTGGTTGGTCTTGCAATAAAAAATAAAACACGTTTAAACTTGTGTTGTCGTGGTTTAGAAAGGTTCTGGTTTGTACAATGTGTAGAACGAATGAAAGATCACTTTCCGATTTACCGAAAGAGTGAATCATTGCACTCTTTGTTGGTAGAAATATCGGTAGAATTCTCACAAATTTACAATTTTATTTACTACTTAGTAAATGTTGTCCAATATATTACCCACGGCTTAAATCTTTGAACTCTTTTCAATAATTCTTCTTCTTAATCAAACCAAATCGCATCTCAAAACGAAACAAACGTGCAAAATAGGACAAAACAAGCAATAAAACATATCCATAACAAAGCAGGTCAACACCACCCGGGACGCACCAAAGATCAACTTTTCAGGCTGATATGTTTCTGCGGTGAAAAATTGGACACATACAGCCATTTATCATGGTGAAGAGCGCGCAAGATAACGTTAAAATACTGTCTGAAAAGAAAATGGGTCATACAGCAGGGGCATCGTACCTGTTGGTTGGGTTTGTTTCACATAAAAAGTGCCCCCCTGTAGCGTTTCATTCGATGCGCTTTTCGCGATCGCCTTTTGGCAAGCGTTGGAAACATTGATAACGACTGGAAAACTGACTTGCGAACATTCGCCCGCTAATGGCATCTGCACAGGCAACAATATTGGTCCTGTGGACTCGGTGTGCATTGTTTTCTGGAGAAGTGTTTTTATTGCTGTTGTTTGTGCCTCCTTCGTCGATCGTTGATCCGGTTCGCCATTCCGGTGCGATCAAATTCAATTAAAAAGCTATATGAACCTTGTAACCGACATCCAGTTACAGTGGGATCACACACCACATCCTACAAAGATTAAGCTAAGCAACGGAACAAAATGGATGCAGCTCGCACAATCAATTAAAGTGTGTTCAATTAATTATGCATCAGCAGCATTAGTTGGTACGTGTGTAGGAGAAATAAAACATTATCGTTAAGGGATGTGGGTATATATGGACTATTTCTTCTGGCAACATATGAAAACCGGAGCATGAATTGGTGCTCTTCAACAATTAAGTAGATAACAAAAACAAAAAGATAAATAACCTAAATTTTACGCTAAACTGCATCGCCTGGAGTGAGTGGAGTGCGTAATCGGTCAACCGCAACATTCATATAATTCGACCGAAAAAATAGACATCAACGATTAATTGGCATATTATCGAATGTGATCATTGGTTGGTGGGCAAAACGTTCACATCATTTAATGCTTGAACAATCTTTAACTCTAATATATCCCCTGCGGAAAACTAAAGTCTTGGAGCTGCACTAATTAAAATTTTGAGAAACGCTACGAATTCGGTCTCGTAAAGTAGCAATTTTGCAGCTGATGATTAAGCAGCTTGCGATCGTAAAACGTTCTATCTGGTAAGCTGAAAGGATCTTTAAATCGTTTGAATTGCGATAAAACATTTACAGCGCTCAATTGGGAGATCCAATATCGTCTATCGTGAGGCATAAACTTGAGGCTACTTTCGAAATATTAACACGCACACACGATTCCTAACCTCGTTTGGCCATTCTCGTAACTCCAATCGTTCGACCGTCGGATTGAAAAAGATGCGCGGTCGTACACAGTATGGATCACGCACAACATTCCCGTCATCTTCCTGAAAGAGTCCCGAAAAAAAAACTCCCCCAACTCCAAATTGTACGATCGGCGACCATGTTACGAAAAATCAAAACACCATCATCGTCTACCGAATTGATGGCCGGTTGGATCGGTTGCATCCATCGAGTGTTTGTTGTTTCGCAACGGCTAGCAGCAGTAGCAGCCGCAGCCATTGGAATCCATTTCAAAGACCACCGTGCCTGTACCAAACCGGGACAGACTTCTCCCGTCATAACTTACGTCTCCGCAAATGGGAGACAGTGCGGCATCACAATCTGATCTCATGGGAATCTTCATTCCAATAGTGATGTGCTTCGTGCGTGTGGCGATTACAGAACGCAACCTTTTTCAGAGCACTTTTAAAAACGCTGAGCGAATGTTATGGCGAGTGTTAAATAGAACGTTTCATTCAGTATCCATCAGTCATAAACATTAAAATGTAGATCGAAGGCGATGGATGCGGCTCAAAATGTGTGGACGCATCTGGCGGGGAATATTGCAAATGGATCTGTATGTTTAAAGTAGAATGTGCTACTAAACATTTGAATCGGTTATAATTAAATTAGTTGCTTCTTTTGCGAATTTTAACAACTCCTTTTTATTAGTAAACAAATAATGGGACTCAAGATCCGAAATACTGAGAAGAAACAAATAAAAAGAACGGAAATCATTAAAAAAGGTTAAGTTAAAATTCAATTCCTCCTTTCGGTGGTAAATTTTTTTTCCTACCCAAACGAAACTTCACTTCCGCATTATTTTTTATCGCCTCCAAAGTGATGTTAAACAACAGTCTCGAAATCGAGAAGAAACATAAAAATTAACAACAAATTCCCATAATAAAACCATTTTCCCACCGGAACATCGAACGCCGCTAACTCGAATATTGACGACGGGTGACCCACCATTAACGCTACGAAAGACCGTCCAAGGTTTGGCCGCTACATTAAAACTGCTTCCGCTCCCGAGCCCGCTCACGAATGGTGGAAATGAAAAAATATACCACCGGAAGATACAATATCTCACTGCTACCGTTTGCATGATTCGTAAAGATAAACGTCAGACTGTTGCCTACGGTTGAGTAGAAAATTACGTACCACGGTAGAGGAGGCTGGTGCTGCTGTTAGGTCTTGAGCTTGGTGATCGCTAGGAATTCCGTTTTGATCGTCTGGTACACTCCCTTGAGAAAAAAAGGAGAAAAAAAGAAGAAAATACATCAAACGAAAGGGAAATGAATAACAAATCAATGTTTGGACAATGTAATACGTTAAGAATTGCAATCGTCTAGGCTATTGGAGCGTCGTATAATAGCCGTGTTGTCCCGGGCTCCAATCAACTGGGCAGATCAGTATTTGCTACTGACAGGTTTGGCAGGGTTTGGCAGCTCGGTGCTAAATCAAAACCCCACGCCAACCTCATTACTGGATGTGGCCTTCCCCAGTGCAGTGTCAGCGTGGACCAGGTGGACTGTCAGGAGGGCCTACGTAACTATGAGCACCTTTAGTACGGGCAGCACGCGAAGTAGGATCTCATAACTGGGACTGGCCGCACAAACACTTTCTTGCTCTTGGTTAGCAACTCTTTAGTTGCAACAAGCTTAGCAGGGGTTCGTTACCACGTAAAGGTTTGGCCGTTGATTTGAGATGATTGAAACGAAGAAATAACCCCGGAAGTCCGGTATTGATCCGCCATTGGTTAAAAGCATTCAGTTAACGAGAAGTGATTTACCGCATGGGCTTATGCCGTTACCGATTGCTCCCGTTTTTGTTTTCGCCATCCATTGTTTTTTTTTGTTTAATTTTTTGCGTGCTTTTTTATTTATTGTATTATAACAGGCGAATAATGACATAAGAAAGTGAAAGGGTCATATTATATAGTGAGATATTTTTGTGAACAATGATCTGCAGTAATGATCCACAGTCTATACCCCTGCGCGATATAATACATATTTTCACTACTTCTTAATCTACTATGTTCGTAGTATGAGTTCATTAGATTCATTGACATCTAAAACGAAAAATGATTAAAAAGTATGATGCTTTTTTTTCATCAGTGACGGCTAGGCCGTATTGCTTATAACTATTATCTTAAGTCTAAACTTAATGTAATATGCAATTCACATTGGTTGGGAGACATTTCCTTTTCCGAACCGTGAAAGGGCACCTTATCCCGGGTGTACTCGGTTGAAAAGTATGATACTTAAATAGCACCAATTAATTATTTAATTAGAGTTTTATTGAATTCCAACAAAAAACAAAACAATGTTCAATGCATTTTCCAGATCTTTGAATTCGATTCAGTTCAGTTCAGATAAACTCATTCTTTTTAAATTTGTGAATTGCGGTATTACAATACTGACTATGCTGCCTTATACTGATGCCCGATTAAGCTTATATCAAGCTTCCCTAGTACCCCTTCGACTTCACACTAAATTAAACATTCCTTGAAATAAAAAGACTTTTTCAAACCATAAGTAAAGCAATGGAAAAATTTCGACTACAATAGGCTACAATAATAAACATCTGAACCATCAATGCAGAATTTCGTTACGTCTAAAAACTAAATAAATATCCATTCGTTCGAATAACAAATGAACTTTTTCTCGCAATTCATCCAAATCAGTTTAAATGGATATTCAACACTAGTTTTGGCATTACTTTTCTATCACTTCAACTTAGTTTTACTACTAACAGAATACACTGCTTACGGGCTGTTTTCCCTGCAAAATGAATTTGTAAATTATTGGTTCCCATAAAAATTCCTCGCCTATCTTTTACTGTTAATTTTGTATTCCTCCGCAGGATTTTTATGTAATGGTCATTTAGACATTTGGTATCAATCAAAACTACAAAACAGTGGTCAAATAGATTGTATAAACAGCCTAAAATGGAATTACACTAATGAGTATAATTTCAAATACATTTGTAAAAAACGTAGTGGTGCTATTTGTGTTACACGTAGTGTAAAGATTAAGGTAAATTGACATTTAGACTAAGGTTTATCGAATGGACAAAAACTAGCGCGTGCGTTAAATATGCTTCAAATAGCTGTTTCACGCATCACAACCACAACGACAAGATCCGGTCAGAGGTCGGCCTTCAACCTGCAGTCTTGCAGAAACACCGCCAACCGGCGTCTGGTTTGTTGTCTGAAAGGTACAGGTGACGTTATAATGGACGCCGTTCCCACGGTACTGCAAGAAAGGGAACCCGGTAGTGGAAGTGGCACAACAGCCAACGAAACCATCGCTTCAGATGAGCTTGCCAAAGTGAACAGCTAGTCGAACATCGCATACTACTAAACACGATGAAGACATGTGCCACACGTAGGATCGTCTCGACAGGCGGGTGGCGTTAGTCTTGACCATCGTGTTCAAACACCGTTGCGTCTGGGCCGAGAATCGAGAAAGGTTCATTCAGGGGAGGGTGGGCAAATATTAAGGGTACGTTGCCATAAACAGAACGCTACGAGGGAACTTCCCTCACTAACTTAATTACCCTCCAGTGCGCTTTCGGCGCGTTGGGAGACCTTTTAAAAGTATTAAAGGATTTTACTGCTTTGTAAATTGTTTCCTGCATGTTATCTGCCCATTGCGAGGTGTTGTGTTTAACGCGATAAACGTCTTAAACGATCGTATCTAGATTTTGAACAAACTTACTTTGAAGTATTGGATTTCAAATGGAAAATAGAGAAATATGTTTATTTAATTTAATTTCGACAAGTTCCTAGCGAACTTTCCCTCGCATTACAGTCACTAATGGCATTAAATGAGGGCAAAAGTTCGTAGCAAAGGTATTAATATTGTAATCCCCCAAATTTTGCACGATTTCTAATGAATGCTAAAGGCAAGTAGTGTCATGTTAACAAGCCATATCAAATAGGACAGACGTACAAGGTATAAGTAATTTGTGGACGTTTCTGTCAAGGAAAGGAACAAATTCGTTTGTTCCCCAATTTTCCTTCAATCGCCACCATTAAACATCCATCTCTCAGTCTCTGCCGCGACCGTAGCGTGTAGTAGAGACCAATAATGGTCCAAAATTTCACCCGGCTTTGAGTGTAGAAATGGGAGGAAAAATAAAATAAAATCACTGCAACAAAAGTGCCGCTCAATCGTGACGGTCATATTAACAGCAGTGTGGTTTGGCTAGGTTTGGCCGTATTTCCCAAGTCACCCGCAGGTCATTGTACCGCTCAATATCCGTTGGACAGTGATGAACAACATAGTGAGGTTACCGGTACGATTCATGTGGTGGTCGTTTTATATGCGCGGACAAAACAACAACAAACTGCTGCACATTACAATGAGATCGGGAAGGGAAATTTGTTGCGTATGCCGGCCGGTCCGTAGACAAACAATAGCCACAACCACGAACACCAAGCCGTTAAGGCATGGTGAGGGCATGTTTGTTCCGGTTTATTCTGGTAGTTCGATTATTGGTGTGTTTAGGAAATGGCCTAACCGGCGATGCTTGAGTGGCCTGGAAGATAAACTGTCGGGCTGATTTAGCAGCGGATATGTTGACGTGAAACGATCTACAAACCGATTTGACAGATCAGAAGTGATCTTCGCTGTTAATCACTGCGAGAAGTGTTTGATTTAAATTTTATTTTAAATTTTACACCTATTTACCTTTTGCATTAATTGTCCCAGCACACAGGAAATTATGTGACCATCCACCAGGAAACGTCAAACAGTATTGATTGAAAGTTTTGCAAAATAATAAAAATAAAAGCGCACGCTTGTAAAAAGAAATTAAACAACCCATTTCGAATTGGTTTTCGCCCTCATCGGTGGTAAAGCAAATGTATATGGGGATGCTTTTAAGTTTATTGGCCACTTTCTATCAACAGGCGAGCGTCAAAGGAAATTAATTAACGAAAATAACAAACCCCTCGTACCCCACGGCGTGCTATCAACACATCACTTTTATGGAGCGAGCTGGGAAATCTAAACAATTTCTGCCGATTGTGCTCTGTACGAAAGCCCAGATATGATCGTCATCTTCAAGAAATGGCAGTTGAGGTAATAACATAGCGCAAAAAAAAATGCCAGCAAATCTGTCCCTTCCTGTGTGAAATTGTCCCCACGTATGTGCCAAGCGTTGACAGCTTAAGGCACTCACGCACAACCAGCCATCGGACCTGGCGATGTGCAAGATGCCCGGACCGTTGGGCATAAAGTCAGCCCAGCATGCGCACATAAACACACACACACACACGAACTCACATACTTTCACTTCTGGTGAAGGAAGGAAGCATGGATCGGAACAACCAGCGCACAGCACCACACACCTTTTTGGTGAAGATCGTGGCCCCGTAACAGCATTGCGCTTAAATCGAGCGGCGTTAACAAGTTTAATGGATTTACATCAATTTACGAGCGCAACAATCGTATTAATTTCAACCATTTTGCTGCTTACGGTTTGGTACGCGGTGTGTGCAAGTGTGTGCATCGTGATGTCTAGCAGACACTAGGAATTACTGCCACTGCCAGCAGCATTAGCAAACACACACACACGGTGGTGTTGCGTGCCAACCGTGCTGTACCCACGTGGGAAGTTTGTGGATACACAGTTGAGATTCGGAAGCGAATCATGGCTGGCAGGAAAAAAAACGGGAGGAAATCGCGTCGAACCAATCTACAAGGGATCAAAATAATCCCGCTCGAGAGAATAACTTCGAATTATGTTACATAAAAATATTACTTATTTTATTATTACGAATTATGTTACATTAAACCTTACAAACAAATACATTTATTAACATGCATTTAAGATCTTTCCTATTAGTAGAACATAATAAATAGACAAGACAAACACACCTTGAACTTGTAAAGTTAACTACAAATGTGTTCCGCAAAATTCTGTTGCTGCCATCCTCTGTTACTGATGTTTAGCGTATGCAATAGCAAAATCGTAGAACATTCCGGGAGAAATTACAAAATTAAACAAAATGTAGATTCCAAGAAGCAATTATCGATTCTTAACCTCACGAGCTGAAGTTTTCCACTCTACCGACCCAGAGAAACCTCCAGATTGTAGCAGCAGAAATAATTAAACACATCAACAAGTACAGCAATTAAACAAGCGGACTGGAATCAGCGGTTGGATGCTGCAAGATTTTTTCCCCTATCTAGTTAGACCAGTGGTCGGCAAACATGTTGCAACAAACAGCAAAATATCATAGAAATCATAAACGGAGTTCCTAAAAAGCCAATTGTACCTTTTACTGAAATTTGAAATGTGTAACGATTTGAAACCATTAGGAAATAGTTTTTTTTAATAATAAGAATATCTGGCAATTTTTAAATGGAGTTGCTTTTTAGTTGATTTTGTAGGTTGTTAGTGAAGTAATACAATTACTTAACTTTACTCTTATTGACGTTAAAATTCAGAGCAGGCTAGGATAGGAGTTGCAACTATTAGTGTACTAGCAATTGGAAGACATTTAGTACTAATTGTATGTTACCAAACTTACCCAAGCCTATGTTAATTGAAACAGTCGCATCATCTGACATCTGATACTGCAAGCATCGTAAATTGTCATTGTGCTTAAGAAAATGTTTGAAAATGCCAAAAAATTCAAATATGGCTTAATCTTTTGGAAAAGTGTCGATAAGTTTAACATGGATCATTTTCGACAAAGAGCCATGTGTGGCTCGCGATCCTTACTTTGCCGATCACTGAGTTTGGCGCTGTTGTTCGTTGTCTGCAGCATTCACCAACGATGCGCCCAAGGCGATGTTCCAAAGATCAGACAACCTCAGACCATGTCACTGGCGTCAAAGACATCGTGTGGACCCGCGCTCTACCGTGATCATCGCCGGTTCCCTTCTGCACCCGAGTGCGGGCTTTGTGCAGACCGACTGTCGACTGTTAGGATGCTGCAGTTTATAGCATCTTCCACCAATGCCGTGCCCTTTGTGCCGGCAAGATAGATGGTTTTATGCAAATAGCATGTGCCGAACGTACGTGCGCGGGACAAAATACGATCCACACAACAACGGCACTAGCGATGTAGTACAAGCAACTGGAATTTGTTTTTGTTTCGAATTGTACATTTTGTTTCTAGCATATATTCCTCCTTAAAACGGCAAAAATTTTTCTTTGTATTGCGATGTTGTGCAGGGTAAAGAAGTGATTAATTCATAATTTCAACGCCTAGACAGGATGCGTTAGGATTTGCCACAGGAATGTTTCATTTATTGAGACTGATGTCTTTGTGCCGGATATTCATAGGAAAACCAAAGGTTTGTACGAGCATCAAGACTACTTGGTACTAGTGTTGGGAATATCGCTAAAAAAAAGGAACGGAACGGAACCAGTTCTTTTTTGAAAAGGAACGGAACGTGAACCTGGGGTCCAAAAGAACCTATATGAACCAATTGAAGTTTAGCTGAGAGGAGTTGTATATTTCTCATATGATTTCTCTCAGTTTCATGTACCCCTGC
>KB663832.1:5577572-5592351 GCA_000349025.1 Anopheles minimus
CTATTTTGAAAAAAGGATCGGAACGGAACGGTGAAAAAAAGGATCGGAACTTTTTTGCTAGGTTCGAACCGGAACGGCCAACACTACTTGGTACTCGCACTGATCGGCGGCATGTTAAATATAGCACACCAAACCGCACGGATGTCGGTTATTAATTGAAATTGTACACCAAACCGATCGGAAGTTTTTAGCTGTCACGGTGGCTCCATCTCAGCCACTGTTTGGGATGATATTTCATCTCCACCAAAAGACCTCAAAAGCCAGCCAAAGTAATGGCGGTTGTTATTTTGATCATGAAACTGCAAAAAAACTCCACACCCGAAAGACCTTCTTCCAAGCGCCAATATCTGTTGTGGATCAGCTTTCAGTAAACAGACGCTCGCAAAATGGTGTACACTGTTCAGCATGCGCAAAGGTGTATGCTTATCGCGTTGTTCTCCATTTATCCAGAACCGTTAGCTCGTACGGCTCAAGTTTCAGAACCGTTTCCACCGGCTGCACTGTTCCGAGTCGTGCCCGAGTCTTGCAGAGTTGCGTTTGCGTCGAGCAAACCTCGTTCAATCGGGCGTACAGAACCTGACCGATATCGATCGACCAGAGTACAACATGTGGGCCCGATTCGTTACGGCATAGAAAGCAGACCGGGAAGAGGTATACCACCGTCACTGCACACTGTCCGCGAAACCGTTCTGCTAATATGGACCTTGCCCCGTTCATCGATAACCAGTCGGTGTGTTTACTGTGCTCTCGAAGTTATGCAGTGAAGACGCACACCTACTGACCGTTCTTTCCAGAAGCCGGCATCAGAATGTGCCAATTGGGCGTAACCGGCACAGGGGAGCAGGAGTAGTACCAACCGGGCACAAAAATTGGGTCAAAAGCCTTCAATTCGCTAGCGGATAATTAATTGGACAACCCATCTATTTCGGCCTGGTTGCCTAATGTCGGGCCGATTCCAGCCCGTAAATAACGGTTGCAGGTTGCTCAAGATAATGTTGGCGCGGTTCTTTTTCTAGCTCAAGGCTTTACTGCTTTCTCATAAAGACACACACACACAGCTATACACACACGGGCGGTCAATTATTCTTTTGCGGAAGACATCATAAACTTCCAAGTGTGTTCGGTTGCGTGGATTCGCCGCCAGAGCACTAGCGGAAGGCCACGATCACTCACTAACTCATCGCCCATCGTAATTCTCCTTGATCTTTGGGTAAGAAGTTTTGAAATCTTCTCTCGTGTGATTACCCTTTTTATCAGGTAAAGGAAAAGGGGGAAGGACGTCGGTTTTTTCTTTCTTGTCTTCCCAGAGAAGGTGTATAAGGTTAAGATCAATCAAGCTGAAATGGGTATAACTCGGCAAGAGTTGCGTCACCTTAATAGCATGCCGTCCAGTAAAAGGCAGGTTCCGTCTAATGGAAGCAGAGAATTTAAAACAGTTGATCCACGTTATGTGTGTCTTCAATATACGGAAAATAAAACGATCGTATACATTACTGTTTGCGCTAACTGTTCTGATGGTGGAAATGAATCCGAAGATATCCCACGAATTATGTCACCGGGATTTCATTCTTTGCACCGTGGACAGTAGTAGCGTTGGAGGATTAAATTAAGGTTTAATTACCATCCACCTGGCACACCAAAACTAATCTGGCGAAAACACAACGTTAAGGAAAGACTTCAACCCGAAGTTATGTTGTCACTAACCGGTCCAGAGCAACTTGACTCTTGAGTGATATTGAGAGGATCATGCAGCTCGGAGTATGCGTGTTGATATTGAAACGACGATAAAGGCGTACCGTCGCGGCCACTAATCAGCGTATTACTAGCGACCCACAGCAGGTTCAAATGAGGTCATCATTGCCGACTCCGCCGACTTTCATCGTGGAGACGATCTTTCTGCGTGTTTTTTCACGATCTTCATGCAAAGTTGCGGCTGTGGGTTGCTCGTTGAGTCACGCCAAGGCGAATGTTATGATCACGTAATATTATGCGTCGATCGGTGTGTGCAAAGATTGGGGAACCGGTATCAACACACTTTCCACACCGCGCTCGTTTGCTTTATCAGTGATGACGGACCGTTCCTGGCCGGAGGGCGATTTTATGTCTGCTTTCTTCTTAATTCTTTACGCTCGGTGGGAAACGACCATGGTTCAGATGATAGCTTTGGCCTTTTTGGACAAGGGTTTTCAAAAACAGTTGGCCTGCTTTTTGCACAGCAGATCCAATTAGTCCGGGCGAATTTCTAAAACAAATAAAATTAAAATGCCATTTTATTTACACAAACTTACAGACATCTGAACCGCTTGAAAACCCAACCGCAGAGATCTCGCCCTCGACAGACGCACTAGGCGCCCGGACGATTAAAGAATTGATTATCTAATTCTCGAATGGCAGTACGCCGGTGAGAAAACGCCATTTTATGTAAGCTCCAAATTGATAGGCAACAGGGCCAACCACGGTAGACAATGGATAAAGTGCAACAAAAGCGGGCGTGAAGTAACAACAACTTTCCGAAGCCGGGCGTACGCGAAGAGCACGAGAGTTGACGGAGAAGCTGGAAGGTGAACAACGGCAACAAAAACCCTTTCAATCGCACATTCGCTCAAAATGGCCAATTGCCAATTCCACTAACACAATTTTGTGTTCGAGCTGCTGCGCGCGGTACCAGTAGGTCGTGCCGCCGAGATTGGTGCGTCAATTTTATCTTCCAACAAACGGACAAGCCCAATGATTTTCATATTTTGTAAGTGAACTGCACCGTGCCTCTTCTTGACACCTTTGTCCGGAGTGTGGTTAGGGCACTGGCACAGCCGATAATGTATTTTATGTGCGTTAGTGCAGTGATCCACAGAGTATCTTGCGGAGTCGGTGGGTAATGATGATAGGACAGGAGCTAAAGTGGTCCTTGGAGTGCTGCTAGAAAATATATATTACATGTGCGTTATGGATGTACGAGCGGTTGTATGTTTCATCCTATCGGTTGAATCATCCAGGCACAACATGATTCATTGATATGGAAAGTTTTACTAAAGATTTCCAATGGCATTGCAAACAAGATCATTGGGAAAATCATGAATTTGTCATTACTGTCCTGAACATCCGGTTGGATAAAACATTTTTTTAACAATATTGTTACCCATATAATGATGCAGAAGCAATGTCGGACATTAAATTTATTTCTTACACAATGAATCACACAGGGTACTCGCTTAACCTGCTCCACACGTTATGTCCATCTCGTTGTAGTGGTCGTTTTCCCCCATCTGTTTTCCACACTTTAAACCACTTTTCCATTAACGATGGAATATGTTTTTCACGAGACAACTTTCTCCGATGTTGGAGATGTTTTAGCAAAGCGTTGTGGACATTGTTGCATCGATGAACACTATTAGAAACACCAAGCCTGGTCATGATACTAGTGATTAATGATCCATAACTAAGCGTTTAGTGGAAAGCAGATGGGATAACTATTTGACAGAAATTGGATAAATTTCGTACCAAATGGAACAACATTATAGTTCAATTAAATGTTTTTACTTTGTGTTACTTTATTATTTTCCTTTTAGTAACTCCATTAAAAGGAAAAATTCCCCGTGCGTTAATATAAACCAACTTATTTATTTATTCATTTATTTATTTTTTTTTTTTAGAAAAAATCTTCTTCTTGGTCAATAATTGAGCTCTGTTTGTTCTCGAATTATGCAATTATGAATTATATTTTTGAAAAAAAAAGATAGCTTCTATATGGATAGGATAAGGTATACCGGGATAGAAATGTACCTACAGCACCAGGGATCGTCAAACACAAACCGGTAAATGAAATCAGAATCGAAAAGTCAAAAAACACAATGATAAAATTATAAAAAAGGGATTCATTTCTTGTTAAAATATTAGCTAAAAGAAACAGTTGGAATAAACAGAATGCAATTCAATTTGGGCCGATTTGTTTAGGAATAAGAATTTTTAAACAGACGGTTATATAGCGCGCGATTGGCCTTTTATTCTACAGTTGTGCATGTCAGCCTCTCTCGATCAGAGCTCTCGATGGAGTAGTTCCATAGAATAAGTACATCGATTTTTAACTAGATTTGGCTACATTGGTTAGTTTTGCTAAATATTTCTGGTAAGTTGAAACATAGCCAACATCTACTAGTAGCATATAAACCTATAGATGTTGGGTAAATACCACCTTCGACAAGTGTATCATATTACAAGTTCTGGAACAGAACGTTGTTTCCTTACAAATACGAAAGCAAAAACGGATAAACTGAACTTAGAATTTAGTTCTTTAGATGTAATACATAGCAGCGGATATTCTTTCGTACACCTTTCGTTTTTAAAACCCGAAACTTTATTCGAACTTCCTGCGAAAGAACAACAAATCATATAAAACATCGACTAAAAGTAGAATATAAACCACAATAACTGGTTGAAGTAGTCCATTGGTTAATTGGATAACATTGCAAATCACTGAGTTAATTGTATTGTCTCACTTTTTTTTCAACCTGGTGCATCTCAGAATATGTTTCACGATCCCTGATCAATACGTATCATTGGCAGCCAGAACCAGACGGATTCACTTCAGATATTCGGTGCTACAACTACGGCTGTTTCGGGCAACTACCAACTTGCGGACAGCATGGAACTCCTTGTATGGATCTGCTCCAAATATGGAAACAAGACTTCAAATGTTCGTTCCCGGCATGCTATCCCTGGCCCATGATGCCACGATCGACTGTAGGGAAGTTGTTTGTGTTTATATTTGGAAATTCTATCTCTCCCACGCACCGAACGCACACAAGACGAAGGTTGCTCTGCGGCCAAGTTGACACCGGGTGCCCGTGTGTGTGTGTGTGTGTGTGTGTGTGTGTGTGTGTTATGGTGATCTGCTCGAGCAACACTTTAGATACGATCCGTGCACGAGTCACTAAAATTCAAATTAACAGCCAAAACAGCTACCAGCGCTCCCGCTTCGTACGATCGATGTGCGTGCGGGTTAGTGCGTCGTCACTTGATTAGTGGGTTCCCGCCCCACACCGTCGGTGCACCGATGGCGCGTGAAAGCAGTTAAACACGCGGATTTGTTGGAGATCTTTCCTTTCACTTCCTGAGTACCCTCAGGAAGGGAAGAACGCGTTACCGACATTGCGTAACTAGAGGTGAAGATGAAGATAGGTGGATTGCTATACCAAATTTTTTTTGTATTCTTATGTTGATGACAAATTATTTGCATGTCTGGGATTTAAGGACAGTATGCGCGTAGCATCTGCGGCGAATATTATTCCAAAAATGACGCGTATTTCGTTCTATGTCCATGGGTCCACGGGCGCATCACTACAACGGAAACCATTAATATTGTGGTTGTGTTATGTTTTTATCATCACCATCATTCCCATCGTCGCATGCCCACCAGGACTGCGTGACAACGTCGTGATCTTCGCATCGTCAAGAATGTAAAGTGAGAGGAATGTGTTAAATATCGACCGGCGTATGCCTTACATGTGTGTTCTTCTATCAATATGTGACAACCGTATGGTAACTGAAAGCGTTCGTACTATATGCGACGATAGCTACCGTTCTTTTGAACTGGAAGATCAAACACATTCAATACATAAGTTTTGTCCAGATGAGGAGTAGATTCTATTGCGCACCGATCTTCCTTGAGGGCTTGTAGTTTCCGTCTTTTCCTCTCCAGGGATTAGTGAAAGCCAACACTTTGGAGTTTAAATGTTGGCTAACGATACACTTCCGGCTTCGGTTTACATGGATTAGTGAGTAAATTATTCCGAGCGTTCATATCAACGCAAGAGACGAAATGTCTGAAGATTAATCGAGAACTAAGTATTTTTGGAAAGCATTGAAAAAGATACATTGTCCACGAACCTGTCCCGCGGAATTAGTGACTATTTTTTAACAGTTCATGAATCACCATTAGGAAGAGTAGACCATCACACAATTCGAGGGATGATCAACATGGGCAATCAATCTCAAATGATCGTTACTATTGTACGTAATCAAACCCGTAAATATTCTCAAACTTCTAATCTTTAAAACCTTGATTTCATCTATAAAAGGTCAACGGAATAATTTCATTGGAATTCGTTTTTATAAGACCTCAGGGTTATTCCTACCCTGTTTAAATTAAGTTAGCTTCACTTACGTATGTCCTCGTAGTAGCTGCAATATATCCGTTTTTGAGAGGATTGAAGGTTAGAACAACCCGAAAACGGTACTTCTAAATGGCCGATTTGGACGCTCTTAGGAAGAAGAAAAGAAAATGTTAAAAAAAGCAAAACACATGGGCATATAAGAGTGTGTTCTAAACGCTCTGCCATTATCGACGCGAGTAACGGACACAGAGTATGAGCTTCTCGAAAGCCAGAATAAAAAAAATAACTAATGGGAGTGTGCGATTACGCGTTGCTCACATTATCTCGTAATAATCGTGCCGCGAAAAGAATGGATGGATCGTCTTTTCGATGGACGATTATTTGTACAGCTCACCGAGTAAGCATGTCCACGTGGAAGTAATACATGCCATTCTGAATGGATGGGGGAGCAATCAAGAACGCAATAGTGGCCCGTATGGGGGAATTTATCCACTACCGAGAAGGAGGGGAGACCCAATAATTGCAGGTCACTCTAAAGCTGGCTAGTTTTATTAGGTTCTTAGAGACCCAGTGGCCAGTGTGTGGCCAGTTCCTCATCCGCGTCAGAACTCATCGAAAGAGTGGGGAACTTTACGTTTTCTTTCCCCATTTCGGTTAATGCTGTTGAACCTTTGGCCGAACCGCTAGGTACCCCGACATCACGCCACACACCCCATAACCCCGGGCTTGGTTGCCCGGTGTTTTAGCGATCGAAGGTGAAGCTTTTGCGTCGGTTGATTCCATGATCGTGCAGATAATTCTGCTGCTGCATTTCATTTGCCGCATGAAAGCATTCAGCAAAACAGACACAAAAAAAAACGCCGGGAAACTTGCGAAGCGTTCTGGAAGATGGCGGATGGAAAGAGCTTTGGATTTGAAGATCCGTATCACTTGGGCTGCGCGGGTAACCATTGGCTTTACGCGATTGTTGCGAAGATTTCTAACCTTCGATAATGGGGATTGCTCGTGTGCTTTATAGGCGCACACATCTCTACCTCATTTCGGTTAATATGAGAAAGTACTGTTAGAGCGCAATGATCTCGAGAATGTTTGGCATTAGAACAACTGATTTTATACTTTACAGCAAGCAAAAGGCTGTCGCGACTTCATTTGATACTTCCATTCGATGAGAATTTCTTCAGTAACTGCGGGATATTAAAAAAGAAAGCTGTAAGCAAAACGCGCATAATCGACATTAATGTCGATGCTGGTTATTTAAATTGTACCCATTATATTCCACTCACTGAACCACACACTGCTGCTTTACCATTGAGCGGCAACAAAATCTCTATTTCTTATGAGGTACCGTGTGGCCTGGGCTGTCGTCACATTTTGCTTTGTTATGGTGTGGCTCCGGGTTGTTTATGATAGGTGCCTTTACCCTACACTATCCCGTTGTTTGACCGTGAGCCAGCATCACGAAGAACCGCTTTTGTTTGCACGCTGTTACGGAACATCGGCGACATCGTGTACGAAAAACAATGGTACCTGCTGCACCTTCTGGAGCTGCACAACGATGCAGATGAAGATGGGTGTAGAAGTAAAAATGTAAATGCATGTATATATTAATGTACTTCTGGGAACTTTCTTCATGCACCGGGGGAGGGTGTTTGTACGAATTTAAATGCAATGTAACTCACCACTCGGGGTGCGTGACACCACCCGATCAGGTATGGGAACGGAAAACAGTTTGTTCGTTTTATTAAAAAAAAAAATCCAGAGAAGAAACTACAATAAAACCTCCAAAGTTCAAACTGGCAGCAATGACTCACCACGTCATCAAAACCTTTCCCCGTGACTGAAGTCACACGATGACGGAAAAATTTGGCTATCTTATTTTGTTTTCAATCAATCGGAAATCGGGGTGTGAGATGTCAAACAGTTCCAGAACGGATAAACAACGTCAGCTGAATAACGCATCCAATGTCAACAGCCCAAAGGAGCCGTGTTGATGTCGTTTGTATATGCACAGCTTGTAGTTCTCTCTGTCCACCGGAAGTAATGCCAATAGTTTCCTCCAGACATTACTCATACATCATGCCTGCCTTCAAGGAAGCAGACAGAGACACAGAAAAAGTGCAATAAAAATGTGAAGACGCAAAAGAGTCGCAAGAACGTCTTTAAGACCCATTGTGGTGAGCGATCGTGTACGATCGTTTCATGGATGCAAATTGCAGTTGAATTTGTTTTCTGTACAATTTGCTTGCGCTATTTGCGTTAATTAATTATAGCCAAGCGGATGAACGTACGGGTGGACGGTGGGTGGCCTTGATTAATTGGATCTTGACGTTGTACTACGCATGATCACACGCAATATTCTAAAGAACATAAAATCGCAGATTGGATAGATCAATTTAATTGCAATTTTTCCTGCTTTCTTTGTCTCAATTGCTAGTAATGGTCGTATGAAGAACATAGTAACAAATCATAATAATAAAAACATTTCTAACTTACCTTGTACAACAAATGAGATTTGTTTTGCAAAGTACTCGTACTAACTTATAATTCGTTCGTTTCCAATCCAATTCAAATTCCACTTTTAAAATTTAATCACCATTGCATGGATGTACTTCAACATATTTTTGTCTTAATTAACCTAAATAAGAAAATAAACAAACATAAAATTGAACATTGAACTTTTAGAAATCACAAAACTTAAAGAAATATGCGTTGTTAACAGAACGTCTCACTTTACACAACAATATGTTTGTACTCTAACAAAACTTTTTTCCGCAAATTGTTTGACGATATATTCGCGTGGAAACGCTTTCCCCGGTTGTAATTTCCTGCCATGAGCTGGGGGGAACCGTGGCGATCTGCACCGTAAGCGAATTCGTCAGATTTTATGTGCTATTGTTTAGCCACCAACCATTTGGAAGACGATCACCATCACCCATGCCGGAAGATTAATGCTGGGCCAGTTCTGTCCACACTGGACTTTACCGCCTACTCACACAACCAGACGCGTACATCGGTGATAGGCTCGGTTGAAGGTCCGTACAGCACTTATGCTCCCGGAGGTTACACACGTTTTTTTGCGGCTGGCCCTAGAAGTCACACATTCGAGTGGCAGGCTCGAGAGGATGGCTTTTCTGTTGTCAATGCTGCCTGTGTGGGGTCACCAGTGGTATTTCTGGCTATGATCGACCGATCAAACCCCGGTAGGATGGGTAAGGTAAGTGTGGCTGACCCTTTAGCCCGACCACGGGACGATCGGCTGGAACCGGTTCTGCTAATGTTTTGCTCCACCATTCGACACACCATCACCATCGACAGACATCGGGGCCCAAAATGAAAAACCTGTCTTCTTCGCCCTCTTCTCGATACGCACACAAATGCAGCTCTCTCACTGCACGATCACGGATGTGGCGCTTGTACCGCAGGAAGCAAACATTTTGTTTTTCGTGATCTTTCTTTCAGTAAGAGGAGATTAGCAGGAATAAAAATAAAAACCACACTTCATAATTTACAACGGGCAACGGCGATATTGCGATAAAAATAATACACATGCCGTGGGTTCTTCGCAAACACAACACAAAACGATAACACTGCGATTATTTCAACCAAATCGCGCAAAATAGATGGTTCACAGCTGTTTAAATACACGCATGTTGCCGAATTCTTCGAATAGGTAACGTATCACTATTTGGGTAGATCTTTAAAATACACTAATGAAATCCGCTTGCACGACAAAACTGCACTAACTTTTCACAACACTTTCCCTTTCCTTCTTTTACGCATAACTCACAAACAAGTACCACGAGAAGCGTTCCAGCAGGAAGATCACTCCGATCACTTTCGGGAATGGCGTAAATTTTAGCACAAAATACTTTATTTCAGCAACCGTCAGTTGATGTAGAATAAGCAATGTATTAATCCGTAGTTAGCTATAGTTGTACCGTAAAATGCACCATAAAATACAAGGTTTGCAACAAACGCAGCAGCAATCAAAACACGACCCGACTTTACTCGCTGGCGAAAGAAATTTAAATGAAAAAGAAATTGTGTGGAATGAAAGAGGTTGGAGATTGGTTCAACACAAGTATCGACACGTGAAACCAACACATGTGCAGACGTGTATTACAGGGTTCGTCGAGGAATGCTATGAAAGAAGGTAATGACTAAATTCAAAGGATAAAAAAGGTATCTTAAGTTTGAGATAAGAAGAAAAAATAAAACAGACAAATTATTATAAATATGATAGTTTTTAGCAATAATATTGATGCTTGTACTGGTTTTGTTCTATAAAACAAACAAACAAAAACAACAATGTACTGGTTTTGGATTACAAAGCGCTATCCTTCTCATATTTAAAATCGTGTGTCTTCAGAAAAATATGCCTACAACAAAATGTTTCGTACGGCTTCGATTAAAGTTGTTGTTTCGCTGAAATTTGAAATGAAATTGATTTGAATAAAGATGAGCCACTGCTACACCAGCGGAAACCACTGTACGATTTCCGACAAATGTCAAAATCCGGCCCCTTTCATCTGACAGCCGCTTTCCGACAGCATTTGTTGTTTTCCACGCGATTGTTTACAATAGCGCGATATATTTTTTGCAAGCATTATTTTAATCAACTTTCATATCCATAATAACCGTATTTGCTTGTGTTTCTTCGTCGAACATCAGCAGGGGTCAGTTTTCAAAAGATAAAATAAAAAAAGCACAACAATCGAACGTACGGCCCAAACTTTGTAAAGAATTGAGGATTGTCCGCTTTTACAGGTGGTGGCTGGCACGCAAAAAAAGAGAGTTTACTTATCAACCGGTCAACCGTTTTGAGGCACGTTTCGTGGTCCGGACACAAGTGGATAGGCAGGAATTTTTTTTTGTTATCACTCCTAAACACCAGCGTACGAATGGACGTGATATCAAACGAAAAGTATCTTATAGCGCGTGCGAAAGAATCCACTGATCCGTACAAGGCGAAGGCGTGGATAATAGCCGCCAAAACACTCTTCCCGAACGACTTTGGCGTGCAGGTTAGTGCGATAGCTGGCATAGTAGCTTACTATTTGATTCAGATTAGAACCTACTGTTGATACTACTAACGCTCTGTTCCGTTTACAGTTTGAGGCGTACGAAATCGAAAAAAATGCAAACAACTTTGAGGAAGCGGCCAAATGTCTAAGCTACATGTAAGCTTCAATTGTATTATCGCTTTTGCAATCATCCCAATTCCATTCTCTAATTGTTCCGTGATGAATACTTGCTTTGCAGTGTAATGACGTTCCATGGGGCACATCAAACGCCGACCAGTTTGCTGAACGAGATATCGCTCATGACGAACGCGTTGCGCATTCCCGAAGGATGTACGACACCGGAGCAAGAGTTTTATGTGAAGATGTTCCAATACATCTCGTACGAGGTGCAGCATCAGATTTTGCTTCTAACGGCGGCACATTCCAACAACAATCTGGATCATTGTCGATTGATATTGTTGCTGTTGAAACGATTTCCACAAGCTATTTCGACCCACGCGGTATGTTAAGTACAACCTGCACGAAGAATCAAACCCTTAAGGTTATCGTATTTCGTTTTTTTTATTGCAGCCCCGTTTGTTGGAAACTTTGATACAAAATGTAACCATGCCTAGCTTCAAGGAGATGTTGTTCAACGAAGCGATACCGCTCGTGTACAACCGTGCACCGGAATTAGCTCCCAAGCTCGTTCACCGGTTAATGGCGGTCTGCTTCGAGTACTACTTGAATCAGATGTTGAACGATGCAGAGGATCGTGCGCGCACGTCGGCAGACTGCTGGAAGAAAATCTTCGAGATATTGGACTTTTGTGGCAAGATTCTGAAATGGGAGCCGTTTGTGCTGTACAAGAAAAGCTGGAGCAAGGACGTATACTGTCAGAAGATCATTCAAATCTACAATCTCGATCCGTTCCGGTCGACGGAAAGCAAACAAATACTGTTTTGTGCGACGATCGTGTTTGTACTGGCACTGCAGGATTACATCGGGTATTCGAAGCTTCGTACGAAAGATGGCATTTCCGAAACCGAGGTGATACTGGTCGAGGCACTAAAAGATGTAGCACCAGACGTGAAGCGACGAGCGCACGAAGGCGTTCTCGAGATCCCACACATTCTGGTGAACGCCCCGGTCAGTCCGGACGCACCGAATTGTCTACTGGCCTGCCAAAGCTGCTGGCAGCTGCTACATTCGAATGATGTTATGAAAGCTGACTTTGCACAGCTGATTCTCTGCATACCGCAACTTTCGGGCTGGGTGCAAAAGTTCCTGATCGATCTATATGTGTGCGCGGGTCAGCATGAAGAAACGGCCACCCTACTACAGGCGTCCACCGGAACAACGATGACACAGTTGGAAAAATCGGTACGCGAATTCGCACTCACTCTGGTACAGGGTCCACCCACGGTCCATTTGTTCGAACAGATGGGTACGATTCTCAAGCATCTTCCGCACGCACCTTCCCGTGGGTACTATCTAGAGAACGTTTCATTAGGCCATACAGCTCGCGTTCTTATGCTGATGCCGTTGACGAAACGTGCGATACTTCACTATCTTGTCCAAACCCTTATAGTGCTGCTAAAACCGAAACTGATCGACGTAGAGTGCAGCAGCTCGCTGCTCGGTAATCTATTGGTGCTTTCTCAACTGAACTGGCCGCACGAATCGACGACTGTGGAAATCATTTTCGAAATCATCAAAACCCGTCGGCTGTTTGCGTATCTTCATTTCACGAGCTACGTCATCCAGGCGGAAATTATTGAAGAATTCATGCATCTATGGACGCACTCGCCCGATGTAAAGCTGGAGCTGGCCATGCCGCAGCAAAGTCTCGCAACCGGCGCACGACGTATCGGAACGCGCGGTGCAGACAAGGGTGTTAAGGAGGATTTTAAGCAAATCATTCGACAACAAGTCGCCCGCAGCAATGACGACATCGATGAACTTTTAATGCAATTTCTACAGCAGCAGCAGGTTACGCTTGTGCAGAATGTATTCGACAAATGAAACTCTGGTACGCCAATAAACAATTATGCCGACCTTGGAATCAATACTCTTATGGTACTCGCATGTTTAAAGTTATAGCCATACCCGTCCACCCGTGGGTGGACGATTGGGGAGAATTTTATTTAATTTATTTACAACGATTTCTACACATCTATCTCAACGAGCGCAGACGAAATCCCTATCCGGCAGTAAGTGATGAAGAAATGGTCTGAAAGCGGTTCTTCTCTCGTCTCTTTTCGCTGCACTGTTGAATATATTGGCTTCCGTGAATGGATACGGATGAGTATTAAGCAGAGAAAAGCACTTCAACATTAGACGACCTTACGAATCTGGCTCAAACTGGTAGCCCTTAATGTTGAGCGTGATGGAAATGATTTCCTTTGCTGGTTCGCCGTCCAAATCGTTAACCAGGTTGGTATCTCGCTTTGTCCTTGCTGTACTGGCCAGTGCAGATGAATCCGGGGCACTCTCTGTTTCTGCCGCCACTGAACCGACTCCAGCCGAAGCAGAGTCCGACGAATCGGCCAATGCGTTAATATCGTTCAGTGTTTCTGGGCTGAGATGTCGTGCGGAGCGAGCACCCGATACCGCTGGGAATGGTGGCAAATAAGTAGCAGGAGGATTGGTGCTAGTTGGTCGATAAGGCTGCGGGCAGTTAGGATCAGGTGAGCCCGGATAGCACGAGGATGGCGTGGTTGTGACGAATGGACGTGGACAAGCGGGATCTGGGGAACCGGGGTAGCACGGTTTGCGTGTCGTTGATACGGGACGAGGTGTAGTTTGTGGGCAGCGTAGATCGGTAGATCCTGGGTAACAACGGAGTGGTGGTTGAGTTGGTGGCAATGTCGGTCTTGGAGTTGTTGGACATCGCGGGTCCGTCGATCCTGGGAAGCATCGTAGTGCAGGCGTAGTAGTTGGTACTGGGCGGGGAGTAGTCTGCGGACAACGTGGATCGGTTGAACCCGGATAGCAACGAAGTGGTGGCTGAGTGGTTGGTGGCGGACGTGGTGTGGTCGGACAGCGAGGATCATTCGAGCCTGGGTAACAACGTGGGGCCGGAGTTGTCGTCGGCACTGGACGAGGTGTAGTTTGAGGACACCGAAGATCAGTGGATCCCGGATAGCAGCGAAGAGGAGGCTGAGTGGATGGAGTAGGGCGTGGAGTGGTCGGGCAGCGAGGATCATTTGATCCTGGATAACACCTTGGGGCAGATGTGGTCGTTGGCACTGGGCGAGTGGTGGTTTGCGGACAACGAAGATCCGTAGATCCTGGATAGCAGCGTAGAGGAGGCTGGGTCGTGGGGGTTGGTTTCGGACAACGAGGATCTGTTGATCCCGGATAGCAAACCGGAGCGGGTGTGGTAGTTGGTGCAGGCCGCGTAGTGGTTTGCGGGCAACGAAGATCCGTAGATCCTGGATAGCATCGTAGTGGTGGCTGTGTAGTTGGTGGTGGTCTGGGAGTAGTAGGGCATCGAGGGTCATTAGATCCTGGATAGCATCGTGGTGCCGGTGTAGTCGTTGGTACTGGACGAGGAGTAGTTTGAGGACACCGTGGATCAGTGGATCCCGGATAACAAACTGGTGCTGGTGTGGTAGTTGGGACAGGTCGTGGAGTAGTTTGCGGACAACGAAGATCCGTAGA
>KB663832.1:5593786-5641216 GCA_000349025.1 Anopheles minimus
CCTGGATAGCATCGTAGTGGTGGCTGAGTAGTTGGAGGTGGTCTTGGAGTGGTAGGGCATCGAGGATCGTTGGATCCCGGATAGCACCGCGGTGCTGGTGTAGTCGTTGGCACTGGACGAGGAGTAGTTTGCGGACACCGTGGATCAGTGGATCCCGGATAACAAACTGGACCTGGTGTGGTAGTTGGTGCAGGCCGAGGGGTAGTTTGCGGACAACGAAGATCAGTAGATCCTGGAAAGCATCGTAGTGGTGGCTGAGTAGTTGGAGGTGGTCTTGGGGTGGTAGGGCATCGAGGATCGTTAGATCCAGGATAGCACCGCAGTGCTGGTGTAGTCGTTGGCACTGGACGAGGGGTAGTTTGAGGACACCGAGGATCGGTCGATCCTGGGTAGCAACGCAATGGCGGTTGTGTGGTGGGAGTCGGACGTGGGGTCGTAGGACAGCGAGGATCGTTTGATCCCGGATAGCATCGTGGAGCAGCGGTCGTTTGAGGGCATCGGGGATCAGTGGACCCGGGATAACAGTTAGGCTTGTCGACTGGTGGTAAATATGTAGCTGTCTCCTTCTGTTCCTGGGGACGTACGAATCCTGGACAACGTGGATCTGTCGTTCCCGGTGGGCAGCGAAGTACGGGCGTTCTACAACGTGGATCGTTTGAGCCCGGGAAACAATTTAAAGCCGTACTGGGAGTTACTGATGGCACTGTTGGCACAATCGGTGACTTCGTTGTAACCTGTTCCCGTGGAATCACGGGTAAAAAGATGGATACTTCCTCACAGCGAGGATCGTTCGAACGCAGCAAACAGTTTGGTACACCATCATCCTCCTCTTCAGTCGTGGTTGAAAATCGTGGCGCTGTAGGAGACGGTACAGGTCTTGTTGGCCTTACCGAAGGCCGGAATGTTGTTGGGCAACGAGGATCTGTCGAACCCGGGAAGCATCGAAGCGGTGCTGGTGTCGATTGGGTTGTTGTTGGAGTCGGGCGTGTGCCACGAGAGCGACAACGTGGGTCACGAGACCCACGGGAACAGTCCGGTCGCTGAGTGACGACCACATCATTGCAGCGATCGTCTGTTGAACCAGGTAGGCATGTAAACTCCGTCACCGGTACTACCACAGGTGCACGTGTATTCGGTGGTCGAGTGCGTCTTGGTGGAGCCGTCACCGGTGTTGTTTCCACCGGTCGTGGTGGTCGTGTACCACGCCGAGGAGGCTGCGTTACCGGAACCGTATACTGTGGCTGAGCTGGAGCAGGCGTTACTGGTTGACGGCGTGTTGGAACGGCCGGAGCGAGCGATGTCGTTTGAGCTGGACGCGTTCCACGCGTTGGCGATGGACGTCTGGTGGTTGTTTCGACGGTGTTGATAAGATTCTCTTCGGCGCATACCTGCGGTCCACAACCACCGCGACAGATCTCGATATCGCACTTGAGGAACACCTGCATGCGGTCGGGGAACTTGAACGCTTTGATGCTGTTGTGCACAACCAGAGTAGCGCCCGAGCTGCCCGTTTGCGTCGTCTTCTGCCACAGTCCAAACAGCTTCTTCTTGCGCGAGCACCCATTCTTGTCAGACAGCTGAAGACGTGCGGTTGTTGCCGCATCATAATCTGGACTATCATATGCAAAACAATCCTTCACCGCCACATCGTATTCACCCTTGGGATCGCGCAAGTACACCAGTACGCTGAGCGCCTCACCGATTTTAATAATGCTCGGGATGGGCGAAATGCTAGGATAGGTACCACGCTGGATGTCCATCCAACACTCGACGCCACCCGTTGAGGTAGGCACATTGACCACTTCCAGCTGATCGACAACGAACGGTTTGAAGATGATCGTGTTCTGCTGTTGTTCGCTCTGGCTGCAGGAGATGCGTCGAGCCGTATCCCAGGCTTCCTGCACTTCCTCATCCGTCTGTATGACGAGCACATTGTCGACCGAGGCGCACACGGCACACGATGGCTTACTACCGCACCTGTCGTACGGCACGGTGAAGGTGAACTGTTTCCCACCCTGGTTCGCCAACACGTACCGACATTTCGGATCGTTGTGATAGCCCTGGCTGTAGATAACTCCCCGGAAGTCATCCTCAAACTGTACCGTCACGAGCATACCGTTCCGCTGATCACATTTAACATCGATCGTCTCGATGTGGGTGTGATCGTGGCTAACGGCTCCATCGCCTTGGCGGAGCACATTCCGCCTTCCACCTGCCGGTGCTAGTGCATTCCGGCTGTCTCCAAACAGTTGCGCAAAAGTACAGCTTGTCTGATGGGAAGAAAAACAAACAGATGGAAGAAAACGGTAAGAATTTATCATCAACTTGGGAGTCATTTGTAATATGTAAATTCACAACGCGACATGCAACAGATCGTTGACAGTGAAAATGTATTTCCTGAGGTAACGGTGACACTAGAAGAATATATGGAAATCGATAGCCGAAAGTGAAGGATTCCAAAAATTCCGTCCTCCAGCACGCTTGTCACTCAGCACGCACACGCATCACAGTTGTACAGACAACTGTCGGCAGATTATGGTGACCGACAGGTTGTGATGTGCATACGAATGGTGTTTGTCGGTCTTTGTTGAACACTTTATGCTCCAATAATGGTTAGCGGGCAACGGAACAGAGAAAGACTCGTCAGTTGAAAGGGTATTGGATCATTTTGGAATGTCAAATTAAATTTACCACATCACTGAACCCCGGCTAGTGAAGACATTTTCGGAAACAATCAGGTTGGGAAGAATTCCGGAGCTGAATTGAATGCTGGAAAAATTTCTCAACAAACTTCAAAGTACGGCTGAAATTTGACTGCCGTACCGGAAGCCAGCGCCTGTATCGTGATTCCTTTCACTGCTGTGTAATGAGGAATCGTACAGCCCACCACACCAATATTTGCTAGCCAATTCGGAAAAGAATATCAATCATTTTAGTTAATGTATCGCGACAAAACCTTTCCTAGAATGTAGGTCTACGTCACATCATACGGGTATGCAACCAAAAAAACAAATCATTTCCTTCTGTTCCAACAGTAAGGCCATTTATTGTGGCAAACAACGAATCTCACCAGAAACTGGCAAACGCTTACACCTATGGCGATATGTTGCAATCATTTGGTATTGAAGATGTGGTATTACTGCCCTCGAGAGGGGTGTTCGAAGAAGGGACAGATTTTTCACCGTTCTTTTCCTGCGTACTCGTTTGGCAAGTTGTTCAACACAAATTGAATCGTTTCCTGTGTGTCCCGCCTGCACTATGGAACATAACGATAAAAAAAGGATTATTTCGCCATCAAACATTTTCCTGCGTATTGGGCTATAATTGGACCGATTGGTTTTGTGGTGTGGCGTGAACTTCCACGCATTTGTACAACTTCAGTTTCGGCTCTTTTGTATGTGTTGTAGTTGTTGGAACCGTGTTGGCACCATCTTGCGTTTGCTGATGCTATTTACTGTTGTCAGTCAGATTGAAACAGACGGGAGCATCGTTCCCGTCCGGTTGATGCTACTCAGTGCAGATTTTCAACGGAAAATCAGACACATTCTGGTGCCAGTGGTTCATCAATGCTGGCGAAGCCTTAGTTCAATTAGGAGACGCCATATTCTGAACGCAAAAGATGTATCTGGCATTGCGGTACGATGCCGCTACAAACATAGCGGACGTGTCGTAAAGTTTGAAATTACCTTTGGGCCAACATCTGCTACACGGTGAATACCGGCTAGTTTCTGGGGCAAAGTTTTCCTACCTCACGCGAACGGACATCAATCCATCGTGGGGCGCATTGACTTCATAACAAGAGAAGCACGGGAGAGAGAGAGAGAGCGAAAAAAGTGCAAACGAAACTCGAAAAGGAGCCACGCACGTGAGATACGGTAGGGTTTTCCGGCGAAACTTCCACTCCAGTAGGTGGCATCTCTCGAATGAAGTGTTTTCCCTTTTTGATGCTGTACATCTTCCTATCAGTGCGAAACGCCGGAACTTAGTTATCCGTTGGTCGGAACCGTTTCCGGAAACCGAGGGACGGGAATTCCAGGGGAAACAAATTACATTCCTTGCGTGGTTTCACGTTTAACGCAAGCTTTCTTTGGGGGCACGATCGAACAAAGCCTTCGACTCCCGTTTTCCGGAGGATTGATTTGCTGTGAGTGAGGGCTTGGGTTTTTTCTTTTCGTAGTAAAATTGGCCGGCTTTTGACGCGAGGAAAACATCCTTTTTACTCCCTTCCGCTTTATTGCTACCGTGGTCCGTTCGGTTCGGTTTGTATGGCAATGTGCGCCTGAAAGTATACTATCTGACACTGGCCACCAAATGTTTTGCCGTGACTGTTTTGGATGGGAGTACATTGTTGGTCGCAAGGGCTCTTAACTCTGCGATGATGTTCCGGTCTGCCGGTATCGGAACGTATCGGAATGGCGTGTGCGTGTTATTCGCATTATTGGTTCCCGGATCGATCCGTGCACTTTGCCCGTGCGTTTATGTGATGGATGTCGCCATCTCTGATGGGCTGTCCATGTATCTTATTTCACGAGCGCATGATTTATGATTATGAAAGTCAGTATATTGCGACACGGGTAAAGCGTTGGGGCGATCTCTTTGTTGCAATATTAGAATAACCATAAAACCTCAGGCCAAAACCTTTATCGATTGTGGAAGGATTTATGATAAGAGATTAATTAACGATAATTTCCAGCAATGACACATGCGAATCTAACGAATCATTTCAAATAAGGATTGATAATGGAGCAGCAAATTAACTGAACGGCCCAAGACCCCCCCACCACCAAAAAAGACGATATTCTTTTGAAAACCCCATTTTCTTTTTCAAGGACCAACTTGGAATCGTGGTAATTACTTCAAATTAATTCAGGCTACCGAAGAAAGGCAGAACATTTACTCAGCCATGAAGTTCAAGCCAAGGTGGGCAGCGGCAGATCAAATGGGCGAAAGTATTTCAAGTACGTCGACGGTTCAAGCCGGTTGTTCAATAAATTACTTTCCAGCGTTTCACGGGAAAGGTAATGATTTTCCCATTTTTGGTTGTTGTTTTTTTTTCCTGCACATTTGTTGCCATTGCAGTATTAACGGATCCTTCCCGGTAATTTCGTTCATTGCACAAAAGCCAAAGTCAATACCGGTGGCAGGGCGCAAGTTTTCTTTGAGTTTGAGTGCTATTTTCTTCCCGGGTTTTTGTTCCCAGGGAAAATAAATAAAAGTTTAGCAGAAGGTAAGACTGAAACGTACGCCAGTTTTCTAAAAGATACTTCCCGCGTAATGCAACCGACGATGATGCTGGGTTTTGCATCACCGGTGAAATAATAGACAAATAATGACCACGCTTGACTTGGTTGGGATGGGATGGTAAATTAAATTTCACTTAATTTCCGCTCGCAACCTTTTTGTGAGAGGCAACAAAAAATGGTTTTGCACAAAAAACCCCCACTTCCAGCAGGGAAGTGGGTCACATTATTACGGACGACCGGTTGGATCCTTCACTGTTACACGCTGGACAATTTGTTGCATTGGGGATTGTTGCAATGTGGAGGGTTTTATGTTATTTTCGCTTTGTCCCTCGGAAGGATCCTTCTTGTAGATCCGTAAGGAGTTTTGTGAAGCATTGTAAGGATGGAAAGTACTTCCGTTGGTATACCGGTTGAGGCAGCCGAGTTTGTAATGCTCTTGTCAAGACAAAGCTGTTTGGGAAAAGCTTTTGATTTGTACCGGTGTGTTTCGTTGTCTTCTCTTAGCCTTCTTGGGGAAGATCTAGTATATTATATACTAAAACGACACCGATCTTCTTGGATCTTGATCTTGATGATGATTCCATACGATGAAAAATCGAATAAAATAGGAAATGTATAAACAAGTAGATTCTATATGCTCAAAATTAGAAATAAGTTTTAGGCCTGAAGTGTGTGAGAATACATAACATATCTTCTTCTTTGGCCTAACGACCTACTCGGTCATGCCTGCCATTTCTGGCTTACTAGACTTATTGAAACCACGTAGTTGGATAGTCAGTCCTCACTACGGGGGAACGGTCCAGATGGGATTTGAACCCCGGTCCTGCCGTATGAGACCGGCACCGACATAACCAATATCTGTATACTAAATGAATTGCTCAAATGTAATCCATTACCACCTTATTTTATGAAATAATGATATATTTAGAAGCTTTTTCTAGTAATTATGCTTGTGGGTGGTACAACTCGAAATTTTTTCTTATTTGACCAAACGACAGAGAAATACACGTTGTGGTTCCCTTGAGAGTTGAAAGCGTCGACAAAACGCCTAAGGAGAATATGTGGAATCAGGGTTCGATACGTTCTGAAAGTCGACTACTGAGGTCCACGTTTGATGTAGTGCCTCAGTGCCTTACGCGACTCTTGGATGTCTCTCAGCCGACTCGACAATACACTCGGACTTTAGATCTAACATAGTGTCCGATTTTTGTAACCGGATTTCAATAAATGAATTTTGCGGCCGAAGGTGCCTATATCTTTTGATTTTGCTAGCTCATTTAATGTATCTCGTATTAATTGATCCACCTATGAATTCTTCGAATGATTGCTCAAGTAATCGATCGTTCGAATATTACATTCTAGATTATTTTTGGCTCTAGCCAAATTTCTATCACTTCATTTTAAATTGGCAGGAATCTAATTTCAAAATTGGAAAATTTGTCACCAAATGAGTGTTGTGGATTGGATCACTGTTGAACGAATAACAGTAACAGAACTCATGATACAATTCCTTATACAATTTTTTTCTTGTTTTGAGTGTTTTTGTACTATTTTGCCCATAAATCAGTGACTGATTTAACAGGGGTAGAAGCCCCGAACATACATGGGTTTATATTCATATGATATCAATGCGTTTTTGAGGATGAATAAATTATTTTATCATATAGGATAATATGAACGAAATAGAACTGCAAAAGAATGACAACATTTCATCATACTTTAACTTAGATGTAACGAATTTGTACAGACATATCTTAAACATTTCTCAACAATGAAATAATTAAGAAAAATTTGCTTACAATTCCAATTTCTAGTGAATTGGGATAAATATTCTATTCAATCAATAAGTCTAGTAAGTCATTATATGGCCGGCTTTTTGTACAAAATTTGTTCAAAAACAACAACAATTAATTATGAATTTACCAATAGAAAATTATCAAAAAAAAAAAAACAAATCTAATAAATAGCTCCAATGATTAGGTTTCAGTTTTATTTAAACATTCCGTTACATAACTGTAGGACCACTAGTTTTTGAGAATAACTTAAAAATGTTGAAGGCATAGTTAAATATGATGTTCTCTTAAGTTGTAGAGGATAAAACAAAACCTTTTCTCATTTTATTTTTCTTTTGTCACACGTTTAAATATATTTGGGCCGGATAGAGATTTGCTTAATGTATCATATTTGTAAGGCCACTTACGATAGATCGTTGTTCCTGAAGTAAATCTTTGAATTAAAATTCGTTAAAACTATGGCTAGTTGAAATGACTCACGAATAATGTAAATATGTTTTCCAACAGTTTTTTAATGGCTGAATAAGACTGTCGGGCAATAATTTGCGTCTCCAAGCTAAATAGCGAGTGTGTTTTAAATTTCATCATTTATTAATGCGCACATTTTGGGTCAATTTGTTTTAAAGTTACAAAAATAACCTCACAAAATATGTTTAAACAACCCTGACACATAAAATGTTTTTCCGTTAGAACGGCCCTCCTTGTGAACTACTCCTATTTAACATTCTAAAATATCAGTAAATATAAAATCACAGTTCTAGATGATGGCTGTAAACTGGTATACTGTGTATAGAAATAATACAATACATCAAATCTCTTTTACAAACGCACTCTTATTCATGAAAAATATTTTTATAGTATCAATTAAAAATTAAGTAATAAAATACGTCACTGCCATTAATCATCTATACGTGTAATGAACAAATATGGTTCATATAAGAACACCATTAGTACAAAGACTACAAAATGAGTGTAAAATTCTTGTATGCTATTTTAAAACCGATTACTTAAAAATTTGACCTAGCCGTTCATTATCAATAAACAAAGTTTGAGGGTCTGATTATGAAGTTTCCAAGGAAAATGAATATGAAATGAGAAATTATCATCCAAAATGACGATAACAAAACAAAAAAAATTATAGTAAATTTTTGCTATGATGGTTATATGATGGTTTTATAGTTAATGATGCATGATGGACCACAAATGCTGCTAACATATCCGCTATGGTTGTGGTGAAAAGTTAGTAATGTCACCAACCATTCACCATCACTAAAATTACCTACCACCGTTTAATTAGCACAATCAACAGTGCGAGAGTTAACACATATTCCATCAACAGTTCGCCACCACTCAATTTTCACGCAAAAACCGGCTTTCTAACTTTTGCACCAATTCTGCCAACGCAAGTTCTAAACTTTTCCCGAATCTCCTAATATCCAGCGACGGTGCGATGGAACACCGGTACGGAAATAGCCAGGAAGCGTCCGAATCGGCGTGAAGCGATTTAATTAAATTTACACCCGCAAACAAACTGCACATATCCCTCGAGTGCATAATGGTAAAACGTTCTGGGTTTCCGTAGTTCCGAGTGCTTAACTCCGGGGTTGGGAGTATGGATGTGTACCGCCATCAACCGAACTGCGCAAAAGTTGAAGGCAAATTAATTTTGAACCGCACATATTATGTGCTGCTATTGCGGAATTCCATCCCGTTTCGGCCGGCACAATCGTGCAACAAATCACCGTCAGGATTTGGGTAACCTTGGCTATGATTGTGACACACGAAAGGTGATAATTTGCACATGTTTGATCCTTTCAGGCACATTGCCACGCTAACTTAACCGTCCCGGTGTATCGTGAAAGCAAGTACAGCAAGTCAGTAAAAAAATGGATCGCTTTGAGGGAGGGTAGCCGATGTTTGGGTGCCGTTTTGATTATCGTGATTCGTCTCGTTTCTGAGCTTTTTCGATATGTTTGACTAAATTTTGCTCTCAGCCAAATAAACGTTTCGTCGCTACCGAGCGCTGATTTACGATTACAGCAACATTTGCATGCGATCCATATCTTCTTGCAGGCGTAAAGACAACCGTCAACCACTCGGATGCTGAGGTGCTTGACAATAGAATTAATGATCCATCGTTCGCGTTACCATCTTTCGTCTGTATGACCGTTTTGTGGTGGTATGTTATGTGCTCTGTTTTTGCTGGTACCATTTGCCCAGCGGGATCGTCATGCGCTGCACGTGCCGGGAGTAGCTAAGGATGGATTAGAAATTAGTTCATTTTTTGGGGTTTTTTTATAATGCGGCTCGCTGTAAGGACACTCAAGCCTCGACATGGCATTAAAGCGAACGAACAAGATACAATGGGAGAGCAAATATTCTGAACCACGAGTACAACATTCCAGTCACGTCATGCATTTGGTCATGCATTTGATCTGCATAGAAAATTAGATAATAAACAATGATAGATCAGTAGATTTGTGCTTCTTTCTGCATCTAAAGTTTGATCAAACGATGGAGTTTGAGTATCGTGTTTCTCTTTAAAACAATTGGAACAACAGCGGAGAACATTTGTGAATTCAATCGATGTATTTATCTAAAAAATATTCATTGATCATTGAACACTAGAAACAATCTAATAAACTGTCAAACATGTACGACTATCTATTCCCAAAGTGAACCCTAACGCCCATTAGTGGACAGTGGGAAATATTTGAGGTACGTTGAAATACAAATAATTTATAGATGATCCTGTCAAGTATATTTTCTATATATTTTCTTCCCTCGCAATACTCTTTTACGATTTCGCTTGATATTTTATTGTTATAATTAAACGGTTTTCAAGCTTTATTACCTTACCACTTAGTTAATGAAATTAAAAACTCTGTTTAGTTTAACATCTGTCGTAAATAAGCAGAACTTCATAATTCCTAAACATGTTCAAATGTTCATGGAAAAATACAGTTTAAAGAAAATAGCCCACGTAACCCTTGTAGTGCTTCCAGATTAACTTAAATAAGCAGAATATTAGAAAAATAAACGCAACTAGTTGAACAAGCCGATTCACACAAGAAGCTGTCCTTGCATAGATAAACTTGTACAAAAAGCTGACGTTTCAAATATATTCTGCTTAATGAATAATGGAACATTGATCAACAGGATATAATTTGACTGTTTCATGGAGCAAATATCTTTGGAAGCACGGCGGCATCAACAATGCCTGACAAGAGATCGCTGTATAGAAACAGTTTTGAACCACTGATTAAAGTAATAACCGAAAAAAAGAAAATAGTTACAATAAAAGTTTCCCAAATTTCTTTTAAAAATATTCAATAATTTGATACATTCTCTCTTATAAATGTGTCACGATGTACGATCAGTAACAAAATTATTCGATTCGTTCAAAATTATGTGAATGTTTTAATTCTACTTGGAATGAAATTTGGAATTATTCAGTTTTGATGTGAAGTGCCAAGTTACATGCTGTATTAGTTCGCTTTGAAAAAGAATGTTGTAATGCTCTCAAAGAACATATCAAGAGAACAGTGCAGAATCTAATTGTTGGCCTTGTAAGCGATAGCAAAGAACCTCATCGGCTTGGGAGAATTCAGAAGAGAAGGCTTAACCCCACTTCTTTTCTATGACCCTCAGTAAATACTTTAATATTTGTTGATGACTTGAAAAACATGAATGTTAGAGGTCCCATTTAAAAAACGGATGGAACATTTTACAAATTCTTCATTTCAATTCAAATTCATTTGGAGTTCAGCAGATCATCCGAAAGGCTTCCTTTTTAAGATTTCTCGCGGTCTATGTCTGGCTTGTGATGATGAGATTATGGTGGAATTAACAAAAGTGAAAATTATCAAATCTATGTTTTGAGTAGAATTTGTAACAAAGATTCCAAATATAATCCTGGGGAATTAGAAATTATAGCGATGTTAAAAAGTTGTCCAATAACAGAAAAGCATGTACAATAATCACTCAACATACATAGATTTGAAGTGTTTAAATTACTTCAACTTCATTCCACATAGCTGGACTAATAGCAATAGACATTAAAAACTGATCAAACAAACAACCGGCAGCATGCGCCAGTTTACAATTGACATTACTGTGACACTTCCGTGTGCATCATGCTCGCCACGCATACCCACGGCCATCCTCTCTGCATTACGTTCATATTTGTCTGTTTGTGTCGAAAACATTTACTTGAGCACATGCAAACAGACTCCGCTTACCAATGTCGTCAACAGTGAATCGAAACAGATGGGGGTTTTACTTTTCGGAGGTCCTAATCCTCTTGCGACGATCGCCTAGACCGGTCGCGCTCAAAGGCCATTAACTAACGATCGTACGTTCATTCATTGCTTCGGAGAGAGAGAGATTATGTTGATAAACGTGTTTATCAGGCCGGTTGATCAGTTCGGGCAGTTAATTTTACGCATTCGAAAGCCTTAAAACGGGGTGTGGGGTGCTCGTACGGTTAAGTCTATTTTGGGCGGGCATCATGCAAATTAGTGGATATTTTTTGCAAAGGATCCATCGGTCACGAAACTTCATCATCATCGTTCATCGTCCGTGAGAGATGTGGCGTATTATTTGTGAATTTTAACACCATACGAAGTGTCCCGGGTGGCGTAAGCGATCATGTGAGTCAAGCATTTCAAGGCCAAGCATCCGTGAAGCTTCCTCGACTAAGACGTTGCGGAAATCGCTTGCGAAACGGTTATGAATTAATGAATTTCAATGCCACTAGGTTTAACAAATGTTCTTTGAAGGATCTTTGGGATATTTTTAGGAATTCGAGGGATTATAAATAAATCTAGTGGAATGTGCTGTTAATATGGGGAAAGGAGGAGCTTTAAATATTTTCGTTTTTATTATAATACTTTAAACCAGGGGTCGGCAGAGTTTTCGCGAAAGGGGTCAGACGATAAAGAAATGCCCGTCTTTGCGGACTAGATAATCTTTATTTAATTCTATTATTCTAATATTAATCAATATTCTCACATGGATTTTTTTTATATTCCCAAGAAATAAAAAATTATGCTAATAAATTTTACATGCTGTTAAGTAGTAAAATGATATTAGAAGGGTCTCAGACTTTTATGTCACTATAACCTCGAGAGGTCTTACCATTTATGACTCCCGTGACTAGAACTAATCCAAAACTTAACTTTAACTAAATTTAACTGTAACTTACAAAGTGCAACGAACTTGATGAAAAAATGAAGTATGAACTAACATTCGTTTGATTCAATGTGGAAGTGTGTATACCTATTGGTTCATCGCTTAAAATACTTCCACTGTGTAGTTTATGCTTGTAAATTACTAAATTGTGAATATGTCAGACAAATAAATTGCTTGAAATACTATTCTTACCATTTTTACGGCATTTTACAAGGTTAGTTGTAGTTATCGAACTATGAACACAATTTGTATGTTTGAATAGCGTTACAACAGCAGGATAGGAAATTAATTTTAAAGATTAAATTTTTACGAATTACGCTGTTATGACGAAGAAAGCAAAAAGATTTTTGTCTACGAAGAAAATCCCTAATTCCTTGAGCGCTGCAAATGTTGTAAAATGTTGTAGAAAGCATTTTTTATAATTTTTTTGAACGACCTGGAATAAAAACAATTGAGATTTGTAAACATAGATGGTGTAGTCGCGACGCGAAGACGCGAATGGATGTAGATTCACGGGAATAATCTAGTGACGGGATTTGGTGTTGTGAGTGGTGTGAGTGAAAAGCAAAAAATATCCCTGGGCCGGACATTGCCGACCCCTGCCTTAAACTGTTAAAATTAAAACAGATAACTCTCTTGAAGAGAGTATCTTAGAGTTGTATCTTCAGCTAGCATTCGAGTCGAAATGTATCTGCTAGCCTTTCTTTCCTTAGTTCAATGCGCCTCTATCAAATCCCGCAATAAGCTCCATTTCATATTTTCTCACGCCCGTTCTGCATTATGACTGCACCTCGGTGTCATTAGCGCAGTAAAAGCGACCAAGACGGACCGCGACTAATGTGGTCACGCGATGTGTTTGGGATGTTTAACGATTCGTACAATCGGACCCAACTGCTACCAAAAACCGATTTGTCAAATGTGAGCACCTTATTCACGTTCAATCACACCTTACAATCTCATCGTACCTCGGGTGCAGGGATCAACGCCGGTGATGATGAGTGGCGGTTTGTGGAATAAATATCTGCTCCTCACATCCGCCTGCCCGGGGTGGCTAGAAAGTGTTCCAGAAGCGGTGCAGGTTTCCCGTACATGTAAAGTGGAAGAGCCAACGCGCTTCGCAGTAGGTCAGCGTGTACAGCCAGCAGCTTATTACACAACGTTCGCCCCTTGCGGGTATGGGAAACTTGCGAACGGCTTAGATCGGTTAAGAGATGTAAATGAAGATTATCTTCGCCCGATCAAGACGCGTCATCTTCGAGACGGCTACGATGCCGGTGATTTGCGCACCGGGCACAGGGGCTCGTACGAGGTTTTGGAGCATTGGGCGAGGATGCATTGCGTACGCCAATCACGAACGGGTTCGTTCCAGTAAGCGCCCATACAGATATGGAAGAGAGTCGTCTGGTAGGACCTTTTTAAAAAGTAAGTACGCCTGTTTCACTCTTCAAATTGTCTCCAAACTTCGGCGGTGTACGAGATATAATTTGGAAAAGCACTGGTTGGGTGTCTTATTTGAGGTTTGACATTTGGGTGATGTATCTGTGCAGAAAGTTTACAGCAGCCTCTTGAAACACTGGAAAACGCCGTGTCTTCTCATCGTTCACAGTTGCTGCTGCCGGTTTTGTTTCTCCTGGCTCGTATCCCATCCTATCATTAGCTAATAGAAGTGGCATTGTCTGTGGTTTCGATGCCCGCAGGCTTTGACCTCCACAAAAAAGGAGATGTCTATAGGTTCTCATCAGATAAATTCACTTGCTCGGCGTTATGCTTCAAGCGGTGCGTTCATTCAGCTGTGTTGTGTCCTCCATATCCAAACGCGCTCAGTGCTCAGCCAACGCGGTGCAAGCAAGGTGTCAATTCGCGTACCGTAGCGTACACGTCCATCAAATAATGATGCGACGATGCAGTACACTCGCGGTACCATGAAGCTGTAAGATAAATAAAGGAAGATCCTGCTCGTTTGGCTGATCCTCATGTCAGACACCATTATGGTCGGTGCGAGATAATATTGGCGTTGAACGTTTTTGTCGAGTGGAAAAGGTCAGAACGATCTCAATGATCAAACTTTCGAGTGCTACTTCACACCCTTATTGGGAAGGTTCGAGGTATAGCACATAAGGTTGTTTTCTATTGTATGTAAAACATAATATGTTAAAGTAATAGAAGTTGATGCAAAGAAACATCATGAAGAAAGTATCAAATATATTCGACGTATTTTTTCGATTTAATCATTTATTTCCGATCTTTGAAAACCCCTGGAAAAGACTAATACAATTAAATGCAGTCTAAAAATGCAGCCTTTTAAAATGGCAACATTAGCGACAGTACGGATGACACAAAATCAATATCCTCTGATTTTATCGGTGTGTGTCCTTTTCGTATGAACTTTTTGTCGTGCCCTCTCAAGCACTTGTCATGTACTGGTTTTGATAAAATACGAACGTCGCTAAACTACGAACAGAGTGCGTAGCGGCGTTATATCGTGTGCCGAACGATGAGTATTCGGTCACACAAAAAACCCTACCCCAATCAACGATTGTCTTTTTGCCCACAGGGCACAGAGTGGTAGTTTGGTTGATTTGAAACATTCAACAGGTGGTGGTCCCAACTTACCACCATCGAAACATCCAACCGATGATGTCCGAACATATGAAACTCATCGACATATCTATCCATGTTTTTCCAACACGTTTTTTTCTCTATCTGTTCCACAAAACTGCAACTATGTGCTTGAGTAAGAGATTGAGGTGTTTTTTGTTTGTTTTGTTGTTCGACTTAGTACGTCGACTGCATCGAAACTCGGCGAGGATGGCACTTGGAGGCATTCTTATTCATTCGCATGATGTATGGATAGCGTGTTTGCGAACAGCACGAAGGTCTATCCACAGCAAAGGTCCAAGAAAGCTGACCTCTGTTACGGTACTGTTGAGGTGTTACGCAAGTTATTTTGCTAGATAATCATAGGAATTTTCACCGTCGTTTTTTCTCTTCATTTCATTAGTGTGTTTTATAGCGAAGACACCATAAAACCTTTCAGCGAAAACTCGCAAATCCGTGTACTATTTATAGACACCAAGAATGATGGGTGTCTCTTTATCTACGTGCTTCCGCAAGGTAATTAGCGTACGTATTAATTCGTAAAAGTGTGCCTGTTATGCGTGCTTAAAATTCACCGGTACCCTTCATACCCAAAACAAACAGCGAGTACGCCACCTTCGGGTTACATCCTAATTGCAATGTAATACCGCATACTTTGTGTTCCACGAGATGTCACCTAAAGGATTTTATTACTTTTAAAATAACCGTCGATTAACCGGAGGGCAAGCTCTTAAACGTAAGGAAGCGTTATTAAGGTTTAATAAAAAGAAAATCTGCTCCACTGGTAGTATAACCTTCAAGTCTAGACGAACGTCCGGTGTGGATCAAGGGCCTGTTACTGTTTATTGAGTTATGAAACGAGATTTAAAGTTCAAGGTTCAACATTTCGGAATTAGCCCAAAGCATTGACTTGATTAGTGTGTATTAGGAAATGTTTTAACTCCACCGCTTGACCACGATGTCTATCGTGCGAATGATCCAGTAATCAGATTATCTTCAAGTTTCCATGAAATTAGTGCTCGGGTGCATGAAAGTTGTCGCCAGAATTTCAAAATTAATAACTCATAATTGTGCCAGAGTTATTGATGGCTTATTGCGCACAATATGATGCATACGATGTTAACGAGCGATGTCATAATGATTAGCGATTGCTTCGACTAAGTGTCGACCTTGACTGTGCTGGCCTTTCACCTTCGGATAAAGCGCGAGAGCTTAATCTTTGCGCCCAAAATTAAGTATGCCACTCCATGTGTGTGATGGATAGACGACGAAACAACGGAATCGAAAACTACAGCAAAGATCGATACATTTCTCCGAGCGGTAACGCAATTTATACTTTGGTTAATAAATCATCTTCAAGTCGATGAACTGTGCCAAGCCTCCCGTGACAGCTAGGCTGGCGGATATGTCTGACGCCTTCCCAGACACGTTTAAAGCGCGTCAGCTCAGTGAAGCCAGTATTGCGTAAAGAGAGGTACATGCCATCGAATGGAAACTGTCTGGAATCGATCAATCAGGATTTCGTATTGAGGGGTCGATCTGTCTCATACGGTTAGTCATGGAGACCTTTCGCAGTAACGCATCTCCCTCCAGGATGGTACAGGTGGTTAGGGCTATCGAAGGATCAGCACTGAATTTATCGCTCATTGTGTTGCCCCATTCCAGGGCACGCAGTGCCGTTGACCATTTGCAGTACTACTCTCCGTGGCAGTTTGTCACCGTGTCTCAGGACGCTTTGATTGACTTATTGAGATGAATATGGCGCAGACATGTGAAGTCATCGGTCGTTGCCAAAAGGTTACGCATTAGAGCGGTGGAGCAGTGGAACGGAACCGGCGGATGAGTGAATCGAAGCTAAATAGCACGCATCATAATTACCGCATTTGGGTAATGGAGCCGATTTGTGTTTATACCGTCAAAATGTCGGCTTTGGCGGCATGGGCCAGCGTTCAGAACAAACGCACTGCCGTATGGTGAATGGCGTGATGGTGTGCGACGGTAAATGTCAATCTGCCGGGGAGTCTGTTTGCTCGGCAACATCTTCTCGCTGTGCTGTCATCCCAAAACACATTGGCACATTTTTTTCTCCTCTGTGGTTTTTTATTATAGCCTGTTCGTGTGCTTTCGGTGTAATGTGGTGGCGGCATGTGCACATGATACCGTAAGCACAAATTACCATTCCCGATCGGTTTATTCCGATCATAAAAGCATACTGCAAATGATACACGTGCGTGAATGGGGCATCTCATGGAACGGTAATGAAATGTCTACTAACTGGTGGTGTAAACAGTGACATTAAATTTGATTCCGTAATTGAATCATGCATGCAAATGTGCATACTACGCGCAAGAACTCCAAGAAGAATTGATTGGATAATGGTTATTTAATCAAAACCGAGCGAAAACCCGGACACACGCACAGGATAAGACTTTGGTTTTAATGAAACGCTGGAGAAGTGGCAATTGAAGGTTTTTGTTTATTTTTTTCCAGTCCAGCACAGTACTACAAATACCACAGCGGTTTTACCACAGCGTGAAGTAGCGCCCGTTGCTTTACATAATGTGCAATAATATTTTTTATTCATCCTTGTAAGCTTGAGCCAAACATGACGTTCAGCAAAGGAAAGGATGGTAAAAAACATCGTTGCTAAAAATTACGTGTACCGGTACGAATCCTTCCACTTCAAACGCATTGTGATGTTAATTGCACACAGGTTCACCGTGCGTTTGTTAAACCTACGCGGACACACCTGTGAGCTCGGTTGGATTAAGGTGAGATTTGTGAATCATTCGTGTACCATTCCGAGTGGCGTAATAGCGAGTGACATGTTCCGGGAGGACTTTAAATCTCTTTTTTTGTTGCGTTCGAAACAAAGTTGATACGCATTTGCAGATTATGTTTATACTTTGTAGCACTGTTGCAGTTTGTGTACCACAAATGGAGTCATTGATCTTGTAGTTATATTTATGCACTCAAGGGTACGTGTTATGCCAAGCAGATAGTTAACTTGGAGTTTTAAAATTAATTCTATCGTTATATCTACCTTTTTGTTAGAGCAAACATAACATTCCGTACAATGAAAATGAAATCCAAACTAACGGATCGATAATAGGTGCTCTTTCAAATTTCTAAAGCTTGTATGAAATATTGATAATTTCTAAAGCTTGTAAGAAGATAATAAGAAAGAATTACACTTATTGACAAAAAACTGATTAATTTTTGACATTTTTAATAATAATCTGATCATTCGTATTTCTATTTGGCTTGGAGTAAAGAGACAAGTACCCTTTTTTACAAATAAAATTAAAAAAATACTTTGTATTGTCCTGATTGTACCTTTATTTAAAAGACAATCGTGTCTTGCGATTTAGTAGAAATCTGGAAAATGCTATTTTACGTCTATGTTTTCTTTTACATATTTTTACGTTCATTATTATGTGTTTTATTGCAAATTTAACCCGTTTTGTAGCTTAACATAATATTGAAAACACTTATGAAAAAACGGTTTTATCAATTTAAAATGGTTTGAAAATCGTCAAAAAGTTACTATTAACTTGATAATACAATTACATACTGAAATATCATTTATAACATTTGTTTTTATTGCTTAATTACCGTTAATTTGAGGATTATTTTTCATTTTTATTACACTTTCACCAAAAAAAAAATAATCCCATTTTCACTCAATTTTTGGACAAACATTTTTAAAAATCTTCATTTTTGTAAATTATATTTGTTTCAAAAATACTTTGTTGGCAGAATATCTCCAACCTGGAGAAATAATACGGCAAATGTAATGTAAACATTTCTTAGCACAAATCGGAGTGAAAATCATAAATGAACCAGACTTTTGCTTAAGTCTTTTACCTTTAAGGGCGTGGCACAAATACACTCGCACTGTCCCGCAGCAAGGATTGGAATATTAAGTATAGTATCCCATTGAATGAGTTACATTGAAGACATTGCCACATTGTACTCTGGCAGACTATCGCATTTATTGACCCAATCTCTTCATTTCAACAAAAGACAATTCATTATCCCCGCCCAGGTTTCCATTTCTCCAAACTTCGAGGCTACCGTGTTGCGAGTGTGCGTCTCCTGGTACGGGTCTTGGTACCATCTTCGCCCGGCCCGAATTTCCAATCAACTGATCCTCTAACGAAGGAGCGTAATTAATCAAGCCATAACCCATCACACCGTACCGGACAGTCCGATGGGAATTCGATGCAGCCATCGTTGGCTTTGACCTTTCGATATTTTCTAAGAATAGCGACACCTAAGCGTGCGAATTGATTGATGAACCGGCCTATCGGTCGATTGGGCTGTGATTAGGTGGTGTCAAAAATATGGTTTTATTAATAGCACCGACGCGCAAAAGCTTTTGCCGGGACAGTAACAGCACCCGTGAAGCCATTACGGACACAACCATTATCAAAATGTCCTTGGCGTATCACACTAATCCTTTTGGTCGAGCGACCGATGCCGTTTTGGTGTAGTAATTTCTATGTGTCATCTGAGTGCATCGCTCATCCGTTGCGTGTACTTGGCGTTGTCCCGTAATCGTGGCTCCGCAAGATCGTCCGCGTTGATTGATTGCAACTTTGCTTACAGGTGATTTGATTTGCATAAAACCAGGCGTAACGAGACGGTGACGTGCGAAGGCCACCACCGGCAAGCCGATAAACTCGCGAACGTATTTGAAATTGAAAGATGAGTAGTTCTTTGTGCATTGGGGAGTTGTGTGCCATTCGTCTGCAGGTGCGTACCGAGGGAATCGCCTCACCGGTTTGATGAGGCGATTAGTCTACGGATTTTAGTGCAGAAAAGTTGTACAAAAGGTGTGCCACAGCAGTGGTGAATCGGTGGAAGAAGATTTGCATAAAGCTAATTATCGGTTATAGTCTTGAAGTGATCAAGAGCAGTGAATTATTTTCCATTCGCTAGTAACTGTTTCGTAACAATTCCCTGTTTCTTTACTGTTACTTAGTAAGTTACTTAATATCGCTGATTTGTAGCTGTGAGTCATAGTTCTTGCAGTGTTGGAAACAATTCCTAAGAACACTCTTTTATCAATTTTCTCAAGGAATTGGATGTTTGATTACTGTACAGATATATTTAGCAACATCCTTTTCCTCCCTAGATACAGTAACAGATACACCAAAGTGATGTAATATTTCACCAACGATGACATATCTCATTCCAAACTCCGGTCACGGCGTGCTATCAGAAAATACATCAACAGCGGTAATATATTTTAGATTCGTAAACGGGCTGATAGGTTCGTGTGGGTTGGCCCTTATTGTACTTTTTTTTTGGATCTAGGTTTCGGGAACAAACTTTCTTTCGTCATTCGTCGGCGTCACAACGTCTGCTGGCAGCACCTGGCAGTCAGGCAAGATGCATCCCGAACTCTTAGATAACACACCGATAACACACTTTGCATTCGGTCTTAAGGGCATCCAGGGAACACTCGGCTCTATTTTGAACACCTTTTGGGCGATGTATTTGGGTCCCTTGTTAGATAATGCGTCCCTTAGCCGGCTTGGGCACGGTTGGGGAAACAGCCTCCCGAAGCCGTCAAACCGATCGTCGTGAGATATTAATGTACGAATGGGATTGGGTTTGGAATTAATAGATAGATGGTTGAGAAACTGAACAAACCCCAACAACAAAAAAATATGCAAAACAAACTTTACCATCCTGTTCGATGTTTGTAATATAGGCACATGAGCCAACCTGTTGTGCCAAGGTGCGTAGGACGGTGTATGTCTTTTTCCCATCCCCCGAGTGGATCCGGTTCATCGTTTTTTTCCCTTCTTCTCTCTTTTCGGGTGGAGTCACACGTGTGCGTGTGCATTAGCATAAAAATGTGCGCCCCGTAAAACCATTTCAAGGTGAACCATCCGAAACGATCCGCCTGAAGATGCCACCGTCCACGGAGTCAGGGACGCGAGGCTTCACAGTACGGCCGCGGCAGAGACGATACGAGGCCTCTAATTCGTCTACCGGTTCGCTTTTCTGTGCTCAAGATCTTTTTTTTCGGTATTGTGTTTTGTTTCTTGTTATGTCGTACTCGTATGCTGTTTCTGTTTTATTGGCGCTCTTTTTTCATTGCGCCCGTTTGGTGATGGAAAAAGTTTTGCCAGACCCTTAGGGCCAGCACGGAGTTGAGTTTGGGTCTCATTTGGAATCCCTCTCGTACGAGGTGGTATTTTTAGAGAATTTACAACCGGCTTCCAACTTTAGGCGGTTCAGCCCGGTTTGACCTTTTTGCGCTGGACCTGACTGCGATGGGGTGATGTTTCGCGGCAGTGCGCGCCTACTGAGGCCCTCGTTGCGCAGGAGACCGTCCTTGTAATCTTCGGTGACAAATTGAATTCGATGGTTCGGAAAGCATTTTTTGTTGTTGTGTTTGATTTATTTGAAAAAGTTTTTGCTTGTTGGTGTGTGGATAGAAGCAGCACGAACAATGATGGGTTTTTGGTTCGGATTGGTGCAAAAATTAAAAAAAATAGGCAGGATAAAGCTAGAGGCAACAAGTACGCCAAAACATCGCGGTATTCGCTGCGGCAAAATTAGCTACCCAATTAGTACCTTTCCAGCAAAATGCTTTTTAGTACGTTTTTTATCTTTGCTTCTCGAAGGTTTGATTGTGATACAAAATTCATGATATTGATATTAGCGTACGAAGGTGAAATTGTACTTGAGGGCCATGTTACTTTTGTTTCCCATAGAATTTCCACATTTATTTTGTTTGGTTAAAAGAATTCCGTTTCATGTATATTGCTCGGATTTCACTGTACGCAGCGCGTACCAAACTACTTGCCCATTCTTTTTTTTTAATTTACTTGAAAACGTAAGGACACTTTGGAGGAATATTTTTTCCCATTAAATAATATTCTTAAGATTTGCTAAATATTCATACGGAGAGATGATTACCTCAGTTTCTCTTAAATATGATTTTTAATGTTTACTGAACGTTCATTTCAAGATTTAATGGTTTTTTATTATCACATTATCAAAATATATTTCCCACATATTTATTATTATAAGATTTTAAATCTTGTTTTTCAAATAAATAATGTCTGTTACAACAATACCTTTCAAAATAAGTATGTACGATGGCAAAAAATAGTCTAAAAAGAAAACAGTAGCATATTTATAATTAATAGTCTTAGATTTTTTTATAAAATAAATAATGTTTGTTACAACAACAAAAGAAAACAGTAGCATTACTAACATAGAAAACTAGCAATCTAAAAGTGATATGAAATCGGGATCAAAAACCTCATCTACGTTATAATTGTTTTTATTTCAGGTATTTGAAAGAATTTGTATTATTTTGTTACATAAATAAAAGAAGCTTTTTGTTTAACATAAAAAACGGCTACTCAAAGTACTCGAACTAATGTATCTATAAAATTCCACTAGAAATCGTTCAATACAAACGATTTCTATGTGGCATTAACTTTGTTTGTTTTAACGAGTTAAGTTTTTATGACAATATAATTTGTTTTAAATAGTAAATTAAAAATAAAACAATTTTGTTTGGTTGGAATTAAACAATACAATACAATTATTTTTTACAGACAAAATTATGGTAATTTCCAATTTCTCAGTATTTTGATTCGAACAACGATGTTTCGATGGTATTTCTAAGCAAAAGTCAACTTTTTAGATGAGAATTGATCATCTCAAGAGCCAGCTAGATGCTATCAGCTAATCGTGCCAATAAGCTTGATTTTACGACACTTGGTGAGCGAGGCACACTATTGATCAAAGCGTAATCGAATAACTCATGCTTCCGTCCGGTAAACTAAAGCACCGACACCTTTCCAACCGACATAATCTAAACGAAAGCACGACCATTCGCGATTCATGAGATCATGCAAAGTGGCTCCCGAAAGCTGCCCTGATCCGCCTTACTCGTGTAACGGTGGCAAGCACCATCATACTAATGCTACAGTAATCGGTGGCCGGATTGTGGCTGGATTTAACGAGCCTGCAACTCAACAACACTGCGAGGCAAAAAAAATCGAGAAAAAAACGAACAATTCGAAACGAAACGAAAAATTGGCAGGAATGTCTCATCGAGAAAGCCAGCCTTGCCAAGGGCGCATATAAAAGTAAAAATAAAATCAAACCTGCTGGCCCGGTGACCCAATGGTGCGGCGAAGACGATGGTTGAGTGTTTTGGACCCTTCCTATCTATTTCGCTTTTCGTTTTGAAGACGTTTTTCAAGCTTATGCAATCGCGGTTTTAGTATCGAGATTTACGGTGGTATTATTATGTTTTTTTGTTGTTGTTGAACGAAGATGTTCCGTTTTCGTGTACGTTGGGTGTTGGACGAGTAATGACAGCCCCTACGGTCAGCTGACCAACGGAAGAGATCTCAAAAGCAGAAGAACACAGCAAAGGAAAAACCCTGTTACAAGGAGGAGATGAACAGTCAGCGGGAGTTTTTCAATCATGCCGAGTGTTTCTTGGGCTGAGCAAGTAATTTTTATAATCGTTTTAGCATTTGAGTACATGCATAAAACAAACACACTTACTTTCAGCACGATTAGCAGTTTTGCATGATGACAATATTAAAATGAAATTTTTTATTGTTGCCAATATTATTGGCAAAAAGTTTATTGAAATAATTCCCATCTCGTATTACGTCTGCTGCAAGACAAATTTCATCCGGTCCTTCAAATGCGGCTCGTAAAAACACAACCACGCACCACGTTTCGTTGCGCCCCCTGACCCCGTTTTTGGACCCGATGCCCGGCAGGGAACACGTATCCGCACACGTACCGGCGGCTTGCGGTCGATCGAAAAATAACAATCAATTACATTCACCCATGCGACGGGCTGAAGAAGATGCGCCAACCCACCCCAACCCGTGATGTGATGCAATCGGCAGGTACTGTCGGGGTCTCGGTGACTCTCGCCCTGTTCGGGTCGTTCGCGCCGTATTTACATGCAATCGATTACTTCTGGAGGAGAAGATGCACGCCTGGTACGTACAAACAAGCGGACTCGCATGTGCGCTGGCAACGGTGAGTCTGGTTGCGTGCGTCCGAGATGCAGAGAGAAGATGAGGCGAGCTTTCTTCGCGCTACGGGTGACTCTACGGTTGATGCTGCCGGGCAGCGATGATTCGGTAATTCACCAATTATGGTGAAGGTGACAAAACAGGTTGGTGTGGAGGTCATTTTACGAGTGGGCACTGAAGTGGTGGTTAGGAGGGAAAACATATTTTTTAAAAAGCAAATGGTACGCTTTGCAAGTACACACTCGGTGTCGACATTTTGTGCAGGTAATTGGATTTCGGTAAACATCAACTGCTCCAATATGGTTCATGCATATGAAGTACAAACACAAATTTTACCATGATCGTTAAGTTATTTTTTATTCAGACTAGAATTAAACCAGGTGAATCTGAAAACTAATGCAAAATTCCTAAAAAATCTTGTGACATACCATTGAGTAGATCTAGAACTGTTAGAATATAAACGAAAACAGTTATCAGAAGTTAAAACTCATCCAAAAATGCAGTTTGAAACTGGAAATGACCTCGGCTATCTCTTCTTGCAAGTCGCGCAGAGATTTGGGGGAGAAATATTTCAATAAATGTTTGGGATATTGAATTTACACAAACATAGACAGATACTAGCCGAAAGAACAAGGCAATGGTGGATTTTAAAGATGAAGTAAATTATTTTACCGTATTTTTTTAACGTAAATAACAACAATAGGAACAAAACAGAACTGAAAAGGAATGATAACATTTCGTGACACTCTAACGTAAGTATAACGAGTTTGTTACAACAATGAAACAATATTGGAAAATTTGCTCACAACTCCTATTTTTAATGAATTTGGTTGAAAATTATATTCCGCCAAAAAACGAGTTGAAAGCAATCATCGAAATTCATAAGCTACATTCCGTACCATAACTATAAGGTCATTAGTTTTTTGGAAATAACTTAAAAATAATATTGGGAGCTCCATGTAATATTAATTAACAATACGGCTACCTCCAAAAAATCGTTGTTTTCGAAGCGAATCATCTAATTAAAATTCGGTAAAAATTATAGGAAGTTTAAATGACTCTCGAATGTCTTGATGTGTTTTTAAAACTTTTTTTTAATGTCTGGGTAACATTGTTATGCAAAAATTTGCGTCTGCAAGCTAAATTTCGTGTCCTTTGATTTTTTTATGTGCACATTTTGGTTTAATTTTAAAGTTACAAAAATAACATTTCAAGATATGTACAAACTGTGTATAAAAATGTAAACATATGTATATTAATATCAAGTCAAGTAATAAAAAAACAAGTGTACATCTTGGAAGCGATCCAAAATTACATCTTTATAGGGTCAAAAGAAAGCATCAACAGTAATATTGATTTTAAAACATTTATTTCCTTCAACTTTACAAACCTTCACTGATTCAGTATGGACATACGCCTTTGGAGCATAAAATTGGTCCAGAGCTGAAGAGAGGGTTTTACTTTAAAAAAAAACTTTTTCCCAAAAACCGTTAATTTCCTAGTGTGGGAAGTCACTCTCCTATCATGAAAATGATACCGGACCATTTGTAACGAATTTTCGTGGAAATTCAGATGGTTCAGAAAAGGCAAATGAAAACCCTAAAATAAAGTGTCTTCTAAACACATTGAAAATTAACTACAAAAGTATTCGGTTCAATATATACACCATTTATTACATAGTTGCGAACGGAAAGAATGGTTATACGACAATCGCTTGAAAAGAATTCCGACCCATACCGACCGTTTACCATGAACATGATAATGTGAAATCGAATTAGAATTGCTAGCCCAACATTTGAATCTCACGAATGAGAACGACCCTTTTGATTGTATTTTTCGTCTATCTTTTGAATCCGTTCAAGGTATGTAACTTTGAACATGACGAAATTCGTTCAACCATACCGTCCGGATAATTTACCAAACCGGTTTCAATTTGTGACGTTTTATGGAAGCACACCTGCAGAATGCTTCCTGTGGCGTGCATATAGAAACGAAGTGCCTAGAAATATGTGATGATTTGTTACAGCCTGGCTATCTGGCTTTGGTCAAAACAGAATCGTTAGCAGAGAGATGTATTTCCATCGAAAAAAAAATTATATACTAAAAATTTTATTACCTCCACAGAAAATGAATGCTTATTTTGTAACCTCGATGTGATGTTCTGATGGTAAGAAGGAGGGGATAAAAATTACCAAGTCTCCAATACAGCCCCAAACATATTACAAGCTTAAGGGGCAGTCTTTTCAACGCCGAACGCTACCCAAATCGAACGATTTTGAACAAATTTGCATACCGGAATGGATTTACATAAACCGGGAATTGCGATGAAAACGTCTACAGAGATGAGAAAGATGGTGAAAAGTCTGGACATTGCTGTGTAGTGGGGCGTAGACTTTTCACACCTAAAATTTGCGCGTTTTTCGTCCGTAGCAAGCGGCACGGATTGAGGAAAGCTTGTCAAACGGGCATTTACTAAGCTAGGCCTGCCTAATAACAAAGGGTACCATTTTACCCGATGGTAATGTCTATGCTAATGATGTCCACCCCTTCATACCGGGCGTTGGGGAGGTTGCATTTGTTAAACATTGAGGCGGTTTTGAAAGGTGTAGTCGAGTTCTTGGAAACTTACCTGTAAAAGCAGCAGGACTCCGACCACCCGAAATGGCCACATTTTGAGGAAGACGAAAATACCCGATGTTACGACTATTTTTAGGGACCGCACACTGTTTCCAGGACGTCTGTGTATTCTACCTTGGAGGAACTCTGAAAAAAAAAGATAGGACAAAAATAAGGAACATTAGCTCAGGGAAAAAGGCTGATTTTATTTCGTTTCTCTTCACTGAGTGCATTAAGATGAAAGGCCTTTTCACAACTGATTGTCCCCCCCCTGCCGATGCATGGTAAAGGTATGTACGTGCCGTGCCGGAAAGGTCATGTCCGGGTGTCCACGGTGCTGGTTTAGTTATATTACATTTATGCTAACTTCATTTCAATGATGAATTTCCCGCCACCTTCAACACACCCGAAGACAGCTGTCGCCCTTTTAAAAGTGAAGTGATGGACGGAGAAAAAAAACCTGGTCGTAGTGTAATAGCGAATCTGCCGTTCATTAGCGTACCCAGTGTTGGGTCCAATCGTGTAACGCTTGATGTACGGCGAGTCTCACCACCAAACGGCTTACTGTCTATTAATTGTTGCCATTATTTGTTTGACATTTAGACTGTGGTTTGCAAGCTTCACCTGAACGGTTAGTTGGCTGGACCAAACACTGAAGATGATCCGGTCCAGTATCCGTCCTCCGTTGCGGCTCTGCTGCCAATTGACTCGCTTGGTAAAAGGAAGCAGTGCCACAGTCCCTCGGAACGGGGAAGCAAGGTGCAGAGTGCCACCAGTCGTGAGTTATGCATTTTGATCGGCGTTAAATCGGCGCCTTTTAATCGCGACCTGCTGGCCCGAACCTGGCCTTACCGTTACGGGGATGGTTACAACTGGTTTGTACGGGGAGGGGATGAACAAAAAAGATGGTGGTGTTCGCGAGGGTGGTGTTGGATTAAATTTCCAGTTTGCCCGTGGGTTAGCTCACCGCGGTACGCTCTTTAGCTTCTCGTTCTAAATCGCATGTGCAATTGGTGGGCAGAGGTCAAGATTGGTGACCTCGATGGGTAATCGATTTTGTGACTGATCGTTTGCATGCATAATAATAGTTGGCCGAAAGTGTAAAAAATTCAGCAAAATGCTCAAAAATAAGATAAGGATGAGCTAACTATTAATGATAAAAACCATTAAATTATCCACATTTTATTAGTAAAAATAATTGGAATCTGATTTTATACGACAACGAATATTACTTTGACCGTAAAAAAAATACTATATTTATACAGTCGATACCTTCAAATTATTCCTCTAAGTCACCAATTTTTTGGTGACTTTTTTGGACAGCGCCCATCAATTTTTTCCTCTACGGCACCAATTGTTGACAGTACAAATACATTTGTGTCTTTAGGTCGCAAATTTTTGATTGTGTGTGTAAACAAAACGAACTATATTTTTTGAAAATATGATTAAGAAATTAAAACGCGGCATTATTATTGTTCTTATGAAAAGTATAATTTACTGTGTTTACATCCAAACACAAGTAGACAATTATTTAAAAGATCATGTGCCTACTGTGATGCCATTTTTCATATTATATATATTATATTTACGTTTATTAAGTGAATAAAAATTAACCCTTATTACTTCAAATGCTTGACTTATGTAATAACTCAAGCCTCCATTTGTGTTTTGTAAATGTTTGTATTTAAACTGAAATAGAGGCTTGTATGCCATGAGACAAAATTTGAAAGCTTACAGTCGAAAACTGATGCGTTGTGTCAAAAATTGATGACTACGAAAGAAAAATAGTTGCTTATTGTAAAAAAAAAAATGTATGCCGTACAGGCAAAAATTGATGAGTGCTGTCAAAAATTGATGACGTAGAGCCAAAAATACCTGTATTAGGGACAACATTTGACGGCAACGACTGTAAGCTAGTGTCAATCTAATCTAAACCACTCAGCACCATTTTAAACTAAATGATGCGTATTATCTTCAAATCCCTCAAAACTATACGAGATTCTCCCAATTTCGCATTGGTTCATTTGACGTGATTTAAGACTGCGCTTATGCACGTAAAAAGTTTTTTTAGTGCTTGTAAGTAAGAACATCCAAGACAATGTTGAAATCGTTGGAAACAGGAAGTTTGCTATTCCGAACAAAAGTGGCTATGAAATAACAATATTGTGGACCCCTTTTTGGGATAAGGAAAGAACATATTTAAGTTGGGACGTACAAGCGAACCGACTGGCGAAAAATACACCGTTTCCAAATATTGAAGATCTTTATCTAACCAGGTGTTTTTGCTACAATATACCTCCCAGAAGCCGTCTAATTGACCTAATTCATAGTATAGTTTGTTGTGATTCGTTGTTAAAACTATTGGAAAGTATCTCTTCGTTGTGAAAACTTTTGGAGGCATATTGATAAGATCTATTCAGTATTCAGTAATCAGTATTCTTTTGATTTGTTTGTAAAGTTATGTGACTCTAAATAGCTAAGTTTCTAGAACAGTAATGTAAAATAATTAAAAAAAAATAGTTTTAATCATTTTCTTTTTGCTGCGTCGTCACACACGTTGACGAACTTTATCCGAAAATATATATCTTCTCATTTGCAAGGGATTATTCCTAAGTGCTTTTCACCCTCGTGACATTCGGCGCTTTTAAACACTCATGCTAAACAGACGCAATCCATCAACGCGTAATGTTATTATTATTTCTTCCAATCCACAGTGACGTCATCGGCCGTATTTAGACACACCTGAAGATGTATTTTTAGCACATCTTCACGCAACCACTATCGACCACAAACCGAGCGAAGGTGAAGCGAACACCGCTGAGAACTAATCTACTCAAAAGGCTCCCGTTATGGGTGTACGAGTCAGCCGGTGAGAGGTGTTTTCATCTTTTTTAAAAAATTTATTGCATTTTTGCTCAAGCCCTCCGTATCCTTCCTGGTCCTGGCCGGGTATAATCAATGGTGCTTGAATTTTACGAACCCACGGTACGAAACGAGACAAAGGCGGAGGTTGATTTCATGGATGTGGCAAAGTTCATTGATTGAAGTATAAGGCACGAGAGTGGGAGAAAGTGAGGGAGATGTATCATCGCGGATCATTGATTACCGCTGCTTCTACCCTGGATGTCGACAATTTGTCTGTTCTCTACGAATCGTTGTACGAAAAATGTGAAATGGTTCCTTGTGCACGGTTGACGGCTCGTTCATGCGTCGTCCTTTTGTGTTGGAAGACTGTAAAACTGAAAGCATAAGTGCAGTCGTAAAGATATCGCACATAAAATTGTGCACTGTAGTAAAAATTAAGCGTAAGATTGGAAGGAAGTACCGGGCGAAGTGGTCCAAGCATTCCGGTTCCGAGCGGGAAATATTTCGTGGTAGTTGCGTAGAATAAAATATTTATTGCCCCTTTAGTGTGCATTATTATGGGGATATAATTAACTTGTTGAATGTTTTGCGCTTGGAAGGATAAAACTGAGATAAATTTTATATTAAATATATCGGACTCTCTGAATCATGCAAGATATTAGAACCAACATGATTACAGAGTCGAATAAATTCTCTACAAATCAAATTGATGAACTAGGCAATATACATTGTTGCATCGTACGTATGTCCTTCAAAGCTTGAGCACCCCGTTCACGATGATGACTAATCAAACGAGTCGGAACGGCCGTCTTTGGTACCTGCGACACGCCATACACTCATCACCGGTCCATCCTCCATAGTGAGCTTTTGTTGCCCATTAGATCGGTACGCATGTTTTAATTGTGATGAACTTTGCCTTTTTACAAACGCCTTCGTGCTAGCCGTCCGACCGAACGACTGCTCAGACATCTTCGCGCATTGTGCAGTGTGCTTTTAACGGCCACTTGACAACTATCACCGTTTTGGCTTCGCTCGGTTGCACCTGTGCTGTTGAGGCTATCGCAATCAATTCCCTGTACCATCCGTTACGAGTCGCTTTACACCGAGACGGCTCTGTACGTTCACATCGCTGGCGACAGAGCGGTTCATCTTGACATCGACAGGTTAGTAGGTCCGTACTTTCCGCGACAGCTGGTAGGATTTTGATGGAATTATCTACATTTGTAAATGAACAATATAACATCACGCAGTAGTCCTCTGTAGGAAAGAATGTGGGAGACCTCAAGAGGTATAAAATGCTGGGAGTTTGCGAATCACGATTTAGAAACAGAAAGGAAATCACCTCGGTGTTCTTGGAAACATAGGCAAACTATCAACATGATCGTCCTGCTACATTAATTTATTTATTTGCACAAACTTCCATCCCACGACATGTTCCTAATTAAAGTGTACCCAAAAATCAAACATCCCCCAAAAAGCTACCATCCATCCTTGAGTTGCTTATCATGAATCTTGACTTGCTATCAACCCGTAGCCGTTGTCCTGCGACCGTTGTACGGAATGGTCTGTGAGTGAATATTTGTGATGACTGTTTCCATCGCACGCATCCTTCCCAGAATCCGAACGTCAGAAGCCCCGGTATCCTAAGGATGTGTATGGTTCCCGAGCACGGCACAGGAACGATGCATGGTATGCCTAACGTTATCCCATACTTTTTCCGCTTGCCTCAATATATATCTCGTTTGATTTGCACGTCCCCATCTCCGTCCATTAACAATCGAATCTTTGCTAATCCCTTTTTTCCCTCAAAAGTTCTCCAACACGTACGAGGCACGCAGCGGCAATGCATACTGCCAACAATGGGCATTCGTCGTGACGTGCCCAGGTCCCATACCGTGCAGGTGTACAAACACGCAACACGTTGGGGCTGTCCGGGAGCATCATTACAATCTAAATATCTCATTCCTGCTCCGGGATTGGGTAGGAAGTTGGCTTTTTTCCCTGTCTCCCATCGGATGAATGAGGAATTCGGCCGATTTCGGTGTGTTCTACATACACGGGCGGAATGTTGGATTGCGAGTTTATGAATGTGCATTATTTACGCTTACTTTCATCCAGTGATGTTATTTGAAGCGAAGAGATGGACACCATGGGATTGGTAAAAATGAAACTGTTTCGTAGACCGTGATTATAGCTTAAATTTGGGAAATGGATTTCCTACTGCCTTCATAGGGGAATCATATTATGCCTAAATTGACGGATGCGTCTTTACCACGCTATTGGTTCGGATTTTAACCCCAAAAGTTAAGCAAATTGGTTTTGTTTGGAAAATAAAACATAACATTTTGAATGATTCTTTTTCACACTTATATTAAGTGAAAAGACTAGCTGACCACTAAGATTTCAGGTTACTAAATTCTGCGTGATTGGTTCAATTTTCATTCTATGTGTTTGCAAAAGACTTCAAAACGTTGAAAATATCGGACACTGTAATTTTGCATCAGACGGATAATCTTGCTATCGCGTTGAAGCTGACGTAGACGTTAAGGGTCTTATTAACAAAAAGCAATAAAAATAGGGAAATCTGCATACTTTTAATAATTGATTCTGTATACCGATAGTGACCCCGACATTGATTCCGCTTGGCCCTAAATCGGATTTTCTATCGACTTGACCCACTCAATTGCGGATTTAGCAATTTTCGGACTCAAAGGGCATAAAAAAGTATTTAAGCTCATCAAGTCAACATGCAAAGCAGGATATCAGGGGCTCCCTCTCAGACGGTGGACGAAATCTCCTTCAAAGTTATTCTGCAGCTCGAAGATCGAAGACCCGAAGATCGTCGATGCCAAACGACCCTTCAGGTTTCTTTCATCAGACTCAAGCAGGTCAGGCCCGGGAACTGGTGTTGGGCACTAAATTTCATTCCACTCAGTTCCTCCATAAGGTTGCATCTTCCACTGATTCCTCTGCCCTTCACTGTTACGGGAACTTCGAAAGTTCTTAGTGATGAAGGGCGACTAATTATGGGAAATTGAAGTTTTCTGGAATTGCCCGATGTCATTACGTGCATTCATACCGACTCGAAGAAATTTCTTTATAGTTACACTTTCCTCTTCAGTATGTCGTTGGGAACGTCAACCGACTCTAGTGCGACCTCTTTGGGTCATCATAACAACTTTCGACCACTGACCACTTTCCTGAACAAATTTACACTAAAATATTCTCAAAGTAGGCATTGTTTTCATTTTTACATTGTTCATGGCATACGTTGATAGATAAATCTTGAAATTTCCAATTTTTCCAATTTTCCTTGTTTCCTTGGAAATTTTCCAACTTTTATTTTTCCCAAATCCTTTGTTAGACAAAAAGGAACAAAAGGATCCGAAGACATCGTCAAAATTGTTCTACTCGTTCTCGAGTTTTAGGCCAGACTTGTTTATTATAACAATGGAAAAACTTTTTGTTTAATACAAAAATATCACAGGCATTTCGTTCGTTTATTCGTTCCTTCGAAGTATTCGAATTTTTGAGTAGATATTTATATTTATGTATAATATTTTAAACAGAAATTATTTTATTTTGATTCATTTTAAAATTTACCGTACAAACAATATATTTTAATAATGATGCAAAAAAAATGCAAAAACTTTAACAAAGCTATTTAGCCGTCAGTAGTAAGAAGAAGGTAATGATTTTTTTTTGGAGTAAAAATAGGGTTTTTAAGTAATTTTCATCCACATTTAAATTTCTTCGTAAGGCAACACACGACCGACAGGAGAAATAAAGTGACTCATCAATTACATCTGGCTCTACGACATCTGATGCCGCCAGTTTATAACCGGACGAAAAATGTCACCCTCGTATGCTGTGGTTTGCAGTTCATCCTCATTTCTACAGTCTTTCACCTACCGGCACAAGTCTGTTTATGACAGTTAGTACAAAGGATTACTCGTCTCGTGGTACGCGCGGTACGGTACACTGTGTATGAGCAATACGGTTCGAGTTTCAAAACATTCCCCCGGCAGGCCAGGTCTGGTTTCGTAGGTTTTGGCGGTTCGAAAAATAGGTTAAGCAGAGATGAACAGATCAAGTACTACTGGTACGTGCACGCTATGTATGTATGCTTCTTTCTGTTGAGTTTTTGACTTACATTACCAGCATTTTTTACTTCCTCTGCGGTACATTTGAGGTTATTCGAGGAAAAGTTTATGTCACTCAGGTCGAGGGTGTCGTGCGGATGCTTGTTTTTTACGCTTTAATTGTTGGAACCATTTTGTGTTGTCTGATTATCTTTTTTTCTTCTTCTAACGTTAAACCATTTGCTCCCACCACACAAGCGTGCCTGTGGCGGGAATAACTCATGTGGCTTCCCTCAAGATGAGGAGTTAAAAGGCACATTAATCATGACATCCAACAATTACGAAATTTCTTCCACCGATTCCGCGTTTGTACTTATCCTTTAACTTCGCTTTAACTTTTTCGTTTGCGAATGAATTTGTTGAGCAAATAGCAACCACGGACGGATATCCCTTAACGCGTAAAAGCAAAAAACAAAACCGATTGCTTATGTGCAGAGATTTAGCTTTGCGCACCTTTCTTTTTCCAGGATCTTAAATTTAGGGGACAGTTGTAAGCAGTGTGCCGGGTTTGCAAACGGGCCGGGGGAGAATTATTTCCCACTCGAAAATTCCACAACACGATTCTCAACCCATTTCAATCTTCGCATGGATGAATGTGGGCCCTTTCCGCCAGAAAAAGCCATCCTCCAGGTAGCAAATTTTCTTTGGCATATTTTTTTGGTTCAATTGTCACACCGGCTCAAGCCGGGTGGAGATTGAGCTCAAATTTACGGTGCGTATTAAAGCGAGCGGAAAACTGTCAGCAACGCGGCTTCGGTGCTTTACGACCACTGAGCAATGAGAAAAAGTGGGATACGATCAGATGGGACGTGCATGGGAACGGTAAGAATTAGAGTGGAAGGATTTTCCCCGAGTAATTCACGTCAACACCATTCCTTCCGAATTCCCCCGAGGGAGGACGCGATCGTGCGTAAGACGTTCAATTAATTATGTTTTTGCACCGTTCGGCGGGGAAGGTAATGTAGGCAATCGGTCGCCCACTGTGAAAGCTTTACCAAACCCCTGTAACCTTTCGATCCCTTTCGCCACGTAAGGAATGTGCGGGTTCGAGCCGTTGTTGTGACCTACGACACAGGTGGTTTATTATTAGCCGGCAGCAGAGCGATACGTGCCCTCGTTTGTATATGTTCGACCGGTAGACATAATTCCGAATATATTCTAGAGAGTGGGAAAATATATCGTATCGTGTGGGTAATCGTTTGCTACTTATACGTGCTCGTGAACCAACCACGTGCCGAGTGTGTCGCGATGCAAAGTGAATCCCGTGTCCTAACGATGTTGGAGCACTGCTGAGCGTTGCATGTGTTACGAGGTGTGAGTTTAATCTTCTTACCTATCATTAAGCTTAGTTGACTTTGAGTTATGTTTTCCGAGTATAGTATAGGAAAAATGGCGCTGGGGTGGTGTGCATCTATGTGTGGTGAGGGTTTCCCGAACAGTGCTTGTAGTTCATCACCGCGGCACATAATTAATATATTCAAATGATGATATTATTCAGCCGGTTTTATTTGAAAGTGACTTTTGGCAGCCCGCAAGGATGATATGAGGTTGTAATGTGGCGGTTAGGATAGGACACACGCTCCTGGCAGGTGAATAATTTATTTCCTAGCAATAAAGAATCATAAGGAAAGCGTGCCTGATAACCGTTGACGGATGAGTAGGATATAAGTACAAAAAATAAAATCATTCACATAGGACGCTTGTGAAATGGTTTGATGAAAAGGATATTTATCAAAGGTACGTGAGAAATACAAGCACCCTAGCATTAGATGAGTATGATGGTGCTTATGGTCCCACCCTTCCCGGTGGAAGAAGTTATCGTTAGATATTCAAAATAAATGTAAAATATAAGGAGTATTTATTTTCGAGGGAAGGATTGAGCACCAGAAAGGATCACTTAGCCGAAAAGTCAGTGATTTCTATGGAGAAATGATTCTGATACCTATTCGCCTCATGTGTAGAGTAGCGATGAAAGTCTGTTTCCTTACTTTTCTCTCCACTAGATGGTTTTGTATCATTCCGTGCAGGATCTTGTATATAAATATCATTGTTTGATAATCCATCCTTGGCTATACTGCCATCTGTTGGATGAGTTCAAGCATCACAGCAGATGAAGTGTATCTTCCAAGTTCCAAAACTAACATCGTAATTATATTTTAAATGCGGTGTAATCTTTGCCAAGAAACATCACAGAGGTACGACAGTACAATTGTGGTGTAAATACTCATACCGTTGAACTTTACCAAAACAAATAGGTTAAATCTTTAACTTTAGCTATTAGTGAGCTTATCATCAATAGCTATTCCCGAATACTTTATTTCAGAAACTTTCCCGATTTGTTCTCGAATTATAGTGATAGATAGCTTCGTTCTAATTAGCCCAGTTATAGGAAGCTTTCCGGAATAAATTTTCTATTTTGTGGTATGCTAGCTCCAGAGAGGGCCCCGCAGTAGTGTTAACAACATACTCCCTCGATAACGTTAAGGAAACGAAAGCATAGGAAAGTTTTTATTATCCATAATCATAAATCGAAAAGATACATCGAAGTTCAATCGAACATGGCAGGTCATTATTACGCTTAAACTTCGTTTGACCAGCATTGATTAGCAGGAATGCCTGTTTTTTTATTATAAACATTCTCTCGATTCAGCTAGGTGACCGCACTTTTGAAGTCGTCCATAACTTCACCTACCTTGGGTCAAAAGTCAGCACCGACACTAACAAAGATGTTGAGATACGCGCTAGGGTGCTGGCCGCCAACCGGTCTTTCTACAGTCGGATTGTATAAAACTTATATAGTCCCAGTACTCACATATGCCTCTGAGACTTGGAGTTTGTCCAAAGTTGACAGAACCCTCTTAGCCGCGTTCGAGTGGAATATTCTCAGAAGGATTTTTTGGCCCCGTATGTGTGGAAGGACAATGGAGGAGTCGCAAAAATGACGAACTCTATGAGTTGTACGACGACCTCACTGTCGTACAGCGGAATAGACCGGCTCCGGTGGTCTGGTCACGTCATGAGAATGGCACCGGTGGTAGGCCCAAACTGAGGTGAATCAATGGCGTTGATGCGTCCGCCACGAAGGCTGGGATATTGGTTTGACGGACGAAGGCGCTCGACCGTAAGTGGTTCAGAGGATTTCTGCAGCAGGCCAAGACCGCGAAGCGGTTGGCAGTTTATTAGTTAGTGACAGTTGGCACCACAGACAACCTTTTCATATTTATCATCAATTCGACAACGTTAGAATGCTAAAGCGACCAATTCGTGAATACTTACTGCATATCACGTGTCAGTTACTGTTTTTTTTAAATAAAACAAAATCAAAATTAAATAAAAGAGCAGCGAATCAATTCAATAGCTTATGCATTGACCAATATGGCCTTGAAAACACATTTTAATTTAGTTCATTGTTGTTGTTGTCATTCAATTAAACTTTGATAAAAAATCCAATTCTGTTCCAAAGAATAAATATTTGGAAATAAAAGATCAACAAAATAATAAGCAATTAAGTAATATATTGAAAAACCTTTATTACACATGTACATATGTAAATAAAACTAAGAAAAGTAAAATCAAACAAAGAAACAAAATTTCGAACGCATTGGAGTAAACAATTTCCAAGCGTATGCAGGTAAAATGTAGCAAAAATGTACCGTGTTGCAGTACATAAAAATGAAACCCAGAAAGAACCGTTAATAGATGATGTAAAATTTGAGCGCGTAAACACGCTTTCCCAACAAGCCGCATTGCACATTGCATCATCGGCAAAGGTACAAATTGATGGTCAATCTCGATGTCAAGTGATTTCATTGAGCTACATTCCCTGATTAACGTGGCGGTGTGAAAAAGTCCCAAAGCGCCAGGTAACAAATTTCGGGAGGTAGAGAGCGCGCAGGAGCCAAAGATTGTGGATTTTGGTATACGTGCCTCGCCTTAACATTGAATAATTTTCACCCAGGCGTCCATTTGATGAGAGGTTTTCGTGTCAATTTAATTTGTTGTGCACTTTCGTTTGTATGACATTTGCTTTAAGGGGAAGAGTACGTAGAATAATTTATTGCGATGGCACACAGGCGGAAAATAAGCCGTGAAGTTTTCGGAGAGAAATTTGATCGAGGTGTTTGAAGAACAACTTCAAATAGCAGTGTGATTCTTCAAATGCCACCATATTTGTTCGGAAAGTTGGAAGTTTCGGCAAAAGTAATCAGCTGATGAAATTTCAGAAGTGCACGTACTTTACATCGACTTGTTATTATTAATAGACTTTTTTGCTCTCTCTCGCTTCTACAAGCTTCCAAAGTTCATGATGAGGTTTGATTATTTACTGCTGCAAAATGGTTTCCACAATTGCTTACTTTGATTTAACTGCATTGGCATGAAGAGGGTTTCCCTACCATTACTTCACGGTCACAATAATGGATTGACCGCGGATGACACACCCGATGGATGCTTGATCCACGGTGGTTGTGTAACGTGTTGTAATGTACGACTGTTTGGACAACATGGGCGGGGTGTATAGGGGTGATGGTATGCGTTTCATTTTTTTTTATTTCATACCATTTCGTTTTAGCATCCGATCGGGAGGTTGGTTCACCGGTTGACCCATTTTGGAAGTTGAGCGCACCATCACACTGCCCAGGTTTCAGGGCGATGCGTTGGTTGGTGCGAATAAGCGCGGGATGATAAAAGCAAACACGAAGATGCTCCATTACGGTGAGGCTGAGTTTTGGACGTATTGGAAGCCTTATGTATGGTAGGTCATGTTCGTGTGAAAGTTGATTTCCATAAAGGAATCAGCGGAGCTGGAGCGAGTAGCTTCGATGGTGTTTGTTTAAAGTGGAACTGGTGTCTAAGACTCGAAATATCGCTGAACTATAATCAAATCTTAATAATACTACATTTTATAATCATAACAAAGTAATGTAACTTTGTGCCACTTAAAGCCTTATAATATTGAATACATTGATCGCTTTCGGCTGGAAGCTTCCCAGTGCGATTGTGTGTACTTAATCGATTGATAGTAGCAAAATGATTGATCGTGAGTGTGAATTATGGGATGCTAGTTTCACCCCTTCCCCGTTCATTCTTGCCCACATTGAAGAACAAAATGAACGCAAGGGAAACATAATCAATATCTACGATTCAGACGAAATCCAGCCCTAACCATGATTGACGTTTTGCCAGACGTCTGCCCAGTGCTGGACGGCGCGCATCTGTCTGGCCGGTGTGCAAGCGCACCAATGTTTATCTGACTGCTGGGTGTTATGTTTACACGCTTCAAGCTCCAGCTTTCAGGCATTTTGCATCACCCACCGGTGATAGTGCCGTGGATCGGCAGCACCAATCGTCTGACCGCGTCCGTTCGCGTTTAGTTAATAGCCGTTTCGCTTGAATTGCCCCGATGACGATGGTTTATCGCGAACCCTTGGCACTCGCAAATGAAGATGCCATCGACCAACGGCATTGGGTGCTGAGGTTGGGGTTGGAAACTCAATCTGGCAGCCTAATGGTGGGAATGTGCTGCATTCGGCTGGGCCGTGTCTTCCATGCACACGGAAGACATTAAGGGATGGCAAACAAACTATCAACCCGATGGACGCCGTACATACGCCTTCAACAGTGTGCATGTGTTGACGGTGGGCTGTCATGTTTCCGCCGACTGTGGGGATTTCGTTGTTTTTTTTTTTGTTGTTTCCATCATTTGTCGTTTATCGGTGTTACATAAATAAAAAGCGACAGCGAAAGGCTTGAGAGTACAATTATTGCTAAACGATTCTGGTGGTGCTTCTGGTTTGACGCGGATGAGCGGATTATCGGATCTGGCTTTTGGGCTGGTTCGATTGGCTGCCCTCGTTGGACGACAAACGATAACGTTTGGATATGTTATGTGACAGCGATGGAGCTTAGTGCATCTGCCTGGTGCTGTTTTCAGCGCAGAATTCTTCTGTTCATTTTGAACTTAGCAATCCTATTATATGACGAAGTGGCATCCAATAAATGTAAAACCATCCTATAATCGGATAAACTGTTCTGATCTTGATTTTGAGTTGCATAACAGAAAGCGTTGAATAAATATTATACCCCACTGAGTGGAACATTTGAACTATTTATCGTTTAGTAAATACAATTCAAAATTGTATGTTCCATCAAAAATTAGCAGTGATATATATATATATATATTTTTTTTTATTCAAGTATGCCCAGGATAAGGCAAATTACAAGTAGGAAATGCCTTGCAGGCTTTTTTAAAAACGATTTTAGAATATCGACTCAAGCGGTGTCGACATTACGGCTACGTGACCGTCATAATGGAATAAATAAATAATAAATAATTTTTTTCCATGCAGCCAGATCAACCGTCCCTGAAACGGGAAATCTCGTTATATGAGATTCAACTAACGATCGTTTGTGTATGAGATCGTTTACCAAGCATCCCATAGCATATCTGCTTACCATCTTTGCACAAATTAGACCATCATTTTCGCTTCCATAAAGTGAAATAGAGCTCAAGCTCTTTTATATGTCCTCTGAATTTGGCCACCGGAAACGAGTTGAATAAAAAATTTACAAAAAGAAATTAATTTATTTTGTTATGACATCAAAAAATAAAACACTGAACTCAGCAAACAGCGTGAACAATTAATAGATGGCGGTGATGAGTCCCACCTTTTATTGCATCATTGGTTTGAGAAGGGCAATGTAGTATTTCACCTTTGTAGTATTTTCATCTCATATGCTTTCAAACGTATAGTGGTGATATACGATTACATTTAGAAAACATAAAAAAAGCTAAATTACTCTAAACCTTATGGTATTCTTACTATTCCAAAAGCTTTGAGGAAGCTTTTGTCCCATACACAATTAGCATCAATGCCTCCAGAAATACTGCAAGGAAAATTTCTTCTAGATTTAAATCGAGAAAATCAATTCTAGACGATCAAGCCTGCCAAAGAACATTACGTCTTAGCAAACAAATGAAAGATGCAATACAATGTAGAATACAGAATATAATTAAAAAAAATGTAATAATACATTATCCTAACATGTGTAGTAACATTAGCAAAATTGAGCAAAAACTAATGCAAAGGTTGAATTCCTCCTTTATTTGCCTTGCATGTTTTACAAGTGATCAAATTGTTGTTGGGGACCAAAATCAAACTAAAAAACCTATAGGTTTGGGCAAAGACGAAGAAAAGCAGTAGAAAACTGCTCCAACCGTTGCAAGATACAAAAAACAAGATCCACATCATTAAGGATGCTTAAGGATACTGTTGCAGCTAACGACGCAGCATTACTACCCGAAGAAGGGCAGCCAAACGTGCAAACGAGTAAGTGGCCCCGTGTTTGTGAAGGTTCAACTTGTGGAGCTAATGAAATTGTGCAAATTTTAAACGAGGTCTGAAGAGTGTAAACATTTGTTTTGTTGGAAGGTGCAAGCTATTTTGGGTGCTTATTTGTTGGGTGATTTGAACACTTTTCCAAAAGCACATCCATTAATGTATGCTGTGTTGTAGTCTAGGCTTGAGGTGCTGCAATAATTATCTATCTTTGTAAAGCTTTATTTTCTGCCAAATAAAATAACGAGGAAATGGTGCGCAAACAACATGGATCATCATACCGAGCTTCAAAACCTTTCAAACACCTTTACACGAACAAGAAGAAACATGTTCTTTCAAGAACGACCCTAACAGACACCATAAACAGAGATAATGAAGATAGTATTCAACACAAGCGCACTAGAGAACCATTAAGGTAGACGGTGGATGTGATCTACTTCTTAAGACTACAATTTGTTTAGATTATTGCACATTCCCAGCACCCGAAGTGGAAAGCTCATTTTTTATCATTTCAAAGAGCGCAGCTTTGCAGAACATTACTCTGGGATTATCTACCTTCTCAGCAACGAGAAAGCTCGATTTTCAAGTGGAAGAACAAGGTTATTTTTTCGAATTTCATAACGAAAGAATACGCAAGACTACGGTACCAAAATACTTCGTTTAGCAAAAGAGCATTCCTTAACGGAAGACGCTGGTGCGGCCATTTGTCAGCTTTTCTGGAGCCGTTCGTATAGCACACTTTCTTTTGGCTTTAATCGCAAATCCTTTACACCATTGTTTATCGATACAAATCTGGAAATCGAAAAGCTTCCGCTTTTGTTTTGGCTTAATGCTCATATCGATTTGTATGCGAATTTGTTCTGTTCTGGCTGAGAACGAATAAGTTTTGATCCTGGCCGTTCGTTGGTTGTATTGACAGTAGATGAAGTAAGAGTCAAAAAACAACTCAACCGGGTTAAAAAATGTCTTCTTTGGAGCTCACAATCACGGACTTTTGGGTAAAAATTGTTTCGGCATTAGGTTTTACCGAAGCAGCAAAAAAAAGGATTGTAGCTGTCGTATAATGTATTCTGATACCGATCCGATTGAAATCTTATCACCATAACAAGTTGGCGGAAGCGTTTTTCTGACAGATTGAAGAAAATTGATACTTTTGATGTGACTATTGTGAAAGATACAACTTGAAAGATTTTTCTAAATCCACAAGAGGTGTTTGAAGGGATTATCTTTTGGTAATTATTGAGTTTTTGGAGAACCATCTTTCTGTTGCACAATAAATCAACGTAATGTCAGCACTACTCACCGTTTTTTTGTATATTTATATTCACTACCAAAGAGTCCTCTTCTTCAACGACACTTTACAGTTCACTCTTACGCACACTAGCAGTTACTGATTAGGTCGTTTTTATCGAAAATTTCACAATATCACTTGCAAATCATACACTGTTGAAGCACTGCTGCTCACTATCTTATTGTTTTCACATGCTATATCCACAGTCCATGTATGAATCCTGCAACTCAACACATGTGCACCTTGATATATCCCCGGACCGGGTGCCGCGTTCCGCACGATCAGCTACAATTGTGACGACCGACTAAGCATGCGCGTCCGTCCGGACATAGCTTAAATAGCTTCGAGCGAAGGATTGCGTACACATATGTACTACTACGGTTGGTAGTGAGAGGTGGAAGCTGAATGAAGACGATGCTAGCCGGTGTCACATCGATGGGTCGGGTACAGCCGCCCTGTGACATTCACCTGGAATGTGGCTTTGAGGGGGGAATGAATGCCGGAGGTTTCCGCTGGAAGGGGGATATTGATGATCATCTCTTAAGCATCTTCACGATCACCGTGGGATGTGCGCACGTGGATGAACACTCTCACTGAGTGTGCCGTGTTCGTTCACTCTCGCTGTGAATCTGCAGTTTCACTTTCGTCCGTATCACTCTCGCTTACGAAAGCACAACGAAGCTTTTCGTTAACCGCTAGGAAGCTTTTGCATGCTGAGAGTGCTCTGATTGATAAATATCTTACGAAATTATTTAAAATGTTCAAAACGTAGAGTATCTTCTATCTAATACTTATTTATAATTCGGCATTATTGTTAATTTATTATATTTTCTCTAGAAGGTTATTCAATATATCTTTATTTATTTTATCATTATTTCAATGGACTGTCTAGTCCTGTCGAAAGGGTTGAGTAGTCGGTAAATACTTTGTCGAAATTACTGACAAAGAATTTCATTAACTGGACGCCTTACAATGAGACAATAACAATATGCCTATTCTAACAGCTTTTAATAATTGAGAGAAAAAACAAAAAAAAAACAGATATTGCAAGTGTTTTTAAACAAGACTGTAGAGCTTTTCATTTTTATAGACATAAAAAAAGATTGTTAGATGTAGTTTATTCATCGGACCATTTACGGCCCCCTTTAAGCGTTTAATTTTTCAAAAAATTTGAGCGATACATTATTTAGATAATTTACAATTAACAAGAAGTAGGCGTTGAATTCTCGGCATATTTGAAGAAACGGATCAGAGGAACCAAAACGAGAGCGACATTCCTCTACGTCAAGTAAAGATCATAAAAATCCTTACCGCACACATTATAAAACTATTTTTATAGTTGAGTGTAAACCGAACAATGCTAAATACAGATTTCATTTTTTGTCATTTTGTCCCTAGCAGCACTACAGTGCGCTGTGGCTGATGTCACTCAAAACCACGTGTATCAGCTTCGTAGTTTTGGCGCGCTTCGTTCGGGTCACTCAGGTGATCAGAGAGTTACCCGCTTTACTATAAGCACTCACGCCGTTCGCTCTCACAAACCGAAGGGCAACGATTCTGCATGCCGGCCCGTCCGGTCCTATTTGCTCGTAATGCTATTACTAACCTACAAATTCGGAATGCGGCCGGGTAGCCGGTTGTGTTGTAGCCCCGGGTGGAGTAGGTGAACCGTACTATCGTACGCCCACGGGTGTGGTAGTGTGGTGTGTCGATATGCTCCGTTATCAAGGCGGGATCGGATGCAATCAAAAGCGGTCCAACTTAACCAATCGTGTGTAAGGGGGGGAAAAAATATCTTCTGCATCCATATGCAGATTGCATCCCGTGCTGGACAATGTGTTGCAATATGACGCTTTTATTGACAAATCAGTCGATCGATGAAACAGGATTTGCGTTCGACCAACGATAGGAAAACAATAGAGAAAGCTTTCCGTATCAGTTGTGTAGACATGTGGATGTAGCGTATGGTAGAAAAAGCGACGATGAATGTTACATAATTGATGAATATTTTAGTTTTCTACATTGTAACTTAATGATAGAAAGATTCTTTATAAAAATGTAATTACGAATGCTCACAGCTAAAGAAAGCTAAAAGAACTTGTTGTATTACTTGTTGCTAGTTTGAGTAACAGTTGAGAGCAAGTTATGATTACAGTTTATGAAGAAAATTTCTGTAGCAAGAATTTAAATCAAAAAGACCAAACTGTTGCAACATTGAAGGTCAATTGTTGTACGATTCCGAAGAAAACCCGAATAATCGTTTTCTTGGCCAAATGCTGAACACTTCTTTCACAGTTGGAAAATTTCTACAAATTTGTTACTGCATCTTCACGACATTTTATTTCGTTGCAAAGTGCTCAATGCTCCTAGCGGTCTACATTTTGTCGCATTATAATGACGCTGTTTCATCTGGTCGTACCAATGTACTTCGTTGTTCTCCGTGCGTAATGATGGCACCGTACAGAAAGTTCTTCGCAAAAAATAGGTTGCAGCCATCTCCTTCCGTTTGCGAAAGCGTGCAACTGACACTGAAAATGGCAACTTTGGTTGGTTTTTTGACCTGTGTTTATTTCACAACTCTACACCGTCTACAGGTTTTTTCACTGTTGCATCAGAAGTAGTTTTATGTAAGACAATTTCCAAACTACAAACCTGAAGAAGCATCCTCGAAAATCTTTTCCTTTATCCTAAGTTCTCCCGAGCGTGTGTTAAGCGTCTTCGGGTGGAGTTGCTTCCACACACAGATTCACATGTCGCGTGGAGTGAAATTCACCAGGGGAACTATTCAGTATCACAAACGTACAAAACATAACAAATGTTAACCTTTGCTGTCCTGTGGGTTCTTCTCTCTGTCTGTCGAACCGGGCGGTCCCCATGTAAGCGATAACGTGACACCAGCGTCCAGGAGTGGAACAGGAAATAAATGCTTACGAAGTGCTCCTAGAAGTGGACGGCATTAAGCGCTTGTGGCAGCATATCCCATGAGACACACTCATCGGTAACTTGAGCTTTACGGTGTGTGTGTCTCTTGCTCAGTGGGAGTGTAGTTCAGCAGGATGTAGCAACTGATTGATTATCCGGTTATTGATGTGAAGGTTTGCGAAGATACTACTACATGATGTTGCGGTGCGTACTCCATACGACTAGCTCATCGCGATTTATCTAGGCGATGAGTTTTACGAATCAATAAATTTAAAGTAAAGTGTATAAACAATTTATTCAAAACTAATGCGATAAAAGATTTCAATGTAAAATAAATCCCCTATATAGGTGACATTTTTGCAAGCTTCATTCTTCATTATTATTAATCGATAGATGTTGTCACCTCTACGCACCTATACCTGTAGTATTAAAACAAAAACTCCATTACCATAATCTCTGATAAGCGTGGTGTCGGATTTGGTTATGTGGTATTGCGGGGTATAATGTTTATTTAACCTCTTACACTAATTGCCCGTCATGGATTATTGGTGTTTAACGTCCGTGTGATGAATGTAGCTGGGTGCAGCAGTTTCTCCCGGTTACAAGGACATAATTACACCATGCATTTGATGTATAGCGAAGAATGTGGATTGAAATATAAATTCGTTTGTTCAGTAGTACGATTAACCGGCTGGAGGTCAACAGATGCAACTTAGTATTGATGACTAATGACTTTTACGGAGAGTATTGACTTTGTACGCGAAACTTGTTACTGAAACCCAGACCAGTTTGTACGAGATTCGTTTATATTCGTTGTGTTTTAATTATGTACTAAAGAATGATTTTATCTATAACAAATGTTATAGCCGTTAATTGATGTTGCAACTAATGCCCTCTAAACACGGGATATAACAAAATAAATTTCACCACAGTTACAGAGATTGAACATTTTATGGAACAAATGGTTTGTTTGGATGAGAATATCGGACGGCTGTGAACGTAAAAATTGTGTCCAATATTTAAGCTACTGATAGCATATCGTAACCATACATTTCCACATTTTATAGTAGAAAAAATTGATCTCAAAGTGGTGCGTACTATTTACAAAAAGAGTGGAAATTACAACATCTACTTCAAACTACTTCACTGTTATTTATTATGACTGTTTTTCAGCAACAAAACCTTGAAAAAGGTCAATCTAGTGGTGTTCGTTGTGACAGTTTGGGGAATCAATTGGAGAAAGGTATCACAAGCAAAGAACCTTGCGCCGTGGAATGGTTTTGGCACTGTAGCGGATAAATTCCCTTGGAAACCCTAGGCCGATTTCAAGTTGGGGCACGACCAAGAGATTACAGGCCCACTTCACGAATGATTCTTCTATTCATTTCCTGTCCTGTCTGTCTTCTCGCCCCGTAGTCTTTTTACACCTTCCTTCGTTCTAATAATGATATTTTTAGGAGCCCAATGTAAATGATGAAAAGGGAGAGAAGCGGAGGAGTCGCCAAAGGTTTCTAAGAATTTTAGATGTCTTTCTCGTATTAAAACTTTGTTTTCGGACCAACCAACTCCGTAACTAAGAGGCGTCGTTGATCGACGGAGTCTTAAGCAGCCGCCTACGCTGTCTAGTAGTGTTGGGCACAATGAAGAAAATAGCGGAGTCGGATCGATCCGACTCCAGGAACAGCCGGAGTTGAGTCCGGATCGACTCCGGTGGCAGAAGCCGGGGGGGGGGGGGTTGGAATACTAATTTCAATTTGTTTTGTTTCGCCTTGACGTGTTCTTCTAATCTAATGTAATATCAATCAGCACTTTAATACACATCCAGTCAGACAAAGTAAGACGGAGAACTTTTAAAGATGATGTTACTTGACATATAATGTGCCCTGCTTGCCCCTTGTTATATATATTTTTTTGCAATACATTGACGGTATCTGACCCGAACGTCGTCCCGATTCTCAATAGGCAGAATTTAGTCCGCTATTCCGACATATACTTATAACACTAGAACTGCCAAACGTGGAAAAGCTAGTTAATTTATTTATTTTGCAATTTTTTTTTATTCAAACATTTCTATCTTTAAAGGTTTGTTTAGGAGATTTTTTTCTATACAAGTACAAGTTAATCAATAACTACGGTAGACTGTTTAATCTAAGAAATGTGCTGGTTAGAGAGAACCAGTGGTAGTTCTAGTGTTAAATCAGCTAGAGCAAATTCGAACGCTAGAACATACAAGGAAAAAACGTCGGGCGAATACCAAATAGTTATCTGCTGCAGAGATAGGCTCATTTCTAGGAATTTGCATTGTGTACCATCATTGCGAGTATTGGTGCTGCTCTATAGTAACCCGGAGTCGATCGGAGTACTCCGGAGTTGACCGGAGCAACCGGAG
>KB663832.1:5641226-5663299 GCA_000349025.1 Anopheles minimus
GGATCCGAAATTCTATCGGAGTCGGAGTTGGTTTTTAAACCGTGGAGTCGGAGTGGATTCGTGAATCCAATCCGGAGTTCCCATCACTACTGTCTAGTCACAAATTATCGCACAAGGGCAAATGATTTGCCTTTATATTGCCCCAACAATCGATAGCCAAATACTTACAATTTCATTCCATATTCTCCTGTCCTGCCTCCTTCAGTTTAAACCGGCTCGTGTCACCTCGTATGGTAGAAATGATTCATTTCTTCGAGCGATGTGAAACCTTCAATAATTACGGGTACCTTTCAATATTTATGTACACCTTAAAGAACTCCTTCCGGTCTTGTTGAGCGATAGTTAATGAGCGATCCACCCAGGTCGGTTATATGTATATATATGAAACTTATATCTATAAGTTTTAGATAATGTTAACTAGCCCCGGTTCATACATAAAGGACCCTATTTGCTAAGCCTTAGAGTGGATATTTGATATTAATATAATAATCCGGAGCGGTCCGATGGCAGAGACGATAACGGCAGGCATGACCGGAGTCGGTCGTTACGCCAAAGAAGTAGTAGAGGAAGATACTAATAATATTTTGTGAGTTTTTAATATTTTAGAACCAATAATGTTTGTAGCAACATGTAAATACGAAATTGTGTTCACAATGGGTTCGCCTATGCTGGCTTCATATAATTGGATCTGATTGTTATGCTTCATTGCTTGTATTACAGTATTTTATTTTAGAGGATGTTGGAAATTAGGGTAGGAAAATATGCAAAACCCACCTTAGGACAAGAAAACAAAACAGATTTTTTTATTATTATTTTTAATAGACGGAAGCAAGTTACAAGAGAATAGAAACTTAAACCTTATCTTAGATATATAAACAGTGAATAAAGGTGACTATGGGTAAAAGTGAGAGGAGGAAAGGATGTGCATAAAGGTGAAAGGATTTATAATATAAGATTTTACAAGAAAGTCAGATTGCAATAGCGTAGTGTTTGGGTTGGAGTTCAATATTGATAATAATATTTCGATAGTTTCAATATTTAAAATTCTATGGGTATAACTTGTTCTATATCAGAGGGCCTTTAACCTTTGCTACAATAACCAAAAACATCACCAGCAATACTGCGGCCAGGCCCGTCATTGATGAATAAAAAAACATTTCTATAATCACCTACCCGGGTAGTTAATATGGGGCGGTCCGGTGGCCGAGGAGATAAGCGGCGCCGGTCTTAAACGGCAGGACCGGGGTTCAAATCCCATCCGGATCGTTCCCCCCGTAGTGAGGACTGACTATCCAACTACGTGGTATCAATAAGTCTCGTAAGCCAGAAATGGCAGGCATGACCGAGTAGGTCGTTAGGCCAAAGAAGAAGAAGGGTAGTTAATAGATTTTGCATGGATTGGATACATCTAATTTTCAGGTTAGGTGCATTATACTATGAACTAACCAATTTTATTTAAAATACAGGATTTTAATAATTTCGCGTCACCTGTTCTTTTTTTCATGAGAATTTTTTTTCCCTGCGGATTAAGTTGCCATATTCAATTAATTCAATTAATGTAATGTGCCGAAGTAAAGCTACATTATACTAAACTTTACCACAGAAAATGGTAAAATCACTTAAAAATTGGGTAGGTGGTTAGAAAGAAAAGGGGTAAAAATAAAAAATGGGAACAAAACAATATTAAAATAATAGTTTTAAACATTAAAACAATTTTTTTTGTTTTTTATTTTTATTTTTTTTGTTATTGTATGACGGCCTATTTTCTTCCTATTCTTCTATTCTTATATTCTTCTATTCTTATTTCTTCTATTCTTCCTATTTTCTAAATTTTTTCTTTTGTTTATATGATAGAAAACATGTTTCTCTATGCATTTCCAAAATTTGAAGCTGATTACTCTGTTTTATCGAAAATATTTTGGAATTAAAAGCGCTAAACATACCCGGGTAGGTGCTCATTGAAATGAAGGCTAAAAACGTTTTAAAGAATTTATTATGAATTCTTTCAACTTTAATTTTGTGTGTATTTGCGGCAGAAGGTCATAGGTGATTATAGATCTGATAAAGGTTTTGTACATAAGATTTTATTAGACTTAATTTAGAGTTTCTGTTCCAGAAATAATAAATATCTTTTCACACTTGGCAGTAAGATTTTCTATACGTGGCTTAGAGGAGAGAATTTTATCAAGAAGAATTTTGCATAAGTACTTTACTTGGGAGCGCCATCGTCTAGTTGCTCCGTTCAATTGTAGATTCCAAGAATGTTTGTGAAGACACAATACTGACCTGAAAAAAAAATCTTATTTTTTTTCAATCAGTGAAAAGCATTGACATCTGAACATTGGAACATCGTGATGCGATAAGATGTATTCTGAAATCGCCTCATATTGCTACAAGAAATTCGTCATTACTAATTTCGATCAAATACACTTACTACGTGGACCTTTGTGTGAGGGAGTGTGCTAGGATGAAAGTTTTAATCATGTTTGTTCGTGTTAGTCAGAATGCAAGTTTTCATTGTGTTGGAATCATTAGCGAATTAACTCGTGTGTGCACACAGTAAGCTGGGGAACAATTGGGAGAGATTTCCCTCGACGTCGTTCCCAGAATCACACAACTCGCTTAGATCCGTTAGTGAATTGACCTTGCAACGGTTCAACCAACGATTTGCACCACACGTACAGTTTGTTGACTAAGGAAAACTGAAACTGGTAAACAACGTTACTGCGCCAGCTAACGACCATTGCTATCTCATGCAGGACACGCTCGTAATTTAATTATTTAACCACAGCGAATGTGATTGCACCCGATAAGGAAAACATTCGCTGAAGCTACGCTCGTGCTTTGACCACAAGTGCAGGGAGAGCGTACGTCCGACATAGCCGTCATGACGCTCGTCTCGAAAGGATTCGCGCTGCAGCAGAAATTGCGCCAGAGGTTTCAGCCGAAGATGGTTGATGACGATGGGCAGGACTCGTTTCTGCGTGGCATTCGACCGTGTAAGTCGGTTTATTCCCATGTTTTAAGTGTGTAAAAATTAATATTTTTCCCTCTACTTTTGCTTCCTTTCTAGTCATTATACTTGGACAAGTGTTTGGAATATTTCCCATCTACGGTATCACCGCAAACGATCCGTCGAAGTATCGGCTAAAGTGGTTCTCGTTGCGTGTCATCTTCAATCTTATCATAGTGATCACTGCATTATTGCAGGCGTACTTTGAGTACGGTCGTCTTAAGATGATCGGCATCAATGCGAAGAACGTCAGTAATTTGATTTTCTTCCTTGACGCTTGCCTGATTAATGTGCTGTTCCTCAATTTGGCCACCAAATGGCGCACGGTGGCGGCCAAATGGGACGAGGTGGATGAAACGTTTAACCGGGCGCCATACCAGATGGTTGGCTGGAGTCTTCGGAAGCGATTGTGTGTCGTTTCATTTACGTTGGTGTTGCTAGCGGCTGGTAAGAGTGTCCGTACAGTGATTCTTTTAACGCGGTGTAACGTTGGCCTTTTTGCTTTCTTCTCCAGTGGAACATTGCCTATCTATAGTAAGCACTGTGCACAATCAATTTGTTGAAATACGGCACTGCAATTGGACGGTACCGAACTACTACCAGTTCTATTCACTGCGCCGGTTTGCAAACATTTATCTAAACTTCCAATACCATCACCTCAGTGCGGTATTCTTCACGGTAATTTGCGCCTGCAAGATATGCAAATGGCATTCGCAACTAACTGTGTGGCGTGTGTCCGTCCGTCTTTCAGTATGTTTCTTCCGCACTGACACTATACTGGAACTATCAGGACATTTTCATCATTATGATCAGCATCGGTTTGGCGACCCGATTCCAGCAGATTAACAACCACCTGAAGATACTGTCCGATGGGGTGCTGATACCGGGGGAAGACTTTTGGATTCGGGTTCGCACGAACTACGTGTCGGTGTGCGAACTGCTAGATGATGTCGATCGGGTTATTTCGTGGACGATGTTGATCTCGTGCGCTACTAATCTTTATTACATCTGTCTTCAGATTTTGCACGTCTCCAAGTAAGCTAATGGAGGGTATAGCTATTAAAACCAACTTCAAATGCTTTTATCCTTATTATTTTCGAATGCCATTTGTATCAGAAAGCTGGCCAACAGTATTGAGGATGCTTACTACGGGTTTTCATTGGTGTTCCTGATCGTGCGAACCGTGATCGTGTTCCTGTCCGCCGCGCACATACACGATTGTGCGAAGAAACCGTTGGAGATAATTATGAAAATTCCCAACGTTGGTTGGTGTGTTGAGGTAAGGGAAACGAATAAGTTTTATATTCCGACGTAATTTGTGGATCGCCATTACAATCATCAATCAATTTCAATACCATGAGTATTTAAACCTAACAATAAGTTATATGAGGTTTTGTTTTGTTTTTATGTAAAAAGCTTGAACGTTTCTCAGCACAGCTGAAGAGCGAAAAGGTGGCCCTCTCCGGGATGGGATTTTTCAGCCTCACTCGTCAGCTACTGTTTTCGGTAGGACAACCTCGGAGATCCCTGAAGAGTAATGTAGAGTTTTGGTAAAGTTTAAACACTGTTTTTCAGATGGCTGGAACGATTGTGACGTACGAGCTGGTCATGCTAAAGTTCGACGAGGAATCCGAAAGCCAGGGCAACATTCCAATGTGCTCCAAGTTTGCGTCTGAAAAGTTTTAATAAATTAATCAAATAAAATCGTTCGAGACAGCATTGAACGTTTGAAGAGCACTTTGATTGATTCATTATACCGGCATCATTAATATCAGCTCGAGAAAAAAGGTGTACTCATATCAAACTTGCCTTTCATATGTACTATTTCTTTTACTTACATCAACACGTTCTCAGCAACAAAGTTGTGTTCTCTTATGGTATCTCTTCTTTTGCCTCCATGGAAGCACATACATAAACATTAAAGAAAAACAACAGCAAATGGTTGGGCAAGCAAAACTGCCCGCCCGTACCACTGTTTTCTGACGAAAACGTTTTAAACTTTATTCTATCCAAACACATCACGCAGCTGCTGCAATGAAACATCTTAAGCAACGAACCGGTCCGGAGGGTTTTTTTTGTAGTGCGTCGTATAACTCTTCTTCTTCATATCGATCCAACGCTGCTCAAGATGAGTCGACCCGGTAGGCACGTACTTTGGGTCCGTACTTCCATCGTTCATAAATCTGCCGTTGCTTCTTCATTCTGGTCGTCAGGTGGGTCGGATATCAGGGTGGCAAAGTTCAGCCACCAAGTTATTTCACGCGGATTCGATTTTGATTCCATCCAAAGCCGATGACATTTACACCGCACCGGGGTGTCGGTGGACCTTGAAGCGTTCGAACGTTGGACACTTGACTGCTGAGTGGTGATTACTTCCAGTACTCAGGTTTGATGAGGTTTCGTTTAGAAATTGCCTTAGTGGTGGATGTCTACACCTGAGCAAAGCTTTGTGAAACTTCAATAAATATATTAACAATTATTATATTACTTCATAGCGAAAAATCTAAAACACTTGAATAGCTTTCCTCCAAGAGTATGTTGCTGAGTGAGCCAAGCTCTCACATTGCTGAAACTACAGCGATAATGTGTGAAACTTTACTTACCTCTCGATGTATTTGACGGTCTATAGTCATACTGCATTATATTACTTAATTTTCTCACCTAGATTCCTGAGAATGTTTCAGATACGAGAGACTTCATTTTAACAAGTAACTCTGCTAGTGGGTTTTCATGGTAATAACAATTTTCATGTGCCTCTCTTATCATATATTTTTGCATTAATTACCACATGCAACTATGACATTGTTTCACTAGTCTAATATTGTCCAGCGCGACAAAGCAATGTGGGTAATGAACAGCAAAATGACACAATGAAGTAGCTTTTCATGTGGGGTTTTAATTGATCAGCTATAATTCCACTGAGTTTCGCTCACAAGATAGACTTCTATGGTTTAACTGTTATTTTAAAATAATTCTACCTTCTAACCGGTAGTTCCGCGCACCGATTCAATTATCGGTATCAGGAAAATAATTTCTAATTTTAATAATTTCTGTCTCTTAGGATTTAGATATTAGGATAGCTGAGAACAAATTATTTTACATTGGGCCGTAGATCAAGGCGTATTGAAGCAATTTCTGACATCACTTGAAACCATGAACCAAGAAGGACGCCCTTATTCCAATATATCCTTTCTATTATTTAACAGTTTATTATTACAACAATGTATATTGTAAGCAACTAAACAATTTTAGTAAACAATGTTATTTTTATTCTTAAACTGTGAATTGAATGAAACGTTTGAAGTTACTTTGTTGTTTAGCATTGAAAGCAGTAAAAAGAGAATGGAAAACTCGAATTTTTTTCTACTTGGAGTTAGCTTCGGAAACACAATATTATTCTGTTGTTGCTCATTCAATTTAGATGGGTGCTGTACGTGGTAAACTATCAATTACACCCACTGTCCCTTTTTCCTCCATTTCAGGGATACTACCCTCGCATCATGTGCACGGTAGCGAATAAACAAATCGCATGGATTAATTTGTATTATGTGACTCAACGAGTAGCTCCAGGTTCGATCGAGTGTATAGCGTGCTGGTTAGCCATTAGATTGTTGGGTGCTGGTGATAGTGTTGATTCAAAACAATCCACTGTGGCCACTTTGACGCTGGGTCCTTGAATGCTTATCGTGTCGAAAAACCGCCGGCCTGCAAAGGCAACTGGCCCCTAAATGGAAGCTGATCCGTCGAGCGTGATTTATCATTCGATCGAGTTCATTGTGCCGGTACGGAACCTTTGAAGCACTTGATGGCGTTCGATGCACGATGATTGAAGTTGGTTTCGGGTTTCGCGTACCACCGGGACCGGATCGTAACGTCGTCAGCAAGCAACCGAACCGTTCCAGGTGGCACTGGTTGCGGAAACGCGGAAACGTTACATTCGTAAGGCCCGCCGAAGAAATCGATGATCGGAAGGAACGCTTCTATCTGGCCATCGCATCGGGTAAGTTTGCTGGGTGGTTATTGCTTAGAACGCACAACATCTATTGTTCTTGTTTGATAATACTTTCCTTTTTTGCACACACACGGAAAAGTTCTTCGCTGGGCACGAATACTCGGAGTATTTCCGCTATCGAACATTACCGCCACGGATCCAGATGCGTTTCGGTTTAACTATTTTTCGCCCTACATCGTACTGAGCGCCCTGAGCGTTGTTGGCGGTTTGTTCGTCATGCTCGCCGCCCTGATACGGCTGAATCGCGTAGGCATAAATGCGATGAACATTGCTGAACCGATCTTTTTCGCCATGTGTACACTGTTGAATTTGCTGTTCGTTCGGCTAGCGATAGTTTGGCGCGAGTTTATGCTTTTCTGGGCCCAACGTGAGGAGTTATTCTTTGCACGCCCGTACGGTGCCATCAATTTGCGGCGACGGGTGATCCGCTTGGCGGTATGGATCATTTTATCCGGCTTGGGTGAGAATGCAAACTAAATGAAGCAGGAAGTTTCTGGTGGCGATAGTGTAACATTGTTCTTTTGTTTGCAGTGGAACACGTGGTCTACGTGATCAACCAAGCGTACAACGTGCATCAGGAAAGTTTGACCTGCCGGTATAATGTGACCCACCCAATCAAACTGTACGGTTCACTGACCTTTCGATCAGTGTACCAATCCGTTCCATATCACCATCTCACAACGATGTATTTGCTGGTGTGTGTGTGTGTTTGAATAATAACCCCAATAAGGGTATCCTGTTAAATGGATTGTATACATTTAGGGGCTTATTAATTTATGGTATTAGAAAATTTCCAATATATAATGTTGTTTTTTTCTTTCTCCAGTACACAACCGTTTCGTTGACCTTTATCTGGACATTCACGGATCTGTTCCTGATGCTAATTGCCACCGGCATATCCTGCCGTTTTGAGCAACTGAATAAGCGTATCGACGCTAACCTGCAGAACGGCTCCGAAGCTTTCTGGGGCGAGATGAGGACACACTTTGTCGGACTGATGGAGCTGGTCGAGCGAACGAATAGGATCGTCGGCCCGCTGGTGATCGTTTCCTGTGCCAACGACATGTACTTTCTTTGTCTGCAGACGCTCAATACGGTGGAGTATGTGTTGGTGGAATGTTAATCAGCTTGTCTCGTGGGAACGATTACGAATTGCTTCATTGCAGAGATAAACCGTTCGCCATCAACGAGTGGTACTTTCGATACTCGTTCACCTTCCTTATAATGCGCACCTCCGTGAAGCTGTGGTTCGCGGCCGATGTGGACGAGAAGTCGACACGTACGCACAAGCTCGTGCAAAAGATACGCACCGAGCACTACAACGATGAGTTGGAAATATTGCGCATCTGCTCCGGCACGGGTGTATCTATCTCCGGGATGGGGTTTTTCAATATTACACGTAAAATATTTCTTACCGTAAGTATGCTGGTGAGTGATGGAGCGAGTTTGGGAGCTTTTCAACATGGCACAACACCTTTTCCCGTACAGATGGCAGGTTCGATACTGACGTATGAGCTGGTATTGCTACGATTCCATCGCTCCTCGAAAGGTGTCGGGGAGGATAGGCCCTGTGGCTACATTGACTGATGTACAGCACGCTTAGATGCCGCGGCTCTGCGTTTTTGGTTCGAACAGAAACTCCTCGGTAGAACATTCCCGCACCACGCCTTGGTTGGCGGTGCTTTGAGCAAAATGCAACATAACCAGCTCGTAGGTAATGACCGCACCAAGCATCTTTATGTAGGAAGGTTCGGCAAACGGGATTGTACTTTTAATAAAGCTCCTTCGAAACTACTTTCCATAAAACCTACCGTTAACATTGTTCTCTTGGTGAGTCGAAACAGTCCCATCGCGCTGATCGCTATTGAGCTTTTGCGTATGAAGGTGTAGAATCTTTCCAGCTGAAACGGGTTACATTTTGCAGGGTTTGAGAATTGGTTACACATTGCATACATTTTGGCAGCAATGGCTGTAAACAAGGTATCCCTAAAAAGTATGCAATTTGCGTTACAAATTGTTTACCTCATCACACCAGTTAGCCGTCGGTACACGACGGCACAGTTTCAGTGGCTTGCGTGCCACTTCATGTACGGCCGAGCAGTGATGTAAAGTCAAAAATGTACGCAATATTACGAAGAAAAGTGAGTAATAGGTAAATACTGTCATAATTACAAACTTTTCTGATCTGAGAATGAAATACACAGAATAATTATTGAAGAAAGCACATTCGCTAGTAACGATACACTTACTCAACAAGATGAAACAGCTGGTAGCAGATAAGGTACAGATTAGTGCCACAAGAAACCACTAGCAAGGGAGAACATATGCTCATGGCATGTTCCAGCAGTTCGCAAACCATCACGTAGTCGGAGTGGATTTCGCTCCAGAACTTTTCGCGTGCGATCACCTGAACGGTGCTGTAGAACTGAATTCTAGCGTTCAAACGACCGAAATATCCTGCGATGGAATCGCTGATCATGATTATCAGCACATCCTGCACGGTCCAGGCCATAGTAAGGGCTGTGTTTGCGTACTGGAGGGAGGGTTAGAACAAAATAATAAAAGTCTGATCGCAAGTTCCGCCGTACTTGAAATACGTTACTTCGAGTAATAGAAATGTTGGGAAGTTGTAGGGTACATGCCGGAAAAAGAACCCGTTTGTACGCAACGCGTAATATTCGGGCAGGTTGTTGTAATCCCAGTTACACACGCGTGCTTCGTCCACCTTCACGTATACGGTCTTCCCGATCGAAAGCATATGCTCTGCTAAAATTTCCGTGAAAGAAAAAAATAACATTTCCACGTCAGAGGATATCTTGGAAGCTTGGGGGAAGCTTCTGTTCACACGTCTACCCGTACCAAATCCCATGACTATCAGAAGCCCCGCCACTGCACGGATTCTTTGGGCGGACCGTTCGTACTGTTTTTGTGAATTGAACTGCATCACTTCGAGTGCTTCCACCTGTTCCCATTTCGGAACCATTGTAGACCAACGAGTTGCTATACGCAGCAGAAGCAACATAATGATGATCACATCCACGTAGAACAGTGGTCCAATAATGTTATCCGCGTTTACACCTATCACTAACAGGCGATCATACTCAACGAAGCTGAGGAACAATCCTACAACAACCAACACCAAACAGAGCACCGTCTGGAAGGAAACCCATCGAAAATGCCACTGTGACGGTTTACGGTGAAGGATACCGTAGAGCGGAAATTGTCCGAACAGCAAAAATATCACCAGTATCGGTCGAATGGTGTTGTGAAAATTCATCGCACTTTCGGCCGTTCCGGTTGTTACCGCTGTACTGCGGAGTGCATGCCGGATAAATGACGATGGTTGTGAGTAGGCCACGCTGTTCGCAAGTAATTAATTGCACTCGATTTACCTCTCGGCGGTTGATGTAAATCTAATAACAACAAGGCGTATGGACAAAACATGGGACAGATCCTAATGACGTAGAACAGTGATGTCAAACTCGTCTGACCACGCGGGAAAAAATTGGTATGCATCGAGGTTCTTTCAACTTTAACATTTAATACAGATTCGTAAAATATCATCAACATTACTCTTACCTTTGTAAGAATAATTATTATAAATTCTACCTAGTTTATTTACATAATTTAAATTCTCTACTTACGAATATATTAAAACAGCAAGAAAGTAACCCGGTCAGTCCAATGCTGAATTTCCAATGTATATTTGTAGGCTACATGATTTCAAAATTTAACAGACATTAGCTATACCAACAACAGTTGAACTAGCGAAATCCTGTTTCTGACCTGCCGGCCGTTTTAAGCGCCTGGAGCAGACGAGGTTGCAACTTCTTTTTGTGTAACGCTTACCGGAGCAAGCCACCCAAGACAGGAGCGCTGCGCTCCGACTTGGATACTATAGACAAGACTTGTCGTGATCGAATACCATGTTTATTAAAAATTAATGCTCTTATATACTAATTTTGTGCTGACCAAATTGTCTGCACAAATTCCTTAAGTCTAGACTACTGGCCGTATCGTGGGAACCGCACGAATCGTCGCGGATTCCTATTACCAGCGTGCACGCGCATGCATTGTCGCTTCCTACGGGACGCTTCCTATTACACACGTGTACACGTATGTTTGGTGCCATCGCTCGCTCGGCGACATTGTGCGTTGGGCCCCGGGATCTGTGTAGCTGGAAAAACAGAAAAAAATATTTAAATAAACTAAACTTCACATGTGGATGCGCTAGTCCAAACTAGTTGTGTTAGAAAATCTAACGGGAACCAAGGCTCAACGACAGAACATTCTTATTAAAGAGAACTTCCCGGTGGCGACAAACGTGTTTGGTCGTTATGGACATCGAGACCTCACGTTATTTGGCATATACTCGTAAGGGAAAGTCGTCTGTTAAGACTGTAAAAATCAGTAGGGATATTAAATAACTTACACGAAATTCCGGGGGTCAGACCTGCTTTTCATCGGGACTAAAAATAATCAGCGCGATTTATACTGCGAATTGCCACCCGAAAGTTTGCCATCTGCATTAGAAAGTACTAAAAATATGAGGACGTGGTGCGTGGTGCTTGAATAATTGGAGCGTTTTTGTATCCCGGTTGAGAGGGCGCAACATTCCCAACGCCACCCGATTGATAATTTGTATGCCATTTTGTAGAGCAGTGCATATGTGCAACAAGTGTGTGGCCAAAATCACGGATCAATTTATCAAGATACTTCCGTGCAATTGAATAAAAAGGCCAACAAACTTATTCTTGACATCTATGACCAATATCCCCGTCAACCGCAGCAAGGCAGCGCGGCAGGGAGTAACAAAAAATTTTGTAGAATTATAAATAACTTAAAGAAAGAGTACAGTTTTGATTGTAATTGAAAAAGATTCGTTTTTGTTCTACCATCCATAAAAAAATCCCTTTTTTAATACATACTGGCTCTAACTATAAAGCCAGACTAAATCAAGAATAAGTCCATCATTTTGTTTGGAATTCTTTCTCAAATTGTCAGCAGGGGAACGAAATAGGTTTTTTTTTCAAGCGTTAGAACTAAAGCGGAATCGCGAGCCGCATCAAACATCGTCGCCCACATGCGGCCCGCGGCCCTTATGTTTGACATCTCTGATATAGAACGTTGGTGAAATATGATGTATTAAAATACAGTTGTATTTGGAAATGCAGTCGTTCATGTCAGCTCCCTTTTATGATTAATGAAAGAAACTTTCAAGTTTAAAGATTACTATTAAGTTTTTTATTTCTATTAAATTTACTTCATTATGATGTATTTGTGCATATTTTTGCATAACTTTAGGCGCTGAAAGCACTCAAAGGGTGGTTTTGAAATCCAAAGCTGCAACTGTTGTAAAATTAAGAAGGTTTTCCCATAGAGTTAAAAAAACCGTTAATGGGTAAAGCTTACGTGTTCAGGTACTAGACATTAAAACCTCGAAGAGAGAAAACGTTTGATAAATAACGCATACTGCGGCCGCATTTCAAGGGAACAGATAACACCGGCAAGCGCTACTGATGTAAGCATAATCAATGCTCTAATCGTCATTGGAAGGCAAAGAACATATCGCTTATCAGGTCTATCGCAGAAAATGCGAGCGAGAAGCAACCCTTATCTATGACCTAGCTCTTTTCCGCTTTATCGTTCACCGGCGAATAGCTGCATGCATTCCAAATCCATACACCTCCGTAACCCGTAGTGTGTTCAGTCTTCGGTGTACAGTTTGACGTGTTGACTCTTTCACGGGAAGGATAGTGGACAAGGTTTTGGTTCTAGGAAACAGTTCAACATCATGCCAGCTCCTACTTTGTACTATTTTCCTATCAGTCCACCGGCTCGGTCAGTTTTGCTATTGATCAAGGAGCTTGAACTGACGGTTAATGTAAGTGTGGTAGCGTTCGAGTACGTTACGATGATCGATAATTGACCCAACTTGTGTGTTTCAGCTGAAGGAGGTTAACCCGCTTGCTGGCGAAACGCGCACCGAAGAGTTCATGCGCATCAACCCGGAACACACCATCCCAACGTTGGACGACAATGGATTCTATCTGGGCGAATCACGTGCCATTCTGTCATACCTGATCGATGCGTACCGTCCCGGACATACGCTCTATCCGAACATCCCGAAGGAAAAGGCCCTCATCAACCGGGTGCTGCATCACGATTTGGGATCGTTCTATCCGAAGTTTTTCGGTACTATTGGCGCGTTGTTCTCCGGCTCGGCGACGGAAATCTCGGACGAGATGAAAGCTAACGCCGAGAAATCGTTAACCGATTTGGAGAACTACCTTATCCGTAACGATTACTTTGCGGGCGAAAATCTAACCATTGCGGATCTGGCATTGCTACCGACGATTGCTTCGGCTGTGGTAAGAAAAGATGAGAATGGATGTTTATATAAAATAGTGATACACATAATCAAAAACAATTCTTTATCGCCTAATAGCACTGTGGTTTGGATTTGACCAAGTACAGACGATTAAACGCTTGGTACGAAAGTTGCCAGGAGTTGAAGGGATACCAGGAGGATCAGGAAGCTTCCCGGCAGGTTGGCGAATACCTACGTTCCAAGTTTCCGGCCGGTTTGGAAGCATTAAACTAGTGTCACATTACCGAGAAAGCACCACTAATGCCATGGCTGTCGCACAATGTGCAAGATAATGAAAACATATCGGCCAGCTAGCGACGTCTTGTGTAATGCTGTGGGCCAGATAAGAAGCAGGTGTGTTGTTAAAGATTTACTGTGACATGCGTGTTTCTCGGTGCGCTGAATGCGAATAAAGGATGTTGTTTGTTGTAGTTGTGAGACATGGTACGGTTACATTTTATTACCGTTCGGTGACGATTATCTATACGCATAAAGGTTACAGCGTCGGATGTAAGGTGCCTTCAGTTGAAATGGATAAAGCATTAAATTTAACAGAGGTTTAAGTCGCTTCGACAAATTGAGATAAATTGAAACTAACGATTATGTGTTTTCAATTATGCATAAAATTTGTCGAAACACAGTAAAAGTGCGAGTTCTACGAAGGGAGCTCTCTTATGAGGAAGGCTGTATTATCGTTCCGATGATATCCTTTGTTAACAATCTTAATTGGGCTTCACAATCTACAACTATCATCAACCAATCGTGTAAGTGATAGCTGAAAAGATGCTCACATTACTGGAGCTGGTAATCCCACTTGGATCTTACACGGTACTTACTATCAAGCTGCGAGTAAATACAGTGTATAAATATCAGAAATAATTTGTCAAGTTCTTCTTAGGTCCCAGTATCATAGAATAACGAAACTGAACCAGGAAAAGATAAACGAAACCGACGGACGCAAGTGGAAATGGACAGAGTAATGGCAATGAAATATTCGAAGGTAAAACTATATTTAAAATGACACAATAGCCTTTACTTTTACTGAGTTCGGAAATAAACAGACCCAGAGATGTGCAGCACTAAGGGTGGGCTTTTACAGTAAGAAAAGTAAAAAGCCATTCTTTCCATTACGGAGATAAACGCTAGTGCATTATCCCTAGTAAATTTAATCAGAAAATTCATAAATTATGTTTAATTTGTTGTAGTGAAATGTTTGATTGATTTGTTCAATTTGTTGCAGGGACATATACAATGAACTGAAGAACTAATAACCGCTATTGTTTGAAATTTGTCTTTAATTGATTACCTATTTTCCCATGCCTGATACATCCTCATGGTTAAGAGTGACGGTCCGGTGGCCGAGGCGACAACGGCGCTGGTCTCAAACGGCAAGACCGGAGTTCAAATCCCATCCGGGCTGTTCCCCCGTAGTGAGGACTGACTACCCAACTACGTGGTATCAATAAATATAGTAAGCCATAAATGGCAGGCATGACCGAGTTGGTTGTTACGCCAAAGAAGAAGGTTAAGAGACCACTCTTGTTTTATAGATAATTAGCTGACCTAACGGACGTTCTGTGCAACATTTATTTATCGTCTCCAAGTTTCCAAACTGCTAGATTCTGCATGATTGGCGAAGCAAAAAAAATTTATTCTACTTTGTGTCTGCAAAAGACTTCAAAAGACTTCAACCGGTTAAAGAATACGTTGAAAATATCGGAAACTGTTTTTTTATATTTTTGAAATTTGGATTTTTGAATTTTTTGAATGCTATAAATATTTTTGTGTGAAACGATTGGTATTGAAATATCGCGTTGAAACTGACGAAGATGCTAAGAGACTTATTAACAAAAAATGATGAAAATCTGGATACTTTTAGTTTATGATTCTGTATACCGATAGCGACCCTCACTTTCATTCCACTTGGCCCTAGATGGAATGTTCAATCGACTTGACCCAATCGACGAGGATTTATCGGTTTTGGGGCCCCGAAGAGCCTCAAATTTGAAGAGGATATCAGAGGCTCCCGCTTAAACGATGGACGAAATCTCCATCAAAGTTATTCTGCACTTCGCAGAATGAAGACCTGACGATAGTCGAAGTAAACCGACCCTTCAGGTTTCTTTCATCAGGTTCAAGCTCGGATATTGGTTTTGGTCCCCAACTTTCATTCCACTAAGGGCCTCCACAGGGTTGCATCCACCACTGATTCAGGTGCCCTTCACATATACAGAAATTTCGCAAGTTTTTAGTAATAAAAGCCAAATAATTTAATAAGTTTCCTGGGATTTGCTAATTTCGTTACTTGCAATCATACCGATTCAAAGAAATTATTTTATAGTTATACTTTCCCCTTCGTTATGTCGTTGGGACCGATATTATTCGTATCATAACAACATTCGATCATTGACCACTTTCCTGAACAAATTTATTCATCAATATTCTCCAAATAGGCATTGTTTTCATATGTACATTGCTCATGGCATACACTGAAGGGATAATCTTAGAATTTCCTATTTTTCCAATTTTCCGGATTTTACATATGAATTTTTCAGTTTTTCTTTTTTCCCTAAACCTTCGTTGGACAAAAATGATCAAATCATCCGGAGACATCGTCCAAATTTTTCTAGCCGTTCTCGATCTTCAGGCTAGACAAACAAACAAATAATGATTGTTATCTGTATAGTTTTTTTTTTTTTGAAAAGTTTAACAATAAATAATTATATTTATCATAAACATGATGAATTTTCTCAATTATCCCAACAGAAGTACTTAGAAGATCTTCTAACTAATGGTTCAGTTGCGCAAATTCATATTCGAATAAACAAAAACGCTATTTTAAGCAAAATGACAATACATTACTTTTTACTAATTTAGTACACTGTTGGAAAAGTATTTCGGATTTTTAATGGTTGATTTTTAGTAAGTTTTTTTTATCTTGTGCATCGTTTTTGTTTATTTTATTTTTTATATACCGGTCTGGCCGTTTTAAACCCACATTTGGGGATGTATGTGCATCGTTTTCATATAAACTGAAGAAAAAATATTTTCCTTCCACAGTTAAACACCTTTCGGAAAGTAATTTTACTTGTCAAAAATGTACCGTAATGTTAATGAATGTTTGCAACAAAATCTATTAACATGTTTACAACAAAAAGAAAGTCGTTACAGAGTCGTTACAAATCAAGGCTTAATCAATGGTCACGCATTTCCGTTATTAGGTGCCTCCTTTCGCTGATCTTCAGGATCCGATAGTGAAATAGTCGTGAGAACGCAAGTGTCATTATCCAGTTGCATTTGCTTGCAGTTTCATTCCTTGGCACTGCTTGCATGCAGCAACAGTAACTATAGGGTTGGTGTAGATATATAATGCGGGAGGAAAAAATACATCGCACGACTTTAACGCCAAAATGAATATCGATACCAATCACAAGCGAAGAAGTGAAGATTGGCGTGGAAATTGGAAAAGTTTAGGCCGTCAAAGCATTCGCGCGGGAGTTGGATCGTTCCATCATGCCGTTGCACCGGGTAAACCGAAAGGGGAAAATTCCCAAATGCACTTTCCACCGCCGTCTAGAGCGGGCGCAAAATTGCATTGTAATAAGTCGTTTTTTTTTCGTTGTTCTCGTTGGTATTTCAAGTGCTCCTGTTAGGCCAGTGCATTACGTTACTCCCGGTGGTGAACATATTCAGTGCCAACTACCGTACGGTGCGCTTTAAGATGAAAAGCTTCCGTTGCATCTACTCCCTGCTGTATCTGGTGCTGACCGGCATTTACTGCGTTCTCTCCATCCGGTGGTACATTAGGAAGGGATTGAACATTTCCTACTTTGGTGGGTAGGATACGTGACTTGTGGAGAACTCTCAACCGCCTTTCTACTGCATGCTTCCATTTTCTTTTCCCCCAGCCAACTGTATCTACATGGTGGTGGTGTACCTTTCGGCCTGGTTATTCTTTTTCATTGCAATCGATTGGCATTCGATACTGGACGCGTTCGCCAACTGTGAGCGTTCGTTCCTGCGCGACCACTACCGCCTACAGAGCAGGGGCACCTTTAACCTCGTGTGGAAGATACGGTTTGCAGGGTTCGCCATCTTCGCACTCGCGCTGGTGGAAGATTGGTTGAACTATTACTCCGCGTACCAGAGCAACATCGTGCAGATAGCGACCTGCAACCGGACCAACGTAACCGTGTGGCATAATTTCTACCTGCGCGAGCATCCCCACGTGTTCCACCTGCTGCCATTCAATGGGTTTACGATTGCAGTTACGGAGGTAAGTAGCACGGATAGCTAGAATGTAACCAGATCCAGATGCCGTGACGATGATCCTTCCTATGCAGTGGATTAATCGTTGCATGCGCTACACCTGGACGTATCTGGACATCTTCATCATCTCCTTCTGCTACGGTGCCCAGTTCCGGTACGAACAGATCTTCAGACGGTTGCTAGCGGTCCGGGGTATTGCCTGTCCGACGCACTTTTGGCACGAGCTGCGCATGGACTATGTAGCCGTGTCGGAGCTGGTAAACGTGCTGGACACCCGATTTGGACATTTAATTTTGCTGGCCTGTGCGAACGATATGTATTTCATCGCGACGCAGCTTTTTAATGGATTCCAGTAAGCGAAGCGAGCAGCTATTGATGGAAGTTCTAAAGTACTTACAGTAAAATTTCAACATTCCAGACGTAGACGAGCGATTGCCAACTACGTATACTTCTGGTATTCGCTGTTGCTGCTCATGTTTCGCACGATCGTAATGCTTTACGTTGGGTCTGGAGTGTATGTTGCGTCCACCAGTCCGCTGCAATTGCTGAGGAATGTTTCTTCCAAAAATTGGGGCATTGATGTGAGTACAGAGTTGGGGTTAGCTGGGACGCCTAACATATTTGCGAATCTTTTTCCCCTCCCCTGCTAGTTACAACGACTCACGGATGAAGTTGCTTCCGGGGAGAACGTACTATCCGGCAAGCAGTTTTTCTTTCTGAAGCGACAACTCATTCTTGCGGTGCGTTTAACGATAGTTTGATAGCATGCATTTGTAATCTTTTTTTTCTCTATCGTCTAGTGATTCGTGAGACACGCGACATTAAGATCAGTATATCATAATAACCGCACGTACATTGTTTCAGATGGCTGGCACATTGGTTACGTACGAGCTGGTATTGCTTGATCAGGTGAAAAAAATTCCCGACTCATCGACGGACTGCACGTACTTTTAAACCAACCGGGTTTTGGGTGTGTTGCACAGAGCATTATCGCGTGATTCCTAAAGGGAAAACTCGTAAACAGCACCTGCTAGCATTCGCACGTTTACGCTCTATCGGCTTATTAATCGTTTGCACCTTCATGGGTGAAAGTGTAGTAGGTGAACTTGAATGTTTGATTGCTGACGATACAGTTCATTTGACCGCAACCTTCAGCGGATACGTCCGGCGGGCAAGGTTCAATCGGTCCGGGAAGAATAGCACAAGTGACTGTACGTACGCGCACTCGGGATGATACATGGTGGTAATTAAGGACGCTGATGCAAATCGTGCACCATGGAGGTACCGGAGATTGATGACTTTCATCGGGCGGTGCGGCCATTTCTGCTGATTTCGCAGCTTTTTTCGCTGTTTCCGCTCAGTGGACTGTTCGGACCAACGCTGCAAGACATACGCTTCCGGTGGTACGGGCCGGGGACAATCTATAGCGTGTACTTCTTCTTCTCGGCCGTGGTCACCCTGACAGCGCACATTTATTACAGCCTCAATGTAGGTACCATGGGCACGGCAGAAATAAGTAAGTAAAGTCACTGAAAAACAAGGGGACTTGCGATGATGACGCTGTGCTCGTCTTCTCTTCCTCACCATTATTGCAAGGTAACATCATTTACTACTTGTTAAACCTGTGCGGAGCAATCGTGTTCCTGGTTATAGCGGCACGCTGGAGAACAATTATGGAGAAATGGCGCAGCTTGGAAGAAACCTTCCTACATCCACCATACGCCGAACGGAGATTTTGGAGCTTGAAACGTGTCATTGCAGCTATAGGCATTACGATGTTTGTGCTTGCTTTTGGTAAGCTTCCTATCCACCTGGACGTGTACAGTGCGAGCTTTCTTATACGTCCGTTTCTTCCTTCGCAGTGGAGGATGCTTTACATGTTGCCTCGGTATACTACACGAACCTTCAGTTCTACAACCGCTGTGACAACAGTTCACCTTTCTGGACGCTCTTCTACGAGCGTGAACATCCCAAATTCTTCCATTACCTGCCGTACAGTTTGCCGGCGGTGCTACTGCTCGAACTAACGCACAAGATATTCCTGTATGTGTGGACGTTTATGGATCTGTTTATAATCTTTGTGGCACTTGGGTTGGCACGCCGGTACGAACAGTTCTATCGCCACGCGGTCCGTTACAAGGGACGTCACGTGATGGGCACTGTCTGGCAGCAGTTACGGCTGGACTATGGCAAAATTTCCCATCTGGTCGCGTACATGGAGGGCATAATGGCACCGATCATCATCTGCACGACTGCCTCCGATTTATATTTTATTTTCTACCAAATGTTTAACTCTTTCCAGTAAGTCCGTCACACATCAGCGTTATCTTGCGGGTGGTGTACACTTTCTGATTCGTTACAGATTTTCCGCCTCTCTACTGTCCGAGGTGTATTTTAAATTTTCGCTAGCGTTTCTCATTTTTCGCACTCTGGTTATGTTGCTGATCGCTTCCAACATACACGTGGCATCGTTGAGACCGCTCGATATATTACGTTCAACACCGATGAGCTGCTGGACTATAGATGTATAGACCAGGATCATCTTGGTGAGTTCTCCCAATTTCGCTAATGAATGCTTCACATTCCAGGTACAACGTTTTACGCAGGAGCTTTTGACGAGCAGAAACTGTCTTTCGGGGTATGGATTTTTCTTCCTCAACCGTAGCGTTATACTTGCGGTATGTTTATTAAAGTAAGGTGCCATTACTGAATCACAAACTGACTGAACCGTCGTTCTAACATTGACAGATGGCAGGAACGTTAATCACGTACGAGCTAGTCATGCTCAAGGAAGTGATTCCGTCAACGGAAAAGAGTGATTTTTGTGAAGGTGGAAAAAGACTTTATTGAGCAAGCTACAAGATCTGTTTATTCACTTACTGTTCAATACCATGAATGCTGTTTATGTTAATAAAATTACTTACAGTAGATACTTGTACGTATGATATTAAATTGATTGTTTACCCTGGTAGAGTTGAATACCATTAGAAGCAACTGAACTTTTGAATCTAGAAACACACTTGAAACAAATAAATTTAACTACGTTCGGAAAAATACGTTATCATGTGACTTTATATTGTGATGGGGGGACATTCAGGGGAAACAACTCTTTAAATCTTTCGGAAATATCTTCTTTTCTAATGAATAGTAATTTTATCTATAGAATACTAACCCTACAGAGTGCTAAGTCTTGTCAAATGCCTAACAAATGTCTGAAAATGCGGATGGAGACAACTCCCCACACATCACATCGTTTGGAGGATGGAGCTATCTCCCCTCGTTCATAATAGACATTCATGGTAACACGGAATACTGGAAGATCACTTCCTTGGGGGAGCAAGAACCGGAAGATCCAACGCGTGGGAATACTATCGTCCCTAACAACTGGAGGATGACAACATCACAGCAGCGGATTGGTTATTGGAACGATTGCGTAACGACAGGTAGCGAATATAAATAAGGGACAGGACATTTCGGAAGTTGAGCTAATTAGTTCAGCTTAACGCGGATAAGTGTTGCAAACCCAAGTGGTAAATAAAATTTATTTTATTGTTATCGTTGAACACGACAAAGCATAACTTGCATATACAAGCACCGCCACTCATTGACGGACACCTTCAAATTAGACACCAGCATTGGATGCTTTCTAGTCGCTTAATTTCGGACATATGAGGTCTTTCACACGACAAACCGGGACCCAAATCTCATCCAGAACATTCCCTCGTAGAAGTGACTGACGATCCTGCTACGTGGTAATTGAGGTTTAATACGGCCTGGCCATCATACAAAAAGCAATTAAAAAAATTTCGGCCATTTAAAATGTAGATCCAACAATACTGCTGTTTTTGACACATGACAGAAAGAAGCAGGAAAGATAACTGTTTTGTGTTCCCAGTTCATTCCTGACGTAGGATTTTTATACCGCTCACGGTCTAGCGCCGTCGTCTGCCAATCAAGTATCCCGGCCGTTCTGGCGGACGCGTCAACGCCATCACTCCATCTCAGTTTGGGCCTACCACGCCTCCTCTGTCCATGTGGACGGCCTAAAAGGACTTTACGAGCTGGGCCGTCCGATGCCATTCTCATGACGTGATCAGCCCACCGGAGCCTGGCGAGCCTAATTCGCTGCACGATTGTGAGATCACCGTACAGCTCATAGAGCTCGTCATTGTAGCGGCTCCTCCATTGTCCTTCCACACATACGGGGCCAAAAATACTTCTGAGCATCTTCCTCTCGAACGCGGCTAAGAGGGTTTCGTCAGTTTTGGACTATACAGGTTTTGTACAGTCCCAGCTTCGTCCGTCGCAACAGGTATTTTGAGTGAAGAAGTTTCCTCAGGCTGAAGTATGACCGGTTGGCAGCCAGCACCCTTGCGCACAACTCAACGTCTATGTTGTTGTTGGTGCTG
>KB663832.1:5673595-5731272 GCA_000349025.1 Anopheles minimus
CTCTCTCTCTCTCTCTCGCTCTGTCTCTCTCTCTCTCTTTCTCTCTCTCTATCTCTCTCTTTCTCTCTCTCTCTCTCGCTCTCTCTCTTTCTCTCTCTCTCGTTCTCTATCTGCTTGATCGGCTTTAATGAATTTCTCAGATTTGACTGCATCTGATGCAATCCACGCTGTGTTCCGCAACGCCTCTCGTCGAGTCAGGCATCCACATCGTGGACCCCTACCTTCGTAACCTTCTAGCTGTGGCCGTCGTTAGGATGTCTGCACCAACAAACTGCTAAGGCGTCGTTCACAAATTACGTAACGGCCGAAGGGGGGTAGGGGGGGTTTGGCTTTGTGTTACGTAACATTAATTTAAATGCTTCGAAAAACTCGTGTTCTATATAATTATAGAAACATACTTGCTATAATCATCATCATCATCAGTTTGGCAACACGGCTGCAACAACAGGCTCCAAGCTCGACACAACAGCCGAACTCGACTCTTTCTCTTATCAGCTCTTGCACATTACGGTTCTCGCTTACGCTATTTACAACGGTTAGGTTAGGTTTTGTAAGGTGAGAGTTAGTTAGATTAAATGTAGTGATAAGTTAGATTTAAATAAACATAATTATATACTTTGCATCCGATGAAGATTTGAGCAAATCAGTTCTGTTTCGTGAACGTTTGCGACCTATAGTTTGGTCTGATTAATTTTTTTTCGAATTTCTTGCAAAATTTCCTATGGGAAATCGAACACTCAGGTCGGATAGGATGGGAAGTTTAAACCAACGGTAGGAAGTTTCAGCGCCCACCAGCTGACGACAAACGACCCACCAGCTGAACGACAAAGGGCTCCGCTTTATAAACCTTCAACTGCCTTGATGGAAGGCACTTCTCGAATATTATCGACATACGGACCTACAGAGTAGTAAACGTAGACTCAGACCATTTCCTGGTGATGGTTAAGTTACGCCAGAAACTCTGCGCAGTTAATAGACTGCGATATCAGCCTACCCCGAGGCTCAACATAGATCGAATTAAGAAAGCTGATGTGTCCCGAATACTCTTCTGCAGTCTCGCGCCTCTTGTCACAGATTTCGACAGGAGTTATCAGGCTGAATTTGTTGGAGGGATAATGGTTACTCGGTATGGCTCGGTATGACTGGGAAGCAGAGTATCAGTTGACGGCGACGATCTCGAGGTAGTAGAGAAGATCTGCTACCTTGGAACGGTCGTAACTCTAGACAACATTATTCAGGGAAATCGTGCCTACTATGGGCTCCACAAACTCCTGAGATCCAGAAGACTCCAACTGCGCACGAAATGCAACATATATCGCACACTGATACTTCCGGTATCAGTCCGGTCTACGGACACGAGTCCTGGACTATGTTGGCGGAGGACGCCAATGCACTCGCCATTTTTGAACGGCGAGGGCTAAGGACTATTTTTGGTGGTCTGTGCGAGCAGGGCATGTGGAGAAGGAGAATGAACCACGAGCTAGCTGAGCTGTTCGTCAGGAGGCGTAGAGGAGCAAAGCGAGCTCGAAGGCTAGACCAAGTCGAGTTCAATTTAAGAGGGATCGGATGCAGTCAGAAAATGTAAATTTTTAATATGAAAACTGCCTGTTCTCGATATACCTGACCAGTAAATAAGAAGAAGAGATTGTGTCTGAAGTCTGGTCAGTCTAATGAACGATAGTGAAAACATCGTACAACCCATGGAGCTCGTCTACGATTCACATTAGATTTTGCAAAAACGATACATTTATCAATGGGTTTAAATTTTTAAAACCCTTATATGTTTCAGTTTGTTCACTTAAAACTACGCTTCACGACCAAGTTTCCTTGTTATCTGTAATTACGGGCTATTTCATATCTTATAATTTGCGTTTCTTTTCGGTTTGTTAAAAAAATCGTTGGACGGGGCAGGTCGGTCTTGCGTGACTTAATATTTGAGGGGGGGTTTCTTCTAGCGTAATGTTTTGTTACGATAGTGGGGGAGGGGGTCGAAAAATCCCAATTTTAGCGTAACGTAATTTGTGGACCACGCCTAAGTAGAGATGAGCGAAATTGATATAAGACTAGAATTGGTTCCGATCCGACTCCTCAAATTTAGGAACCAGTTCCGGTATGTAGATCCAATCAGAACTGCAGGAACCGTCCGGAATAGTTCGGATTCGTCCGGAATTTCGATCTCAAGACGATTTCGAAAGAATTCTAGCGATTCTGGACGGTTAAGAACGAATTCCAGAGATTCCATGCAGTTCCGCACGATTCCGGACGGTTCGTGAGGATTCCAAACGATTCTGGGCGATTTTGGACAATTCCAGACGATTCCAGTCGGAACGGACTTTTTTTTCCTTTGGAATCGAAACCGGAATCACACTAACCGTTCCGAAAACGCATCACTACAAAAAAAAACCCATCACTACTGCTAAGCTAGCTCGTGACTCATTCTCCAGCTCCGCACGCCTTCCTCGAGTTCGAAATGGTTCGGACGCAGAAACTGGAATCGTCAACAGAAAACGGGTACTTTTTTATTTAACAAATCTTAGCATCCTTTCGACTAGCATGTCCCGTTGGTTTTTTTTGTTTGTTTGTCATTCTGCCGTTTCTTCCTCATTCTTTCCTGAATATTAATATTATAACACTTTGCTAAGCTTTCTGGGCAGACCTTTGTAAGAGAAAATAAATAAAAGTACTAAGTATTACAGTGCTTGTACAGGTTCTCATTCATTTTTAAAACTTGTGTTAATATTTTATTAAACTTGTTACCGTATCATTGGTGTACGCGACTGTTTACACTAGACAAATTTTGTACAGTCATCGATACGACCGTCCCAACAAATATAGTTTTCATTTCTCATCGTTTTGCTATCACACCGATTGGCGTATTTTCCAGACAACATGCCGATTAATCAGGAGCGTTTTACCGTGATTAATTATGTATAATCCTACGTGATGTGCATATCTCCTACCATTAGGATGTCTCTTTAAATTCTTCCGTTCCGGTTTGCTCATCGTTAGTGTTGAGCTATCGTACGTTGGTAATGGTGGTGCGAAAGATACACCCAGCACAGACACTTTCTATGGAACGAGGGCGATCGACACAGATCTTCACGAAAACATTGCACATTCTTGATAGTTAGTTGGCCGAAGCATTACAGTTGAAAGTTTGCTTGTGATGATAACACCATCTTGGTATTAACGTACAAGTGATGGAGATATATTCGTTTTCCATCGTTTACAGGAGACTTTTACCGTCCCAATCGCATCCGCTTTGTAACCAGTGGCGATCATTTCTGTCGCGCTGCGCGACCGGTATTGATCGTGGGACAAATATTCGGTCTGTTTCCTGTCGATGGCGTGTGGAGTGGACGATGTTGGTGTCTTCGATGGCGTGCACTATCGATACGTACGTTGTACGCGTTGGGTGTGCAAATGGGTGCATTTGTAATGGCTGGCTTTTCATTCGCTACTTTCTGGCACAGTGGTGTTGAGTTTGCGAAGATAAGTAAGTGTGAAGAAGCGAAGATCGATTAGAAGGTAGACTGTTACTGTAAAACCCCTGTATCATTCCAGTGTCTTGGTGGTTCTTTGCACTGAACTTGCTGATATCGATCAACTTTAGTGTTTTAGCACGGAACTGGCCTCAGCTCATGACGCGCTGGATGCAGCTGGAACAATCCTTACCGGATCAGGCAAGCCTGAGCGCATCATATCGCCGGAATTCTCGGCAGATCGTGCTTATTACGATAATACTACTGGCAAGTGGATTAACTGAGCACGTGCTTTCCAAACCTGCAGGACTTCATCGGGCTTACCGATGTCCAATCCCGAACCTGCTGGAGGCCCACTACAAACAAGCGTTTCCAGAAATGTTTTCCTTTGTTCCGTACGATCCGTACGTAGGTTTTTTTGCCCAGACGATCACGTCTTTGTTGACGGTGTACTGGAACTATGTGGATCTCTTCTTGATAACCATAAGTATAGGCCTGCGGACAAATTTGACGCACGTGAACGGTGTAATCCAATGCTCGGAGAAGTTGTACCAACGGGCAAACTTTTGGAAAGAACAGTTTGCTAACTATCGTCAAGTGTTGGGCTTGATACGTGACGTTAATAGTCGCATAGGCGCTTTGATTGTGATCTCCTACTCGAGCAATCTGTTCTTCATCTGCGTCCAGCTGGTAAACGTTTTCCAGTAAGTTTATCCAAAATGCGTGGATTTCACATTGTAAAACCGTAACCAAATCCTATTCAAAGCAATCTTTCCGTGCACATGACTATTGAGCTAAGGGTAGAAAAAAATCAATTAAAATCAAAACTGACATCCCGAACTATTCAAGTTGTATGGACACAAAATGAGGCAGGTGCAAGCTAATGTTCCGTATAGTCTGAAAGGAAATTTTAACCTTCCTCTAGACAAAACTCATCATTCATCGTCACTACCTACTTCTGGTACTCACTGTTTCATCTCATTGGACGCATTATGGCCGTGTCGTTGTTCGGTTCGGCCATCCATGACGAGTACTGTCGGACCCGTGCCCTGTTCTACAACCTACCGGATGGGTACAGTTGCAGCGAAGAGGTAGTAATATATATATATTTTATTTTATTCTACAAAAAATCTCACATCTATTATTGCAAGCTCTTGAAAGCTGCAAGTAGTTTGTAGATTGGAATAGAAAGAGAATCCATTGGGCAACCGACACATTTACTCATACCCCTTCGTTCCAGGTACAGCGGTTCCAGCGGCAGGTCGAGCATGACTCGGTAGCATTGACCGGCTATGGGTTTTTCCACTTGACGCGGAAACTCATTCTGAAGGCATGTTATCACCACACATTTTGGAGTGTCTGTTCTTCCTCTTATTTCGTATCCGTTCCGTACTGTGCTCCTAATTCCAAATACTCGCTTTCCATTCGTTTCGTATCGTTCGTTTAGATCGCAGCCACCGTTGTAACGTACGAGTTGGTTTTGACGCAGGTTAACGAAGCGGAAGCCAAAAATGGTGACGATAATCCGTGCACGTGAGCAGCCTACGAAAGTATGTCCGGCTAACCTGCAGTCGTATGATAAAACTCGAACCGGAACGTCGTAAGCAGCGACCAGCTTCTAGGGCTAGTTGTCGCATTGGCCACAGGAGAAAAATGTGTGACTATAAAAAAACCGATATCAACCCGAAGGAAATTGTTAGAGGATGTGTGACAAAAATAAATAAAATGCTACGCATAGATTGTTGTGTGTTTTTGTGCGAAATGTGATGGATTGGGTCAAGGGTGATAGAAAAAAAACACACAAGTGAATAATGCGGGTTGACAGGGGTGCTACCGAAACTCAATCGCTTTTTAGTAGTCCACTTAAGTACATCTCATCATGCTGTGCATTTCATCTTGCATGATCTGACGAACGTAAGACAGACGGAAAAGTGTATTAGTTTCGAAGCAAGTTTGGACGTTTCATTGGGGGTTTTTCGAACAGTAGTGGATAAAAGCAATAGAATTTGCCTTGTCTACATATTGAACAGGGAACAATATTATTTATTCAGGTTAATAGATCGAAATTAGGTGTATTATATCTCAATGTCTATTCATGTTTATTTATTATCATTGTTCACCAATTAAGGTTTAACAAAAACGGAAAATTCTATATTACTTAATTGTTTATTTTCCACGTTAAATTAATTACACAATTGGATAATAGAGACATGACGAGAACAAGTACTAAATTTTTAAAATAATTTTTTTTTTTTTTTTTAAAAAAAGTACTAAAGACTAAACGAGAACAAGTACAAGTAAAAATTTAAATAAAATGTAAGAATATTAGAGAATTGAACAAAATCGTATCCTAAAAGACCCATATCACCAAAGGACGCACATAAGAAAATGAGGTATTTTAAAATTATAGTTTGTACTTAATAATCAGGTCGGTCACATAGAGCCGAAGTGATAGAAGACCGTAGCAAAATCAACCTCATTATGCCGATACTCGACAGTTCAAACAAGAACAGACCACTTCAAACAAGATGATGATGTCTTATGTGTTGCAGTACAAAGCACTCTCAAGAATATTTAATATATAAACAGAAAAATGCTGACAAGTACACTGATAGCCAGTGTTTAATGATTCTCTCCATCCTCGTCACAAGTAATCGCGTGAGTTTTTTCATTACTGGAAAAAAGGGTTAAATGGAACGCTTGGTTCCTGGCATTGTTGTTATGCACGACTAAAACACAAAAGGGGTCAAGACTGATAAATTGTCGAGCTGGAACTTTGACAAACAGTAGACTTTAAGGGATTTTTCGTGTGCTCGAAAGGGGTAGAAAACCCCTGCTTACTTACTTATCCGGCGCTACAACCGCTTTGTGGTCTTGGCCTGCTGCAGAAGTCCTCTGAACCGCTCACGGTCGAGCGCCTTCGTCTGCCAATCCATTATCCCTGCCTTCGTGGCGGACTCATCAACGCCATCGCTTCATATCCTAAAAGGACTTTACGAGCTGGGTCGTCCGGTGCCATTCTCATGACATGACATGTCTAACTCGTAGTACGACAGTGAGGTCGTCATTCAACTCATAAAGCTCGTCATTGTAGTGGCTCCTCCATTGTCATTCCACACATACGTGGCCAAAAATCCTTCTAAGAATTTTACACTGGAACGCGGCTCGAAAAAGACCAGGACTATTATTATTGGTATTATCTCCGGGAGGTCGAGCTTATTATACTTCCCATATTGGATGCAGATTTGAAAACTACAACCACGATTGCATTTTGCTTGTTGTAGTTGGAGTAGAGACGAAAGAAGTCTATTGACTCAAAGTCCCTAAAAAATAAACAAAATATCCTACCTTGTAGTTGGAGGGAAAATGCATACACTCCTAAACGTTAGTTAGAAATTCGTGGTCACGGCATGAGTCATGTTGTTGTTGTTTGTGAAGTAGATTAGATCTTACTTTGGAAGGGAGGAAATGCGCTTATTATTTATGTATCCTTCGTGCAGCATTAAAACTACACAAGCAAATAATCTGTCCCAGCAAACCATTAGTGATTGAACCGTGCTTTACGCTGGAGGTGCAAAATGGTTCTAAAGCTTTTGGAAAACAAACTACTGTTACGGAGAAATAATGTCATAAGGTAATACCTTAATAGTTTTCAGATTTAAGAAGCTGTCAAGTAGAAGGTTTAATTCCCAAGGTGTTTTCTCTACCACTGTTAAGCCTTCAAATCGACGAGCTGGTATGTGAGAAACGAAAAAAGATGGGATTCGCTGTTCTAGAATACAACGACACCAAGCCACTGATACAACCGACTTGGCAAGCTCATCTGAAACGATGGTGTGCTGCCTGGCTGCGTTGGCCAAAGGCACCACGTCGAGCGGGTCGCGAGGATTGGATGTTCAACGGCACGTTCCACGAAGCGGTACGCGGAGTGCTGACGATGGCTCAGCTGTTCTCCATCATGCCCTTGCGCGGAATTCTGGCGAAAGATCCCCGAAAGCTGCGTTTCTCCTACACGAGTGGCCGGGCGGTGTATGCGTACGTTTGTGCGCTCGGCATTGGGTTTCTCGCCGTTATGGCGGTGTATTTCTTTGCCAGCAAGCGTTACCATTTCCAGAAGATGGTGACGGCTTTCTTTTACTGCTACAATCTGTACGCGATGTATCGGTTCGGTAGGCTCGGTCAACAATGGCCCGGGTTGATGGTGAAGTGGACACGGGTGGATGACTCACTACCCCCGCAAAAGGACTTGTTCGAGCGGGCTGTTCTGGCGTACCGGATAAAGCTGTGCTCCATCATGGTGATGACGCTGTCACTGTCGGAACATTTGCTATCGATCGTGGCCGCAGTACATTACTCGAACAACTGTCCGGCAGTGCACGATCCGTACGAAGCGTTCTTCAAATCGAACTTTGCGTTCGTCTACTACTATTTCTCGTACTCGACATGGCGCGGTTTCTTGACCAAGTTCTTCAATGTAATTTGCAACTTCATCTGGAGCTATGTGGATCTTTTCGTGATCGTCATTAGCATGGGTTTGTCGCATTCGTTTCGGCGTATCAACGCGTACCTGTTTCTGCACAAACGTGAGGTGATAGTAAACAAATACGGTTGTGTGAAAGATTCTCAAACCTTATTATCCATGTATTTGTTTCGTTTGGTTTAGAAAATGTCGGAACAGTTTTGGGGCGAACAGCGGCAGAAGTACCGAAACGTCTGTGACCTTGTAACCACAGTGGACGATCATATCTCCGCCATCACGATGCTATCCATCTCGAACAATTTGTTTTTCATCTGTGTTCAAATTCTCAACAGCATGAAGTACGTAACCCGGCGAAGCTTTTCCCTCAAATGGTTGACCATCTAAAAAAAAGGGGTTCTATTTTTCCAGCTCAAGGCCCACCTTAGTGCATACGGTGTACTTCTGGTTTAATTTGATCATCCTGATCGGGCGCACGCTAGCGGTCGCCATGTTTGCTGCGGAGGTAAACGACGAATCGAAGCGTCCGATCGAGGTGCTGCGCACGATACCGCGGAATGGTTGGTGTCTGGAAGCGAAACGGTTCGCCGAGGAAGTGACGACCGATACCGTCGCCCTGACCGGGCTAAAGTTTTTCAGCATGACCCGGAAGCTGGTGCTGAATGTGACCGGGGCAATCATTACGTACGAGCTGGTGCTGATACAGTTCCACAAAGATGATGTCTCGGATGTGGATTTGTGTAAGCTTAAGCGCATGGACACATTGTAGGGCGTGTGCCGGATGACTGTCAGTCGTTGGTTGTTCGTTCCGTTCGTTTGTTCGTTTGCTGTCGTAGTTTGTTCGATGTCGTTCTGTAACAGCTCAGTGTTGAGTGTGAGTGTATTTCATCCGTGTTAAACTTGCTTCTAATTTTGCTTTTCTACTCTTTCATTTTGTTACAGGTTTGGTTGATCCATTTGAAGAAACGTATTACTAAACTGCGTGATAATGTGCAAAGCATATAACGTTTCATCCGGATATCCCGAGCACATACAGCTGTTTTATAGTAATTTGATATGAGCTTTCTATGTTTTTCATGTACATTTATCCTTCATTGCGTAATACGCTGGTTCAGCTTAAAAGCTGTCCAAACCCGTGTTAACAGTTCACCGAGTGTATTTCATTCATTTCAAAATTCCTCAAAATCAATCATACCACACATACCCTTCCAGGAAGATTCTTATCAAATCAACTTGCCTGGTGGAAGTGTTTAGCGTTCTGATGCTAAGTTCAGTTCCTGCACAAACCTCTTCTGGAGAAAAGGGTTAAATGTAATCGATTGTAAACGCTCCAACCGAGCATGTCGGGCTTCATTAATAAACAATCGTCAGAATCAATATTTTATACCGTCTGCCTTGTCCTGTCTGAGATGCAAATTTGTGAAAAGAGTGCAGAAACGCAAAATAAAAAAGAAATCGAACTGATTATTTGAATTATTAAGTAATGTGGCAAAGCAAAAGATGGCCGTCCGTTAATATTCTTTCCGATAACGTTATGCTAAGTTGATTCATTTACTGAATAAAGGCGGCATTTAGTTCACTGACCGAGAACGAAGATACACGGCCAGACTGTAGCAAAGCCGACGCGTCCCAGTGCGACACATTCGGGGGAAACGGCAAGCGCCTGGTACGAAATGAAATCGGAAAATTTAATTAAATGGAAATGAGCAACAGAAAGGTAGCATTTGCATTTCGGTTTAAACCAGACATTATTTCGTTGGGAAAATGTTCGGCTCATAGCGGTGAGTGTGATGACACGATTGGAAATGAATTATGTCCGCCGCCCGCACTACCAATGTATCGTTGCCTATACATCCTTCGTTCATCCAAAATCTGAGGTAATTTGATAATAATTGACCTGATGGCGTTAACGCGTTGATTTGAGCTCAAAGGTTGCTCAATGACCAACGTTACGAAATGGGTTTTATACGGTTTAACGGCAGGAAAGCACCAAACAAAGTTCAAGATGTGGTTTTGTTATTTCGAGGTCAACGTTGTACCAAAAGATCGAATTCAGATGGCCGGGTATGAGATTAAAAATAGCGTTTCTCTGAATTATTACTTCCTTTTTAATCAGCAAATCGTCTCAGTCTTTGTAGGTCTAGTAGCGCTTTACGGCCTGTACAGTTGAGCAGTTATCAGTTCCATCCTCAGTCTTCAACATCACATGCACGAGAATGTATTATTGGCGAACCCTCCCCCGAATGCAATGGATTTGTGTGTTTGCTGTTATAATACTCCCTACGGTAACACACGCAGGACGACGTAAGTAGAAACATTTGCAACCAAAACTCTTCAAACTACTATAAAGGAAACATTTTGTTTAGCTTCTATGCGACAGCTTTGCATCTCCGAGGGTGAACAGCGCGGACGTTGTGTACCGGTGAAACAGTGTGAAAGTGTGCTGACAACGATTCGCAAAGAACTTCTCACAAACGAAGACATCCAATACTTGTACGGCTCGGAATGTGGTCGTACGGTGGATGGCAAAGCACTTGTGTGTTGTCCCCAAAGTTCGATCCTTCCGGGCAGTACTGGAGGACCACCGAATGGGTCTGATACAACCATCCGTGTGAACGCCGGTGAAGAACGACCGGCAGCAACTTCTTCTGGATCATCTTCGACATTGTGTGGTTTCCAATCGGAAGTTCAACTGGCTAACCATACCATCGGTCATCATCCATGGACTGTACTGATCCACTATAGCAATCAAGGTTCGGTGTGCATACCTGCACTAAGATTCACTGCACAAAATAATGACCTTAAAATTGACCCATTTCTCACACAGCACACGACAGCACGTTCAACTGTAGCGGTACACTTATCGCAGCACAGTACGTGCTAACCGCCGCAAGTTGCGTGGATGAGAGAGAAGCATGGTCTAAGTACGTTTCTGCTCTTGGTGTAGCTTGTGGGAAAAATAATTTTAATACAATCTCCAACTTCCTATAGCTTAAAGGTGCGACTTGGCGAGTGGGACCTGGAATCTTCGGTGGATTGTGTTCTTTCCCTAGACAATGATGATCTCGTGTGTGCCGACCCTTCGTACGATCTGCCAGTGGCAGAGGTTATTCTACACGAAGCATTCACCGGTCGGCAAAATGATATTGCTTTGCTGAAACTTTCCCAAGCGGTCGCGTTTAGTGATTGGGTCTTCCCCATCTGTTTACCAGAGTCTTCGGTGATTAATGAAACTGCGACGTACAGTGTTGCCGGCTGGAACCAGAACACGTGCGGTAGGTTGTGTGTTAGATTACAGCAAACGTTCCATCGATCATTGGTGGCTTATTGTGTATGTTTATTCAAATCATTAGATACTTCGAGCCGTCGGTACAAGCTTCTGAGCAGCTATAGCGCACTGAATCAGACCGCCTGTCAGCAGCATTTGCCTTCGGTTGCCGGAACGTCGTACAACTTCGTGTGTGTTGATTCCGACGTGCAAGCAATTGGTGAAGCGGGCGGTGGATTGACGGGAATGAAAACGATCAGCCGCGATCCACGACGACCAGTGTACGAGATTGTCGGTGTGCTTAGTTCGCTGTCGAGTTGTGCGAATTTTGACGGCATTTCGATTTACACCCGCGTCGGACAGTACATCGGTTGGATCGAGAGCAAGCTGGAACCATAGTCGTGTTGTTATGCAACCGACAGAAAGTATCGCTAAATAGTTCCGCACCTTATACGACTACTTTGGAATATATGGGTATTATTTACGCAGCACCTTACGGTTCTAGATTACTAACGATCCACTCGATGTACTGGTTGACCCGTGTGTACACACCCGGCACTCCCTGGACCCCGCACTGTCGGCCGAAGCTAACCAATCCGCCCAGATACAATACGCCTTCCGAGTTGCGCTGTCCGACGTACATGAGCGGTCCACCGGAATCACCACGACAGGAATCTTTGTTCGCAGCTCCACCCGCGCATACCTGCGTCTGATCAATGTTGGCATCCGGATACTGTCGTCGGCACTGTTGCTCCGGAACGCCAGACACTCCAACGAATAATTTGTAACGGCTTTGCAATGCTAAAAAATGGTAGATAAACACATTAACGCAACACGATCACGAGCTGCTTTTATTACGCGACAGGAAAAGATACGTGCCTTCCTCCGTTTGACCCCAACCGGCGACAACGAATCGCTTTCCATCGTAAGATTTCGTGCGCTCCTCCGGATCAAGTGGTAAGCAAATGGGTTGAACGAAATCATTAAACTGCACTATGCGGGCCAGACGTATTTGTGCGATGTCGTTCTTTACGGTTGTCCTGCTAACAGTGTAGCTGGGATGTACAAGCACCTTCTCGATCGCTATATCCTGGACGGGCTCGGAACAAATTTGTTCGCCATAGGATGTGCTACAATCTACATCCGACTCGAGATCCCACTCACCCAACCGAACGGCCGTTCTGAAAACGAGAGCGCTTGTAAGAAAATTTGGGTAGCGTTTGCTACACAGCGCACACTTACAGTGTCCAGCTACGTTGAAGGTTGTTAACGCAGTGGGCCGCCGTCAGTACGTAACGTTCGTTGATTAGTACCCCGCCACAGTGGAATTTGTAGTCACCATCTAAAACGGGATGTAAAGCACACTGTAGAAGTATTTCCCGTAGTTTTACCCCAGAACGATGAACACTTACTTCTACGCCGATGCTGGATCAGCACGGTCCAGGGATATTCATCGATTCGAGCTTGTTCGCCTCCGATGATACGATCCGTATACTGAATGCCACACTCGGCAGGCAGTAGCTGTAGTTGTTCATCGTACGACAATCTGTTCGCAACGGGTTCACTGGCTGGCGGTTGCGTTTGTACAGGTGGGACAATTGTACTAGGAACGGTATTTTGTGGAGTTTCACAACACACGAGCACTTTCTTGTCGAGGATGCCGCACCGGCTGGCTTCGAGGAAGCGTACAATGTTTGACGTCAGTAGCGGTTGATTCAGCAGACGCACGATCAGCGGACACTGAGCCACTGTTACGCACACTCCTCCTTTCTGGTCAGGTGTCCGGCACTGGGTTTGATCTGGAGGGGAAAATGAAAGCATGCAGCACAGTCAGCAGGTTTTATTAGCTGTACGCTTCCCGTGACAAACCGTCCAAACATAAACAATAGCCCAACACTCACACTGAGCCACGCCGGAATGCAGTACGCACATGATGACGATAATTACCGGCACCGCTACCTGCACACAACTACGTACGAAAGACATTGTACTGTACACTTACTGACCGGTACACCTGTTCAACACCTGTCCTATCCTTCACCTGATCACCGATCGCGGAACAGGTAGACACACGCGGTGCGTACGGTTCGAGTGTGAAATGGAAACTAACCCACCGTGAACGCGAGCATAAGCAGGTAAACGTGTCGGATAGCGCGTGCGCGCGGCTGTGGTGACGAACCGATGAGCGTACTTAAGTTGTTTAGGGAACTCCTTTAGGTGGTGGAAACGAGTTTTATTTCAATGTGTTCCTTTTGCCGTTGAACTACATATTTTCCTACAACCAATGCATTTAAACCTATAAGCTAGTGGTTGTGTTTGTTGATCAAACCGCACAGGAAAATGTGCTCAGCGTTCTGCCGGGGTGAATTTTGCTGGAAGGATTTCAAATTGAGGGAATTTTGTTTGTGGTGTCTTGATGTAACTTTTGTCATGTTTGGGAATTCCCCTGTACACTTTCATCGTGAACCCTGTATGTACGTGACTGGATTGATCCACTGTTTAGATGAGACCTTTACTTCACATAGCAAAACCTGTTTTTATCTAAGTCTATCGTTTCAGTTGTATCGAAGAATTAAAATTCACACTCATACATATCATTTGAAAGTAACGAAATAAACAAAAAGAAAGAAAAAACTGATTCCCAAACTGTAATTAAAACTTAAATACAAATCTTCCCAAGCTCGGCATTGGAAACAAATACTGCGAACCAATAAAGAAAAGGATTGAACAGAAGGAGAAGGAGAATAGAAATTGAACATCCAGATCATATGAAATGAATAAATTTTTTTATCAAAATAATTAAATTTAGTAATTATCCGAAGCCTGAAACTGATATCATGGTTTAGTCTTCTTTCAATGATAATAGTCCTATTGCGAATGAACGGCTCTGCATTGTGTTTGATTAGTGTACAATTTAATTAAAAATTAACTTACCTTTGGGGATAATGAACTTATCGCTGATAAACTGAAATTTTTAAAGGTTGTTGGGGAACATTATCAAGACAGCGAAGAAGAAGAAACCGATTTATTTCCCTCTTCAAAGTTTAACAAATTCTTTGATTACGCATTCCATACTTTGGCTTTCTAGAATAATTTATACCACGTAAGCAGATAGCCCGGAAGGGATTAGGTACTTCCCTTGTGATCAGTTTGCTGCAATCTTGTTTGCTTACAATTGTTCTATTTTCTTTCATTAAATTGAGTCACAGCTAACGCCACGTTTTAATTCGCTTTGTCCCTTGTTGATGTATTTCCTTTACAAGTGTCATGTAGAAGCTAAGTTTCATATGCCGCTACACCATCGTATCCAACACCCAGTCCATGTATTCGCTCATGCGCGTGTAAACACCGGGTACGCCTTCCGTACCACACTGTTCCAGCCCGAAGCTAACCACGCCGAGCAGGTACCAGGTTTTAGAGAACGGTCCACTATCACCGTACCACATCAAAGGACCACCAGAGTCACCACGGCACGAGTCCTTACCCAACTCACCGCCCGCACAAAGTTGGGTGGAAATAATTTCCAACCGTATCGAACTGAACGCATTGGCACACTTTTCGTTGTCTACCAGGGGTACGCGCAGTTGCAGTTTCTTCGTGCTCGAACTGCTATTTTCCGTCTGTCCCCATCCGGCCACGGTTCCGCGAACGTTGGTCAAATTTGCTGCACGAATCTCCGGCGCAACTGGCAGACAGATCGGGCGAATAAAGTCGGTAAATTCGATCGTTTCCGAGAGTTGCAGCAGTGCGATATCGTTGTAATCGGCGCCATTCTGTTTGAAGTACTCTGGGTGTACTACGTACGCGCTGATTAGTACGTCACGCACCGGATCAGCACAATCATCGTTTATGCAGTCTATGTCGGTGGTTGTGTCGTACTCGCCCAGCCGGACCTGATATCTGTGAGGAAAATAAAATTTGAGTTTTCGGTCGCCTTTCTCCTGTGAGCTATACACCTACATGATCCAGCTAGATGGCACACCTTCAATGCAATGAGCAGCCGTTAGAACGTACTGGCTGTGGATCAGCACTCCACCACAGTGGAATCCGTACCGATTATTACCTGAAAGGAAAGCAGCACATGAACGCCCATCGAACCACGTTACACGGTTCATCCAAATCGTTCCCTACCTTTGTAGTACTGCAGCCTCGCCAGCCAGGGATATGCGTCCAGTGCGGTCGCTTCACCACCGACAATTCGATCCATTAGCATCCTTCCACATACACTCGTTGGCGGTAGCTCCACCGGAGCGTCAAACCGGTCGGTCAGCTTGCGAACAAGCGGACAGCATACGAGCACCGAACGGCCCTGCTGGCCACAGTTCGAATTTTTCACAAACTCCCGATCTGCCGGTGTAATTTTTTCTTTCATCAGCAGTAGCTTCCGTATCGGAAGGCACGATCGAATGAGCACGCATGTGCCTGGATTACCGTCCGGTGTTTCACACGCATCTTGCAGATTTACTGGAAAGAAGTAAAAAAAGAAAATTAATATCGATGTCCATATCCGTCAGAAACACTAGCCATTTCATTAGCGCTACACTAACATGCCGCAGATGATCCGATCACACCGACGACGCACACTAGCACCAACGCAAACCTTCCCGTGTGAGGCGACATTGCTCAACGTGCTGACAGGACAAGGTTCTGTCCTGCGAGGTTAGGTGAGCAAAACAATCAATGCCAAATATTATACAGCTTAATTCGCTCGAAACACAGAATGTTCTGTCTGAATGCCACGAGCTCTAGTGTGTTTCGTAAGCCCGCTGGCACGGTTATGTTCGGGTTTCGTTGGAGGCGCTGTACCGAAAGCTGCCTAACCGGTCTATTTCTCGGTGGTACAGTTTATGTGCGGTGGGGTATGGGTACCGTAAAAATGTGACGGCGAAACTCCTGATACCGCACTGCACATCTTCTCATCAGTGGACGACATCAACGGCAGATGAAGAGAAGCTGAATGAGAGAGTGAGAAAGAGAAGAATATTTTTGATTATCATCTCGTATGGCAAATGTATGCTGTAGAAACCAATACAAGCTCATAATGCTGCGTCTGCTATCAGTAACGTGGCAGGGGTCAATATCGGAGGTGAAGTTTAGCGATATGATTGGCTCCAATACTGGGGCACAAATAAATACATTCGACCCCTGCGCCATGGGAAGCCCGTTGTGGAAACGGTTTCTGCTATGTCGTTGTTTCTAGTATCGATAGTGATACTAGGAAACGTATACAAATGCGGTACTAATGAAGATTGACTGGTAGGATTGCCGGAAATATCCAACTACTGGTGGACTTGAAGTGTATTCTACTTTTACGACCTCATCTACGACCGACCTACTACCTTTAACAAAATTGAAGATAGTACATAGTTAAAGGTAATAACAAAATTAGTAAGATTATATAGTACATAACATGGACACAAGGAAAACGTTTACCAATACAAGGTAGATAATAGTGCAATACATAACCATTCCGTATAGTTAAACCGATTTTTGGTAGATTCCATATTCTTGCTGATGTTTTATAATATTGATGAAAGAATATTGTTTCTTGTTTAATTTGTTTTTTTTGCAGTTCTAGAGCATGTACTTCATAAGTTTTTTTTTAACGCCTAGAAAATTGCCGATTAGCGAGCAAATTCTACAAATGTTGGTAAATCAATAACATGGTTTTTGGGAAACTTGGAGGAATTGTAAAAAAACCCTCCATCGCATTCGCGTCAACTGTACAAAGAAGCAACGCAGATCGTTGGTTGGTGCGCGAACTCATAATATAAGCATTGGTCAAATGGTGCCGAAGCCGGTTTCAGCAAGCATTTTAGTAATCAACTTGGTGTGATGTTTGCTGTTGGGAATTCCCCGATCAGACGACCGACACTCGTTCGGGCACGCGTCCAGCGGCCTGCAACATCCGAGAGAAACGAGTACCAGAGAGTTCGCAGGCAGGCGGAATTAGAGAGAGCACTTTGAACAGCCAACAGGGGATAAGCCACCATAGGGTGTAAGCCTCCCGTTGACTGCCACGGTCATCGTGGTCGTCGTAAGCACTGGATCCCCGCAGAACAAGTTTACGCGTACGAACTTTCCGGGCTCCAATCCCTCCAAACCATATGTTGCTGAATGCCGTACCCTCCCCATACGCCCTCCATCACGAAGGTTACTGAAAACAAAACCTGTTCTGCGCGCGATGAAGATGAACGCTGGTGACAAGCAGTGTCAAAGTGAGCCCGGCGAGGAAGGTTCACCCGAGAAGGGAAGGTTATCACACGATTGAAGGTTTTTTGGCCGTGCTGCTCGTCTTGGCGGTTGCGATCGGCGTACGGTGTGTGGCGCGGAAGCTGTGATGTGATGCGCGGAATATGGACTGGGGAACAGAGAACACCGATCGTCGATGGTTGTGGTCGTGCGGTAGTAGCGCGATTGAATACCTTAGAAAATAGTCTGATCGTTCTATCAGATACAGTCCTCCGCCAACGCTGAGGAGCAACGGTTGTGCATCAAAATAGACTCCAGTGCAACAGACTCGTACGCATCGTTTAGATTCGGGAAGCGAATCGACTGTGCCTGTGTGCGAACTGGTCGTGTGTTCATCAATACTACACCAGATATGACCGGCAAACGTGTAATGGGTGTGCTGATTGTTGGCCTGTTGGCATTGGCAGGTCAAATGGTTACGGCGCTCGGTAAGACAAAAGGATGAAGAAATTGAGGCATTAGTAAAACGATTTAATTCCAATTTTTTGTTGCATCCATCCAGAGCTGGGCCAAGACTGTGTGAATCCCTACGGTGAGGCTGGCAAGTGTGTGTTGTTCAGAGAGTGTCAACCACTGATTGAAATCTACCAAAAAGATGTCAATACGCCGGACGATACGCAATTCCTTACGGCAAGTCGCTGTGGCGTTTTCGAACGCAAAACTTTGGTGAGTTTTATGTAGACTTCAGTTGGTTTGGGTTGTGTTTGTTCCTTTTTTTACACCTGTTAATTTAGAAATTGTTTGTAATGTTTATTTGGCAAATAAGCTACAAGAGGTCAGAGTCGGGCAGTGATCTGCATGGTAATGATGATCATACAACACCATAACATATTTAACCAGCTAATGGGAACGCAGTTTCAGGAACCTGTTTGATGGGAATGTTGCAATGTTATCCGGATACATTTTTACGCTTTTGTTTACACATTCAAAAAACAGGTATGTTGCCCGGGGGTGAAGAACTCAGAAAAAACGTCACTACCCGAGCCTCTGAACTGCGGTGTACAGCTGTCGGATCGTATCGTTGGCGGACAGCCAACCAAAATCGATGAGTTTCCATGGACCGCATTGATCGAGTATCAGAAACCGGATGGACGGTTCGGTTTCCATTGTGGTGGTTCCATCATCAACGAGCGATACATCGTCACCGCCGCTCACTGTATCAATTCGATTCCGAGAAACTGGAAGGTGTAAGTAGGAAGAAACCGATCGTACTACGACACGATGGCAAATACTAATGTATGCGAAACGTTTGCTATTACAGCCATCGCGTTCGTTTGGGTGAGTGGGATCTAGGTTCTTCCAGTGATTGTGAGGATGATTTCTGCTCCGTTGCACCGATCGATCTGGACATTGAGAAAATTATTGTACACACTGGTTATGATACACGGGACAAGAGCCATCACAATGACATTGCGCTGATTCGCTTCAACCGGGAGATACATTACTCTGCGACGGTTCGACCAATTTGTTTGCCACTGGCCGACACCATTCGTAATCGTGCGCACGCGGGCCTGACGAGTTATGCGGCCGGATGGGGTAAAACGGAAACGGCCACTGCTAGCCAGAAGAAGTTAAAGGTGGAACTCAAAGTAACGGACTTGAAGGATTGCGCACCAGTTTACCAACGCAACAGTATCATCATAGATTCAACGCAAATGTGTGCCGGTGGCGTACGACTGAAGGACACGTGCAGCGGTGATTCGGGTGGTCCTCTCATGCGACAGATCGCTGGTGCATGGTACCTGATCGGTGTGGTCAGCTTCGGGCCACAGAAATGCGGCACGGCTGGTGTGCCAGGTGTGTATACGAACGTGGCAGAGTATGTTGACTGGATACGGGACAATATCTACTAAAACAACGGACGAATTTTTGTTACTCAGAAAGATTGTGACATGTCGTGCGTCCGTGTGAGGGCACTACAATAGTGACGATGCTAAAATATATGAATAAAATATTTGATTAACACACAAGTAATTATACATTGTTGTTAAGTTTGTCGGTAGGACATTTTGATGCCACTACGCGTAGAACGCTTCTTCTTCTTTGCTGTAACGACCTACTCTTGGTCATGTATGCCATTTTTGGCTTACTAAAATTATTAATACCACGTAATTGGAACGGTCCGGATGGGAATCGAATCCCGGTCCTGCCGTTTAAGACCGGCCTGCAGAACGATAAAATGCGTGCAAATGTGATGTTTCGTTTTTTGTATTTCTCGCTTACTATTACGATTCGGTCTGTATAACCAAAACGGGACGGCGCATCCTTCATGTCATTTCGCCTCGTGTTGCAATCCACTTTATCGTAAACTACATATGTGTAAGCATATTGTAAGCTGCGCTAAAACAAATCAAGAAATGATTCAGTCACCATTGTCAAAGGTTCCCTTTAGTTTCCAGAGTGATACCCATACAAAAACAAGAACTAAAACGTTGAAGCATTTATATATACGAGATTTGTGGAAAGACACAGAACACTGTCAGAGGTCAAGCATATACATAACTGGTCCTAAAAAAACTGGTTATTTTGTGCAACACAACAGGCGTAATCACGGTAGCAGTGCTGGTAGAGATGCTGTCATCAGTTGTTCGTGCGTTTAATGTTTGGTTTATAACAGTCTTCGTCCAACGGTTCAACGTAACGGAGGTGTCCGTAGCATAATCGTTTCGAATTATCGCAAGACGATGTTTTGCAGTGTGGGCCTTTCCCGATGGATTTTACCATTGGTTGGTCTTGTATGGTGGACAGTGCAAAATGTAGGATCGCTCGGTATGCATGAGAACTAATCATAGCTGTAGTCTACATATGTTGTACAGTTTTTTAATGTTTTGAAAAAAAAAACTAGAGCTGGGAGAAAACTGTGTAAACCCTGTGGGCGAACCAGGCAAATGTATGTTCTTCCGGGAATGTCAACCACTAGTCAGCATCTATAACAAACCTATTAACACGCACGCGGATACAGAGTTTCTAACGCAAAGCCGATGTGGTGTATTGGAACGGAAGACTTTGGTAAGTGACTAGAAGTGTTACTATGATATTGAACAATTGTTAAGAAGTTGATTTCTTCTGGAATCGTCATGACCACAGGTGTGTTGTGTAATGCCCAGTCAAAGACTATTGTTACCAGAGTTTCCGGCCTGTGGCATACAACTGTCCGACCGTATTGTTGGCGGTCAGCTCACCAAAATCGATGAGTTTCCGTGGACAGCGTTGATTGAATTTCAGAAACCTGACGGAAGCGTTGGTTTTCACTGTGGAGGATCTCTAATCAACGATCGCTATATTCTTACTGCTGCACACTGTATCAAATCGATTCCTCGCAGATGGAAGGTGTAAGTATCTATTAAGAGGTGTAGGCAACTAGCTCGTAATGCCCACTAACACCCACTAACATACGCTACTATTATTGTTTTTCCCCAATTACTGGCAGTCACCGTGTACGCCTTGGTGAGTCGGACTTAGCAACGGCCAAGGATTGTGAGGATGACATCTGCTACAATGCACCGATTGACCTGGACGTCGAAAAGATTGTTGTTCACAACAACTATGACACAGCAGATCAAAGCAATGCCAACGATATTGCTTTGATTCGTTTCAACCGTCCAGTGCAGTACTCTTCAACAGTACGACCAATTTGTCTTCAACTGAGCGAATCGCTTCGCAATCGTTCAAATGTAGGACAAACAGCTTATGCTGCCGGTTGGGGAAAAACGGAACATGAATCGGCAAGCGAGAAGAAGCTAAAGATTAAGATGAACATCACTAGCTTGGAAGTGTGTGCACCAGCTTATCGGCGGGCTGGGATTTTGCTGAAACCAACACACATGTGTGCCGGTGGTGTGCGTGGTGAGGATACGTGCAGTGGTGACTCTGGTGGTCCTCTCATGCGACAGATCGCTGGCGCATGGTATCTGATCGGTGTGGTCAGCTTTGGTCCACAGAAATGCGGCACGGCTGGTGTTCCGGGTGTGTATACTAACGTGGCAGAGTATGTTAATTGGATACGGGATAATGTCTATTAGATTAACAGACGAATGTTTGTTACTCAGAAGGAATGTTGATACATACATACATACACAACCGACAATGTGAAAATATACAAATAAAACTAAAGGAGTTTTTCGATTAAAATGTATCATATCATATCTTATCTCTGTGCATTTCAGTAGCGTCACTCGTGCATTCCACCTTTTAGTATTGTTAATCAGAGGTCGATAGCTTCTTCTTCTTCTTTGGCGACATGGCTACCTATTCTTTCTCATTGGTGTTACTGATACCACGTTGGATAGTCAGTCCTTACAATGGAGAAACGATCTGGATAGGATTTCAATTCCGATCCTGCCGTTTGAAGATCTAGTCCGAAAACTACAGACTGCGCTTTTAATATATAACATACTTCTGCCCGATATGTTAGTCGAAGGTGCAAATTACCTTACTTGGATTCGGTTATCTTCTTTAGTTCGTTGTTTTGCTCCGTTGTTCATCTATTGGTTGATTGGCTACAGGTCTATCGATAATTCCGCTAGCTGTTTGTACCCTAGCTCGAAATCGGCCAGCAGTTTCAATACAGTTTCTGCATCTGGGTTGTACAGATGTATCGCAAAATGGTGCGATTCGCTTGCTGTTGTTTGAGAAATTCCTACGTAACTGATTTGGAGTATTCAGTAGTGACAACTCGTCGTCCAATGGCAGGTAGATTAGAAGATTGAAATTGATGATCATTTCTATCTCAGCCTGGGTAGATTGTAATATCTCGTTTTTGGGCAATCGCGGCAATCCGAACTGACAGAAATCTTTCTTTACCGACTGGACGAGGCGTTTCCAACCTCCTCCAAAGTGCGTTTACCAAAAAAGTTGATTTCATTCGTTCGAGTTTACAAAGGGTTTGAATTAGTTGAACTTGGCTCGAAACGAAGTCGTGAATGTTTAAAATTCTTCGCGAAGTGAAATCAGCGAGTTACTTAAGAAAAAAAGAAGATAGTAATTACTGATGATCAGAAGGTTCAATAGAGTGAAGTATAAGTTGGGACTGATACGACGGGATTCTTTGCAAATTATGATGGTATTTAAAATATCTGCATCATCAGGTGTTTTGTACGACACTCATGCGTGGTGGTGGTTGCAGACTTCGTTGTCACTATCATTGTTTGTTGTCGTTGAAGACAACCGGTTTCGCTCACAAAAATGCGCGGTCTGCAGAATTTCTAAGGCCCGCTGGATAGCAAAATCGCAATCGATAAACGCGGATGTTCTCTGTTCGTTTCTACCGTACTGCTATACCGTACCATACATCAGCAGTTGAAGGGCCTGAAAATCGCATTATTCAATATTTACGGGATAACGCTCCGTGTTGCTGAGGTATGGTGTCTCGAACATAGAGCTACCAATTTGGGCTCTATTGAGCAATTTGCGTGTTAAGCTTAACAAAACTTCCGTTAGTTTCCCTCACTTGCTGAGTTAATTCCTGTTGCGATACAGTGTGACCTGGGAAACCGTGTACAGTGATATGTTATCACAAATCGGTGTTCATTCGACATTCCGAGTTAAAAACATCGTTTGGAAGAAGAATAAAAAACATCTATCTGCTTTCGATTACTGTCCTCCCTGTGACACAGATCACGCATTAACCAAAACATATTCGTGTTGGTTCACCACGCTCGTAGAGCAACAGGATTCTTAATAGTACATATTTTGTACAGCACACCAGGCGTCATCGCTACCAGAGAGTTTTCAATACTTGTTCATATGTCGGTTTACAATAGTCTTCGTCCATCAGTTCAACGCAACAATGTAGTGCTTGACATAATCGAACCAAACTATCGCAAGACGATGTGTTGGTAGAGATGCTGTCATCAGTTGTTCGTGCGTTTAATGTTTGGTTTATAATAGTCTTCGTCCAACGGTTCAACGTAACGGAAGTGTCCGTAGCATAATCGTTTCGAATTATCGCAAGACGATGTTTTCCAGTGTGAGCCTTTCCCGATGGATTTTACCATTGTTTGGTCTTGTATGGTGGACAGTGCAAAGTGGAGGATCGCTCGGTATGCATGAGAACTAATCATAGCTGTAATTTACATTTGTTCTACAGTTTTTTAATGTTTTGAAAATAACTAGAGCTGGGAGCAAAGTGTGTAAACCCTGTGGGAGAACCGGGCAGATGTATCTTCTTCCAGGAATGTCAACCACTCGTCAACATCAATAACAAACCCATTAACACGGACGCAGATAAAGAGTTTCTAACGCAAAGCCGATGTGGTGTATTGGAACGGAAGACTTTGGTAAGTGACTAGAAGTGTTACTATGAGGTTGAATACTGGTTAAGAAGTTAATTTCTCTTGGAATCGTCATGATCACAGGTGTGTTGTGTAATGCGCAGTGAAGTGTATTGACTGGAAACGAGACAACATCTACTAGGAATAGAGACGGAGTTCTTCAAATGAACAGAGAATAAAAAATACTCCGATGCATATTTGTACAGTGTAGATTTGTTTTATTCGTTCTACTCGTTCGTGTTGTTTATCGTGACTTTTGGGTCTGCTCTGAACGTTTATATCACATGTAATTATCCATTTCTACCATCGATCATCCCAACCGGTAATAACGAAGGAAAACAATAATGTCAGAGGACACGCATTTATGATAATGTATGGTCCTGTATAATGTATTCGTTTTATACAGCAATCAAGGCGTAAAGGCGACAACCGTATCATCAACACTGGTCCAGGTTTAAGTAGGTTTAGTATATTCAGAAGGTGCAACGAATTCATTTCCCAAATTTCATATGGACTCCGACCAATAGGTGCAGTAATTTCGGGTTGTAATCTACAACATAGAATCCAGCAGAACGTTATGTTCGGAATTTCGTGGTGGTTTCTAGGTGTTAAAGGTGTGGGATTTTAGAAGTTCCTGAGTCGAGAACACTTTCGGAAAAGAGGACGTTAGGTTATTCGGGATTGAGATTCTCTTCTGCTATTATAGGAGGGGCAACAAATGGATGTATTGTTGGAGAGCCTAATGACGTAGCTGGTGTTTTTGGAGAAAACAACTCTTGGAGAATGTTACTCTTGTTGTTTTGTTTTCGGTCTGGAAGGAGTGATCCGGATGGGATTCTGCGGTTCTGTCGTATAAAGACCGCTATCGGCCACAGGACCACCCGCATGATCAAAGGTATGTTGTGTAATGTCCAGTTATAGAGGGTTTATTAATTTTGTAGTATACATTTATATGTTGAGTCATTTCTATCCCAGCATTCGCTCGAATAGGTCGTGTTTCATCTCTTGTGCATCAGAGTATTTTTCTGAGAGAGAAAAACAAGAAGAAGACAACACCTGCTAAACTCCGAAACAGACAAGTTGCTCGGCCCAAGCAAAAAGGCGTGCCTCAAAAGGCTACTCTGCAATGCCACTGACCCCAACTATGGGTCAGTGCGTAAATACCCTGAATACACCAGTAGTGTCGATGTACAACCAGTATGGTCTACTAAGCCAAGTCGAAGAGTCTCCATCGGTAGCCCAAACACAACCACAACGAGAAAAGATAAAATAAGAGCTAAATAATGCGATTACACCTGATTTCGGTGACGGGTATATTGGGGGCCGGTTCAAAGTAGTCAGTTTGATGACAGGCATATTTTATGGAATTGCTCGAGATCTAACAGAATTGGTAAATACAAAAAGTAAAAAGGGCATAAATTGGAGAGAAAACCGTAGCGACGAACCATTATATAACCAACCAGGAAATAAAGACAACTAATTTTTTGGTTCACGATTATCGTTCCTAAGTAATTTTGTTCTGGGTTTTTACACTATGAGTGCATTTAGATAGAAGTATGACTGTAAACTGTAATGAAATCCTTTTACTGTTTAAAAACAGAAACTTAACTTACGGCAAAAGTTTTCCAGTGTTTTGTAGGACCAGCTTTAGCATCCAGAACGGTTTTCAGTTGTGGAGGCCTCGATTCCACAAGATCCCTGGTTCCAAATATTCCCTATCTCAATTTTGAGTTCTTTTTCGTTCCTTGGTTTCCGTTTTTCGTCACTAGTTAGCCTGATCAGTTTTAGAACTCCTCCCAATTTCGTTGCCTTCTTCACGATAACTTTTTCCCATCCTTTTACATTAAGCCACTTTCTGTTAATCGTTTTCAGTAAACACCCAAACAGCAGCAAATGTAATTTTAATTGTAAATATATTTCATTGATACATGTGGCATTACAGCGTGTTTAATTCCATATATAATCGGCCATCCCTATCATTGGTCTTCACAATCGGAAATACCAAACAAAAAAAAAGTGTCAGAGGTCGTGTGTATATGATTTTCAAAACCGTAGTTGTTGTATTCAGCACACCAGGCGTAATCGCTTATTTCGAATGCTTGTTTTACAACAGTTTTCGCGCATCGGTGGTACGCAACGGTGGTGTGTTTGACATATTGTACCAAATAATCGCAAGACGATGTTTGGTATTTTGACATTGTCCCAATGGAGTTTTACAGTGTTTGGTCTTGTGTGGTGGACAGTGCAAAATGTCGTATCGCTTGGTATGCATTAGAACTAATGATACGCGTATTAGAAAATTCTTCAATATTTCAATATTTCATATTTTGATAATTTTCTAGAGCTGGGCGAAAACTGTTTGAATCCTGTGGGAGCTCCGGGCAAATGTATTCTTTTCCGGGAATGTCAACCACTCGTCAACATGTTTAAAAAACCCATTAACACACCTGATGAAGACCTGTTTCTAACACAAAGCCGGTGTGGTGTATTGGGACGGAAGACTATGGTAACAGGAAAGAAGTGTTAAGATAAGGTTAAATACTAATTTAGAAGTTAATTTCTCTTTTCATTGTCATGATCACAGGTGTGTTGTGTAATGCCCAGTCAAAGATCATTGTTACCTGAGGCTCCAGATTGTGGCTTACAAATGTCCGACCGTATTGTTGGCGGTCAGCTTACACAGATCGATGAGTTTCCGTGGACAGCGTTGATCGAGGTCAAGAAGTCGGGCGGAAGCGTTTACTTCAATTGTGGAGGATCTCTGATCAACGAGCGCTATGTAGTTACTGCTGCCCATTGCATCCCATCGGATACTGCTAGTGGGAAGGTGTTAGTATCAGTGTGCACGTCATCAAATAACGCATTTTATTGTTATGAATTTTTCTTCCCAATTGTTGGCAGCCTTCGTGTACGCCTTGGTGAGTGGGACTTAGCAACGGCCAAGGATTGTGGGGATGGCATCTGCTACAATGCACCGATTGATCTGGACATTGAGAAAATTGTTGTGCACAACAAATTCGACATTAAAGACAAAAACTTTGACAATGATATTGCGCTGATTCGTTTGACCCGGCCTGTTCAATACTCGGAAACAATACAACCGATTTGTCTTCCATTGAGCGAATCGCTTCGTAATCGTGTCCATGTAGGACAAACAGCTTATGCTGCCGGTTGGGGAATAACGGAGCATGAATCGGCGAGCGAGAAGAAACTGAAGGTTGAGTTGAACATCACAAGCTTGGAAGAATGTGCATCAGCTTATCGGCGGGCTGGAACATTGCTAAAACCAATACACTTGTGTGCCGGTGGTGTGCGTAATAAGGACACTTGCCGTGGAGACTCGGGTGGTCCTCTGATGCGACAGCTTGTTGGTTCATGGTATCTGATCGGTGTGGTCAGCTTTGGTCTGACATGCGGCAGAGCTGGTGTCCCGGGTGTGTACACGAATGTGGCAGAGTATATCGATTGGATACGGGACAACATCTACTAGAAAGTAAGGTGGAGAGAATAATAATTAGTCCAATGCTTCACGAGTTGATTTATTGGTTCTGTCTTTTTCAGGAACATTGTTGCGTCCGAACAGTGTACGGTCGGCCGTATCTGGTGTAAGCGAGCATAATGAAAACTTTGACGACTTTTAAAACGACAGTATTTAAAATGTGTTTCTTCCTCGTTGAATGCGATACGCAGCCATATGTGCTCTCCTCGTGAGTGAGCTTATCTCGGCTGAAGAGCATGATTTTCCGGATTTGATAGGAATGTACGATCGGGCCCGAAACCTCGGTGCCGTTCGGGATGCGTTTAGCCAGTTACGTCAGATGCAAAATATGACTTGGAATATAGGATATGTCATCCAACAACGTGTAATAAAATGGAAATACTCTAACAAAAGCTAGAAACATTAAACACATGAAGATGGTAGGGTTATTCTAAGGTTGAATAAAAGTTTACAAGATGAAACCTTTTAAAATCGTCACGACCTCAGATGTGTTGCGTAATGTACAGTGATCAAGGGTTCAAGATCTTTCTTGCTAAGGCTAAGGCTCCAGGTTGTGTCAAACTCGACTGTTTGATCGTGTTTATGGCGCTCAGCCTACACCCATGGTTATAGATTTTTTTTCTTCTTGGTTGGGCTGCCCTATCGGGCACGTCTTTTGTTATCTGAACGGCGTAGTATTCACGGCACATAACAAGAAACGGATCAGACGTGCAAAAACGAGTACGACATTCCATTATGTCAAGAAGAGCAGCGAAGGGGAACCGATCCGACAGTCAAGTAGTCCAGCGACTGCAGGCCAAGTAACGCGCAGTGTCCACCATAGTCCACCTGGGCACTCCAGCAACGCAGTGCGCCAACGAACGTACGCAGATTGCTCTTAGCGGCGATGTGCTCTAGTTGGTCCTGGAAGCTTAACTGGAGCACTCCTCGATCCATGACGAAGATTTTGGGGCAGTGCCGTTAACGGTATAAGCGCAAAACAGAAGCTTGTGCCTCCTGCTGGAGAATCGCCAGGAACAACGCACTATTCGGCGCATTTCTCCAAACCGTTTGTACAGCATCAGTGCTCAAATGCGCTCAGTGTATTCTTAAGATGCTGCTGGCCTTTCTGATTGCGCATGAGAGTCATAACCTGGTTTCCAATCTGAGAAAACTCGATCAAGGGCTGCGTTCCTCCTTCCACGACAGTATCCGATCTCCTCATGTTGAACTCCACTCACAGCCATTCAGCCGTCGAGCTCGTAGTGCTTCTCTACGCCTCGTGCCAAACGGGTCTTTGACCTGCTTGATGGGTCAATATATTCGCATCGCCAAACAGTTTAGCTAGCTCGTGGTTCATTCTTCTTTTTCACACGTCTTGCTCGCACATACCACCAAAGATTATTCGAAAATAACGAACGCATTGGCTTCCTGGAGGAGCGCATTGGCGTCCTACTGGACGTATCAATGCACGATATTTGGTACATTTTGTGCGCAGCTGGAATCTTCTAAATTTTAGAAGTTTGTAGAGCCCATAGTAGGGACGATTCCCCTGAGCAGTGGGCCATTCGGATTTTGCTGGTGTTGTTGTTGTCCGAAGTTATGATCGTTCCATGGTAGTCCCAGACTTCCCAGTTGAGCTCTATTACGGTTAGAGCCTTATAGGCGGCATTCAGAACAGTGCTGGCTCGGAACTTAGCACAGTCCCGTCTGTCGTCCTTTTTGTGCACTGGGTGTATAACACCCAGTTTCCACTCGTCCGAAAGCTCCACCTGGTCAAAATTCTAACAATCAGTTAGTGCAAGATAGCGACAAGCTCCTCCGGCCACATCTTCATCGGGCTAAACCATCGGGGGTTTTAGTGAGAACCGTCACCACGGCTGAGTTAGCAGCAATTTTTACAGCCTTTTCAGGGTCTATTGTGTCGGTCTGAACCTTAATGTTGTTTGTTTTGTTACAGTCTCAGATCAGATACAAGCGATGATACACTACTATGAAATCGCAATAGTGCCAACACAGATTTCACCATACATATAAAACCTGGAACACCATCGAACGAGCCAAATCACATAAAGTACAAGGCAAAGTACAAGGAGTACATGACTTGTTTATTTTGTTACACGATACATTCAGTTATATTTAAGAATATAAAAAAAACTATATTTCTTGTTTAATATTTTCATTATTTTTAATTAAAGTTTATCATTTGTAAACATGTCGAATTCTCATTAAGTGATGAACAGTACCATGGACAGGAGAGGTTGCAATCAATCAAATATGAGGAATAACGACAGGATGTAAAACAATTATCGGACTATATATTTTCCGCACCGAGTCTGAACTCGTTGGGAAGCGCCAAGACAGGAGGATTTACCGTCCGACTTGGCCTGGAACAAACAAACAACTTAGTCGTTGAGTTCTCGTGTTTGAAAGTCGATTTATTCATTCTTATTCCTAACTTATATACTAATTTTCTGCTGATCGAATGCGATCAGCAGTTTTATTCTGACCGACATCGTTACGTTTTTTATCGTAGCTTGTTTATAATTGTCTTTATTCGGTCGGTCGGTTACCAGGCCGCAATGACCCAATTTATGCGGCGCTGTCGTCAACAGACTATAAATCTCTATATTATTAGCTCGGTCTGTTGCCAATCATAAGTGCGTTGATGCTATTGATGGAAAACAGTATAATTCTAACGATTGAACACGACGGTGGTTAGTAGCGAACATGAATCAAATAATCACAATATGTTGTTGGATGATGTGAAGCTGTATCGAAGGAGTCTTCTGTTGGTTACATATTCGTGGTGGACAGCACACAATGTATCAGCGCTTGGTATGTTTAGGCGCATGTTCAGGAGTTGGTGTTAAGTTTATGCGATTTTTATTTCGACTAAATATTCTAGAGTTGAATGCAAGCTGTAGAAACCCTGTAGGAGAACCAGGCAGATGTATTCCCCTAGCCAATTGTAAATTCCTGCTCAATGTCTACAATAACCCCTTGAAGACGTCTGAGAAAGCCCAGTTCCTAATGCGAAGCCGATGTGGTGTTTTTCGACGAGAAGCATTAGTGAGTATTTGAATAACATTTCACAAACCAGTCCAGGAGCCGAGGGGATGGCGGCGCCGGTCTCCAAACGACAGAGAAGACCAGTATCAATAAGTCTAGTAAGTCATTATATGGTCGGCACGTCCGAATAGGTCGTAACACCATACAAGAAGATGAATATTTGAATAACACTTCATGCTTTTTATGTATCCTAAATTCTTGACATGGCATCCTCAGGTGTGCTGTGCAAATCTTACTCCAGAATATTCGTTACCAGAACCATCGAATTGTGGCTTACAACTGTCGGAACGTATCCCTAGTGGTCAAACGACGCATCTTGAAGAGTTTCCATGGTCCGCGTTAATCGCATATCGGACGAAGGACGGAAGCTTGGGTTTTCACTGTGGAGCATCACTTCTCAACCGACGCTCATTGTGTGACCTCGTTGCCTGACGGTTGGAAGATATAAGTAACGGACGACGGTATTGGGCGTTGCTGTTTAACCTTGTTAAATTCATCTCGCAACAGCCAGCACGTACGTCTTGGAGAATGGGATATGAACGCTTCCAACGATTGTGAAGATAGTTTCTGCACGGATCGGATATCGATGTGGAGGTGGAGAAGATTGTTGTGCACCAAGCTTATACACCGCAGGACAGAAACCACCATAATGATATTGCGCTGATTCGCTTCGCTCAGGAGGTGCAGCACTCCGTGACGATTCGACCGATTTGTCTTCCAGTGAGAGACCCGATTTATTCTCGTGAACACGTCAACACGATCATGCATGCTGCCGGTTGGGGAATTGGAGGAACAGATTCGATTCTTTCGAGAATGCTAAAGATGCATGTGAACGCTGTAGATTTGAACGATTGTGCATCTTTCTATCTGCGTTATGGGGTTGCACTGCAATCGACACAGCTATGTGCTACTGTAGCAAGGCTTCAGGATACGTGCAGTAGGGATTCGTCCAATGTTGCAACAGGTCAACGGTACGTGGTATCTGATCGGTGTGGCCAGCATTGAACTTGAAAAATGTGGAACGGATCTTACATGGGAGGTTTACACGAAGATGAAGGAGTATGTCGATTGGATTCGGAATAACATTGAATAACATAAGTTTAGGGATTTGGATTAATTTTTTTTAATTCTCTGCACTATGTTTTACGAAGGCCAGAGTGTGTTATAAATTAAAAAAAATACTGTTCCTCCTTGACGCTTGAAAAGATCAAAGTTGAGGTAGAGAAAAATAAACAAACAGCTACAAATTCCAGAGTTAGTCACGCACGTGGTAGGGTAGTAGTGTTAGTTAGATTATAAAATTGTTATAAAAGCATTCATGTTTTCGCTTTGAAACAGTTCGTGTAGCGAATATCGCATCGTCCAGACTAGTTCCGACTTAATGCGAGCAAGTTGTAGTTATAATGAAAGTTGTAAGCTCATGCATTTTGCTTGTGGTAATTTGGTTTCCGCACATAAATGCCGGTAAGTGAAATGCATTAAATTTATATGAACATATGCAAAATAATAAAAAAATGTGTTCGTCATAAAATTCAAAGAAACATCAAAGGTGGGAGCATTCTGCGTTAATCCTATAGGTGAGCCGGGAAAGTGCATTCCTACCCGTGAATGTGAAGTGCTCCTACACGTCGTGGGACAAGCAGAGGTATCCGCCAGGGTACGCCAATTCTTGAAGCAAAGCCGATGCGGCACACATGACAGAAGGCCTTTGGTACGTATGAGAGTATGTCGCGGTGACTAGTGGAACATCATTTGACATTGAAAGTGTCTAGGTGTGTTGCGCAGGTCCACCGCCAGACGAGCGTCTGGAATTACCGTCACCCCCGGAGTGTGGATTACGGGCCGCATCGCGCCTGATAGGAGGACAGCTAACACAGATCAACGATTTTCCTTGGACGGCTTTGATAGAGTACGCGAAACCAGACGGCAGCTACGGCTTTCACTGTGGGGGGACGCTTATCAACCGAGAGCACATCGTAACCGCTGCCCATTGTGTCAGTTCGCTTCCTGATGGGTGGAAGGTGTTAGTAAACGATTAGAAAACAATCCGGTGTTGGCTGATTACGGTGGTGCTGATAGAAACTTATTCTTGCACCCATTTCTCTTCCAGCAATCGGGTACGGCTTGGTGAGTGGGATCTTGCCACGGTTGAAGATTGTGAGCACGACTACTGCAATAACCCGACAGCAGATCTGAGTATCGCCAAGATCATCGTACACGACGGATACGCTGTGAGGAACAGTAGCGCCATCAATGACATTGCATTGATTCGGTTCAAGGAGAAAGTGAACTACACCGACACAGTACAACCGATCTGTCTTCCACTATCCGAATTGATTAGAAGGGAAAACATGTCCGATAGTTTCAGCAACGTCGCTGGCTGGGGAAATACACCAAGCTTCAAGGGAATTTCCAAGAAATTGCAGGTAGACCTTAATCTGAGGAACGTTCACGAGTGCACTTCAACGCTGGAACAAAGTGGAACGGGTTTCCCGCATACGTCTCAGTTATGCACTGTAGGGCAACGGTCAGACGAGGGGAGAACGATCTGTAGCGTTGATGCTGGTGGTGGTTTGGTGCGATTTTTCTACGGCTTCTCCTATCTCATTGGGGTTGCTGGTATGGGACAGGAAAAGTGTGGCTCGGGTGAAATTCCTGGTGTATTTACGGGTGTGTCTGATTATGTCGACTGGATCAAAAGCAACATAAAGTAGAAGTTCCGATATTATTAATTAAACGTAAATGTAAACACAAAAATTAGCGAGAAATTATAATAATTTTATCAAACTTATTTTATCTTGAAAATAATTAATGAAAATTTGAACACATGTATGCTTATTCACTGCAATTTTAATAGAAAATTCCTGTTCAAGTCTATCTTTGGAAAATACAATTACTTTTAAAATCACAGTTCAAATTACGTTGAACCTCAAGAAAGCATAAATTTAGCTTCAATCTAATTTTAATCTCAATCGGGCTTGCAAAATTTTATTCTCAGGCAGCATGAATCCGGTTTACAATCGATGTACAAATATCACATATCACTTACCCTCTACTATAGTGCTGGTTATTATCACGTTATTTTGTTATTTTCAATTGCCAGAACGATTCCCGAGCGAGGGATCTGACCGGCCCACTCGGAAGCTCCGTCATTCCCTGGTTCGTACGTCACCGGCAAGTTTCTCTTGCCTGCTGCAAAGTTAGAAAAGATTTCTTTACTGTAACTCACGGTGCGAAATCGGACATGAAAAAGGCAAATATGTAAATCACTCACTATATTGCAGGACTTCACAACTACTGCAGGAACTGTCGTACGGTAAATCAGCATCATCTCGCTGCGCACACTGTAGCAGTTGGTGTTGGTGTTGTCAAACAAGTTCGTAAAACACGCATCTTTAGGTTTTTTTTTGCTCGCAGATCCCCAACAGTTTAACTTAAACCGACGAAAGAAGGCAGTTGTGGTGTTACCGTCGTCATTCTGAATGTGATCGTGGTTCCGTAAACAGGTAAAATAATGAACAGAAGTCAATTGTATCGCTGTCTGTGGTCGCTGTGCGTACTAACCGTGGTAGATGTCGCTGTAACGTTAGGTAAACGTGTACGAAAAGAAGTTTTAATCGTTTCTGATCCAAGTGTTTTCCTCGCCAGAAGGGGGACAAAGCTGCATTAATCCTTTGGGACAGCCGGGTAAATGTATTCCCTTTCGAGAATGTCCGCCAGTGATGGCTATATACAGCAAATTTCTCGTAACGCCTGATGATTCGAGGTTTCTAGCAAATAGCCGCTGTGGGCAGATTGATCGCCGTACTTTGGTGAGTTGTACGATCATGTGCGATACGACGTGTATCGCAGTGTAAATGTTCGTGCTATCTACTTGTTCTAGGTATGCTGTGCAGTAACCGATCTTGGTGAACAACAGACAACCAACAATGTCCTCCCCGTATCACCGCAATGTGGCATTCAGCTGTCGGATCGTATCGTTGGCGGTCAGGCAACGGAATTGGAAGAGTTCCCGTGGTCTGCCCTGATCCAGTACTGGAAACCGGAGGGTTCCTATCAATTTCACTGTGGAGGTGCGCTAATAAACGAGCGATACGTCCTGACAGCAGCTCACTGTGTACAATCGCTTCCGCGTGGCTGGAAAGTGTAGGTCAAATGGAGCATATGGTTTTGGCATAAACTAAATAATCGACCATTTCTTTTCATCACAGACATAAGGTTCGTCTCGGAGAGTGGGATATTAGCACGGAAAACGATTGCTCGAATGGCATCTGCTCGCCATCCCCTATCGATCTGGCAGTGGAGCAGATCGTTGCTCACAGTGGTTACAGTGGACAAGCCACTAGTCACGCGAACGATATCGCGTTGATGCGCCTCGAGCAAGATGTACCTTCATCCCAAACGATACGGCCAATCTGTCTTCCGGTGTTGGAATCGATTCGCAACCGTAACTGGGTGGGATTCTCCAGCTATGCCGTCGGCTGGGGTAAAACGGAAACAGGCTCTGCTAGCGAAAAGAAACTAAAGGTCGAGCTCAATGTGCGGGATCTCACTAGCTGTTCGCGGATGTATAGTGGCATTGGGATTTCTTTGCAGGCTACCCAAATGTGTGCCGGTGGCGTACGAGACAAGGACACGTGCACCGGTGATTCGGGTGGCCCGCTGATGGTTAAGACGAGGGGATATTGGTATTTGATCGGTGTCGTTAGCTTTGGGTTGAGCAAGTGTGGCACTCCTGGTTATCCGGGCATTTACACCAATGTGGCGATGTATATGGACTGGATTGAAAGTAATATACAATAGGCTAAGCGTGTTTCAAGTGATAAGCTGGTAGTAAATCGCTAATCGGTAGTAATCGTAAATTGAATTTAATAAACGTATTTCACATGGGACGGTTTTTAGACTTTTTTTATCTCGAGGAATTCGTTTTGAGCAAGTTTGGGATTGGATTTGGTACCGGTCCTCTCGTATAATAATAATTTCCTCGGCACCGTATGGCCTACGGCCCTCGGCATCGTAGACAGGAATAATAATTTCCTATAAATTTTTATTTATTTTTTATTAAGAACATATAAATTGAACATATACCTAAAGTTAACCGAAATTGCAACTCACATTGGTATGTAGACATTTTCTTCTCCAAACCGTCAAACGATTACTTATCCCGGGTGTACTCGCTTTACCTGTAAATCATCATTTTAATGGAATTTTTTTAGGAGGTTTAAACAAAGGCTGTATTGCTTATGTCTCTCCTTTAACGCCCACCTAGATCACGTTCTTTCGAAGTCGAACAAATCTTTGGGTCTGATTGTTCGACTATCGTCCGAACTCAGAGATCCCCTCTGCTTGAAGGCCTTGTACTGTTGCGGGGTCCGATCCACCTTGGACTACGCCGCCGTTGTCTGGTCTCCACCTGGATCGACGGCGATGGCCAGACTGGAGAGTGTCCAGCGGAAGTTCACTCGCGTGGCTATTCGGCGATTCCTCACGGGTTATCAACATACCCTCCCATCCTATCCCATTCGCTGTCGACTTCTTGGATTAGATACCATAGAAGCCCGACATGCCCAATCCAGATCATGCTTTATTGCTAGCCTCCTTTCCAATGATCTGGACGTTCCCTCTCTCTTATCCGCCGTTCCCCTCTACGCCCCTTCCCGTCATCTACGTGATAGACCTCCCTTGTACATCCCATCCCGCCATACGCAATACGGTTCAAACGAACCATTTTTTAGAGCGCTCTCTGCCTTTAATAATACGTACCACCTTTTTGACTACAATGCCCCTTTGTCCCACTTCCGATCTCGTCTCCATGACCTTTCATTCTTCAATATATAAATTGTTCTAATAGTTTTTTTCCATTGTCCTCTCCATTTTCCTTAGTATTTAAGTATTTGTTTTGTTAAACCCTAGCGGTAGACAACTGAAGAATAAAATAAATAAATAAATAAATAAATAAATAAATGTCACTTTCATATTCTGCAAAGTAATCGCTCTGCTTTGGCGAACGTAGTTACAGGGTGTTTGCTTTCATTTTAAATGTGATTAAAATAACAACTCTAAAAATTATTCAATTATTTGATAAAACATACAGCTGGGGCCGCCCGGAGTTGTCTGCTTTAACAAAATAACAATCATGAAATAAATAATAAATAAATAAATAAAAATACTATTAAAAATATGTATGAAATAAGAAAAATAAAGTTTAATAAAAAGCAATTTATTTACACAATAACATAAGAATAAAAATTAAAAAATAAATAAATTATTAAATTACAAATAACATTTTACTTTCTCATAATTTCTCCAAAACTTTTTTAAGTAAGCTCTGCACAGAAAAGATTTATTTATTTAATTTACAGTGACGATCAGTGTAAGCCCGTATTGTTGTGCTGCACAAGAGTGTGTTCATATAATTTGTGCATTAATTTAAATATTGTTGTTTGTTTCTTTGCTAAACAAAGTAAATTACTTAAATAACTAATTAATCAAAAACTATATTGTATATAAAATACGACAGTGGCAAGTTTAGTTGTAAGGGAATTTAGCGGCCGAAGGGGAACCAGAGGGCCTAAAAGATAGTTAAACTTTGTCTTTTCCTCCCACCCGATAATCAGACTCTTGAACCTTATGTTTCATTCAGGCATGAACAAGGGCAATAAGAGGTGAAATTAAAACTAATGAGATGAGTAAAATAGGTAAAAAGATAAAATAGAGACCCTAGTTATCCGTTGACAGCCAATGGATGCTTGAAGCGCTCGGGGCCAGTGTAAACATTGCTCTATTTTTTTTTAATTAACATTATTTAAAATTATTAATTTTGGTAGTCTGATGGTAGCGGAGCTATCCGGTAATGCTAAGGCGATCTTCTGAGGAACTAGTATTTCGATCGGGTCTTAGGAATCGGTCTTAGGAATAGAAAAATTCGCATAATATAGGAGAAAATCCCCTATCGTCCTTTTGAGGTGGATCGTTTGGATGGAATGACACTTTCGACGACTAGCTTTAGAGCTATGCTTCACTTTGAATGTTATGTCATGTTCCGACGAGAAACAACAATTTCATGTTGTAGAAATGTTCCGAATCATTCCCCATGTTTTATACAGTGGCTAGAAAAAGTTTAAATTTTCGTTAACACTTCAGATAAAAATCTCTTCATCAAAAAGTCAACTATCATTAAATTTTGTTATCGATTTAAATCATGATCGCTAAAAATATACATAAAAATCGAAGAGTCCTATCTTTCATGGTCCAATTCTTTTGAAATAAACACTCACGGAGTGAAAGACTGCATGGGGACTCTATTCTACCTTTTTAATGTACGCGGAGCTTGTCACAATGGAACATTACTCAGGCTGAGAATTTAATTAGTCAAACGCTTATTTATGATACTGTATGATTATTATTTAATTATTTTAACCCTTTCATAGTTTTGTAGTTATAGTTTAAAAAATTCCATGAATATTTGTTGTACCATAGTTTATGGTGTACATCCGATGTAACAACTGCATGAATTTCACTAGAGAACAGCTGTACAAAAACGCTGCGCGTGTAGCTTGGTCATTAAATGGTGAGTTAGACTCGGGCAAAGCCTTGCAGGAATTGATTTTATGTTTATTTTTTTTAATTTTCCCAAAAATAATTAGGTTGCCATCAAACGTACTAGAGTTTAATAGTAAATATTGAAATCGAAGCCTATTTTCTTGTAATAAGTTATCATCAATTTGTTGCTAAACATTTCTGAAGAATTTAACATCACATAAAATTGTTTTAAAAATCATTAATATTATTTCATACAAAGAAAGTGGTAAGGATTGGTACTATTGTATCATAAACATTTTGCACTTTCTCTTCGTTTTTTTATATGTAGAAACATTTCAAATTAAAAAAAAATAACAAAAGGCAAAACATGCAATCAAAAATCTCTCATAAACTTATTGTTAATTTCCTCTGCATATAATGTGTTTTTTTTATTATCGTTCATTTAGATCACAAAACAACCATCGGCAAATTTTAACTCTCCTCGGCGCCTTGAAATCTTGATGAAAGCTTTATTTTTTTCGAGCGATATTTGTTGCAAAAATATTCTCGCAACTGGTTCCCTTCCAAACATGGATTTTGTACCAACGCATTTTTTTTTCATTGCCACAGCATCAAGCAATCACGCCAGTATCTACGCTTCACTGTTGGGCTTTGTTGTACCATCGTCCAACCATTCACAGGCCGAAAAATCGACCATATACCAACCATCCCAGCAATCATCGGCAACGCAGGCATCGTAAATCTTTGCACGCTTCGGGTAAACATTTTTTTCCCGCTGTGCCAGCAGTGGCGAAAGCAAATAACGAAATCAAATGGAAACCGAGTGAAAACGGAAAGCTCTACTCAAACCTCAAAGCGGTCCCGATGCAACAGGACAAATAAATCACGGGTGTTAGTTTGGAAGGTGATTGTACGCGGCAAGCACTAAATTACACCGTTTGCCGAAGGGATGCTTTGGTAATCGTAATGGTTTGATCGTACATTAGCTGTGACGGCGGAGCAACAAGATCGGTACATTTGTGCGAAAATTTAACATCACCGCTTTTGAATAATGGCTCAAACATCATGACACGAGGCATTGCTTGGAAATTTGATTTTCAATATCTTATCTATGATGGTAAAGAAACGCGGATATGATGAAAGTCGGTGTAAAGAATAAAACAAGCATATTAAGGTGGAATCCGACATATTGTTTTTTGGAATTCAAAATATACCTTCAACTAAAGATTATTTTCTTGGGATTTTTTTCTTTTTCTCCTAAAATAAAAAAGAGGTTTGTAATATAATTATTTATGATGCCATTTTATGAGTTTTGAAGGTCGAAAAAGTCTAATTCGATGCAAGCATGCAAGAGAAACGATAGCTTTCAAACGCCATGCCACTCACATCCGTGAGTGACGACCACGCGCCTCCATCGAGGTTGCTCGGCAGCACTCACGCGTCGAGCAGTTCAATGGAACTCAATGCGAGCACCGTCAGTCGCAGTCACCACCCGGCCGATAAACCACGATGGCGATGGCGAAAAGGCAGTTAGCATTCGCACCGGCGGGCGTAAGGTTCACCCGGTGTTTGCTCTGCGGTATATCTGCGGTTAACGTTAGATGTTGTACGATCGGATTGGAACCTCAGTGCGTTACAAAGCGTTACATACGTCTAAGCATTCGTCAAAGGGTAAAGTAAAACAAAAAACGTGAAAATAACCATGTATTAGAAACTGATTGTTGAGTGATGTGCGGAGTGAGAAAAGTAACCTTCCAAGTGGCGCAATGTAAGTGGATGTGTTGAATGTATTAAATTAAAAATGATCCATACCGAAACGTGGATCGCATCAAACGGGTGTACGCGATCTTGCTCGGAAGGAGATCTTACCAAACTTGGCCGTGCAAGTACGCGTGGGAAGTCACACTTGTTGAATTTATCAGACCAATTGAAGAGGCTGGTCATATTGTTGAGCTGCACAGTGCTGGATGTGAATCAATTTTCTGCTTAATAATGCACAACGGTGGCAACGTGCCGGTGTTTGCGTTGATCTGCTAAGTGCGAATGACGCCTTAATTGGCTATGTATGTTTACTGAATGTCTGTGCGATATGTTTTGGCGATGAAACGTACCAGCTAGAAAGTTTATGTAGCTGGAAGCAGTTAAAGTGACCGTATAAATGTGACGATATTCAAAATATTAGCAATATATTGGCATATATTTTTTGTGTTACATGTTGCAAACAGGCTGTTACTCAGTAATCAAAGATTAAAATGTTTGCAAAAATCGGGAAAAAAGAAGCGATTATCGGCTTTTTATAGATTAAGGGAAAAGAGCAAAACATTAAATAAAAAAGGGCACTGTGTGTGCGTGTCGAGTGTAAGTGCAAAACATGCAAGCGTGAAACCGAAATTGTGTAGATTAATTGAATTCCATCGATGGTGTTTGAAGGATGCATTTCGTCGATGGGAACGGAAGTGACAAGGAAAAGCATATTATCTGTTGTATTTAGCTCACTGTATAACGAAAACCAATGGTTTTTATTGCAACACTTTGTTTTAATGCAAAGGATGCGCAGTGTAACATTGTTCAATAAAAACTGTTCATCATTTGCGGGATCATTCTCTTTTCTGTCCTGTGTCTAATGTGCTATATTTTCCCAAGAATGTTACGTGTGTGTGTTTTATTTTCATTGCTGAAATCATTATTTAAACCCAGTAGGAAGCTTCCACTCCCCACCAACGAATCCCACGCACCTGCTAAACGAAGCTAGTCAGGTGTGAAATAAACCGATAACCGCATTCTATCACTTCCCATTTTGTACGACAAGAAGGATGCACAAAGTAACAGAAACGAAGAAAAACCATTCGTTAGTGTCTGTGCCCGCGATGCGGTTGTTCAACCGTGTACAATTCGGTATTGTTTTTCTATGAATACGGTATGAGCGGTGAGTACGGTTGGAATGGAAAATGTCGGGTGCTGTTGGTTGATCGTGTTTAGTGAAGTGTTTGTGCAAGGCATTAGGTTCGGTCAACAATGGTCAACTAATTAGGGTGTGTACAGTTTTTGTTTGTACAGTGACCGGGGTGAGGCGGGGACAGCAAGGGATGAACGGTCGATGTTCGATCCTGGACGGGTAAATGCATGATATGTTATATTTAATGACCATACTTGGCACCGGAACATACATTAGCGTACCATTTCATTGTTTTAATCAAAGTTATTGAGAGTTTAAAACTCGGTATGATGTTTGAATATAAAAGACCACAATTTATTTTATTTCAAGTTTATGTTGGCCTACATAAGTATACTAATAGATCGAATCAAAACACAACAAAATGAGTAACTTAACGCCCACATTATATACGAAAATATATCGGAAATAATTGACCTTCAGTGCAAAGAGATTAGTTTTTATTCCGATACATTTTTTATTTTAAAACAATATCTGGGTGTTCCATTCATACCAATACTAATGCAATGGATTTGTATATCTTGACAATATTACTAATTGTAATTTGACCCATTTGCAGTCGAGTAACGAAACATAGTCCAGCCGTTTTCAATTTATCGCGAGAGAAGGAAAAAGACCAAAAGTGGTGAAAATGCTTTCAGCTGTTTACCCCTTTTTTAAAAACTAGTTTAACGGAAATCTTTACGTTATAGTTATAGCACCAAAAGATAGTATAGCACCTAAGATGCATCTTGACAGTAGTTTCTCAAAATATAGTGTTGTTTTAGATTTGTTATTGAATAAATTACTGCACTTAATAATTTATTTATACTATTTTTCTGCATACATGTTTTTGAAGGGTTTGTAAAATGCTCACCTTATATTAAAAATCGTCTCAAGTTGCTGATTCGTGCAAGCAAAAACGGTCCCAAATGCAAAGGGTTCATGGCATTTTTTTAATACTAATAGTAATTGCAAGCGTTTGGCTCTCAGGAAAGCGGTGTCCATTTTAAGTGAATGTAAAGGCTAGCAAAAAAATACATTACAATACAAAATCTTCCATTGAAGAGGAATTGTCCAATTACACAATGAAGCAAACGTGGACAAAAATTGTAACCATGAAAAGCAACGTTAAAAACATTTTTTTTACCCACTCTGCAAACACGATCAGAAAAGGGCAGCGCGCTATGTTCGGAATGTTTTCAATTTCGTCTCAATTTCACTAATGGCCAGAATGGCGGTGCACCCGAAATCACTCGTGTTATCACGCCTGCTGCGCGTTCAATCGATGTTCCGTCTCGGTTTCGACCGCTGCGTCTCGGTGGAAGTGTGGTAGCATATTATATTTATTTTTCCACAAAGTAAACAAAGTCACACCTTTCCCCGCACATGGCTGTAAGGGATGGAGGAGCAATTGGGGGGAAAGGGTAGTCGCTCAAAATCATTGGATTAGAAGATGATCCGTGGAGGAGTGAGGCAAAAAACAAGAAAACGAAGAACATTGAAAAAAAATATCAGTCCGGTTCTATGAAGTGTTAGGTTTAGTAAACATATCCATGGTTTGTTTGTGTCTACAAAAAAAGGTGGAAGTAAAACAACCACCCGAGTGGATGCGTTTATTTTGTGTGAGAAAAATGTGTAAGCTTTCTGGGGCCGGGGAGTAAAAAAGAAGTATAAAAATCGCACACACACACTCACACACAACTGCTCACACAAAACAATATCATGTTCGTGGAATATAAAAACACGGCGAAATACGTGCTCTTATTCACCTGGTGAAAATTATTATTTCTTTACTGCCTCCACTGGCGCTGTTTGCACATAACGGCAGGACAGTCGTGCTCCAGCCGTAAAGAATTTCAAATGAATGTCAAAACTTTTCCACTTTCCACTCGTTGGTGGGTTGTCTGCCGAATCTGGGAAAACCATCGCAGCGCGTAAGCTTCTAAATCATGTTTCTGCTCAGCAGACGGTTCGAGAGGCGATCAAGGAGCTCGTCAAACTTAAGTCATCCCCACGGTTTGGAGTAACTTTATCTGCCGTTACCGTCACCTGGATAGGCGTCGTGCTGTTTGAACCGTTTCCTGGAACTCGATTCCGCAGGCAGCTTGTTTATCTGCGACTCTACTTCACAGCACAAAAAAGTTTATCTCCACTGTTTCCACCATGAAAAAAGTTAGATACCGGCGTGTGGTCATGCCGAGGTTTCCATACGGACTCGTTCGTATCGACGTTTACGGGAAGATTTTGAGGTGCCAAAGTTCGTTACTAATTTTGCACATTATCTGAAAAGAACTTGATTGATTCAAAAGTGTTGGTTGGATCATACATACAGAAGGAATGTAATTATGAAAATGACAATGATTATGATGATATCTCCCTTTGATATGGAAACTTTTGCCCTAAACCTTATTGCCTTTCGGGAATGGTGGAAGTTACATGATACAAATACAACATCCGGAAGTATACTTGAAGAAGTCTAAAACTGTGTAAAACAATTCGAATGCTGTAGCAAGTTTTACACCCATGAAACTCATCCAAATAACTTCGAAAGGAACCACAGAATGGAGATCCTGTCGTTTTACGAGTTTAGCTTATCTGCTAGCGGATGTAAATTTACACACGTCTCCGTCCAACCGTACTGTGGTGTACAATTTTTAATTTAACTAGAAGCGTGGAACACTCAAGCACGGGCCAGAACCGGAATGCCTTAACCACTGCTAAACCTTAACCAGAAAACCGGCACGTTTCGGGTTGTGTAAAGTAAAGTTTTTGGTGGTGTTGTGCTAACCAGCAGCTGCCGGGATGGAATCTTGAAAGCATGCAAAGCTGAATGAATTTATCAAGCGCTACCTGTGTGGAACGGGAGAACCCTTGAGACTTCGGTGGTTCCTCAGCACCGCCAAATACCTCGCCAGATAACAGATCGTAATTATCTGCATACTGATCCACAGCATGTGTGCCCTGTGTGTGTGTTGTTGACTTGTGTGTTTGGTGTGTTTGTCTATTTTGTTGTTTGTTTGTTTGCATGGCATTTGGATTTCATTCTTGTAAACTTCCAATCCATCCCATTGCGGACTACACGGGCTGTCTGATCAGACACGTCTAGGCATATCTCGGTGACCAAAGCAATGAGTGATTTTTTGTTTGTTTTTCGGCAGACTGTTCTGGATCAGGGATGGGATCATTTTTGTTCGATAAAGATATGTGCTAAAGATACCATCATTAACTTCAATGTGGGACTAACGTAAGAGCTTTATCATGATATGCTACACGGTGTTGCAAATTTTGGACGTTTTTATAATGGGGCTTAGCAGCAGCTGGAGTGTTTTGTGGGGGAGTTGCCTCTGTTTTGCTCTATTTCTATAGGCAAGCATTGCACGTATGTAATTAATTAAGATAACAATCTGTTTTCTGTGTATTACAGTGTGTTCCAATGTTTTACACAAGTGTCTACAACTCCTCGATAATATTAGCTTTGAAAGACTCAACTGTTTACCAGTTGGAAACGTAATGCAATCGCGAGCAGCTCCGAATCTGAGTGACAAAAATAGGAACACCGTTCCATCACTCGGTTAGTTGTGGTTGAATTTGAAATATTTGGTTGAAGTTGAAATTCAATATTTGGGCAAAATCCACGATATGGTTGTTGCAAGTTTGACCGAAATCGGCATACGAATGCATAAATTAAGTATATTATTTATTGAATGTAAATGAATTAATAGTATAATAATTATTTGAATTTTTTTAAATATTATTTAATAATCATTTCAATTCCAGATTTCTTTTCCAACAATTAACCACTGAGTAGAATAAAACTGGGTTGTGAAAAACAGCCTCAACTACCAAACATTATTCACGTCAATTTTCTCTAGGAACATTGGTGTATCCATTGTTCATATTGTCTGTTTATCCGACAAGCGTCGAGTCCTGATGAGCATTAATAAACGGCGTACCACTGCTCTTACTGAACCAAGTAGTTGCTCATTCATTTAATCATTTATTTTTAATTTACTAAATGTATGTTTACTAAATGAACTCCAACCAAAACGCCAAAAAGTTCGAAATAGTTTTTGACCCCTGTAATACCTGAAAGACGAATGTGCAAACACATGACGTCTAACCGAACATACTTATCTTCTCGCCATCTTGAATGAGTGTGCTCTCCAAATGCACAGCGAGTGCTTATCATACTTCTTCCATTATCGCTTCATGCTCCAAGCATTATTGCTGGTGATGTTATTTGATCAAGACTCCCATGGATGATTAAAGCGCTACTGAGCACTTTATTGGCCGTGACGTACCATCCCATCAAACATGGAACTATTTGACCGATGCTCTTTGTTGCCAGCATGCCGCCCGTTTGAATAGCTACCCTTACTGGTTTGATGGTGAAAAAAACAAACCTCGATCGGCTCGTTGTTGGGTTGTTTTACAAAACAAAGCTAACAGTAGCAAACAGCGTGGGAAGAACAACGTCAAAGTTATACGGAGCGAACACAGAACCCTCGGCAAACAACCAAAACGGGCTATTAGGCTGGAAAGAATAAGTTAGCAAATTTCGAACTTGTGCAAAAGATTTTGGCCGAAGCCAGTGCCCTGCGGTGAATTGCGAGAGTGCTTGAACAAACTTAACAACGCCCTCCAACCCCCATCTACATCCCCCCCCTCCCTTCCAATCGGTCCTGTAACTGATTGAAGTTCGGCAAAGTGACATCGATTATAGGTTAGCAAAATTAATTATGCTTATCGTAGTGTTCGTGTTTCGTTTCACTAGCGCATCCTTCTGTTTGCGTGGCACTGGTACCGGTGTGCGTTTGCGGCTGTGTGGCCCATCGTCGGAAGGTGAAAATTAATTTCCAAACCTGTGATTTATGCCATGTTGATGTCGTACGGTTTCGGGCGTTTATTGCTTTACTAAAACACTCCGTTGGCAGCGTACACATCAGCATCATCCGGCCGGAACAGCGAGCGCTTGTCATATTCGACACCGATAGCAATATTTTCTGCAGCAACCCATTCATTTCCTTTCTTAATGATGAACTTCTCGGAATCCGCTTACAACGCCAGCAATCACCGGGCTTGTCCGCGTTCTGGGTGTTTAGAGATACCAGGCCAAAGGGAAGCTGTTATTTCCATCTCCCAGCATGGTGTTTAGTTTTTGGTTGTACAACGTCGACTACACAGCTGAACCATGGCCCGCAGAGCTTAGAAGGAAATGTTTCCACGGCTCCTGCTAAACCCCGGGAGTGGGCTACATTTGCGGTACAAAAGAACCGTAGCAATGGTTTCAATTTACTCGCTTTGTTTCCTCTGTAGCCAGATACAGAATGTACTATTTTCCGTGCTTTTCCTCGCTGAAGCAAATGGCACTGTTGGCTCTGTTTTGTGCTGAGCAAAGCTAAAACCCCGGAAAAGGTACATTAGCTTAGAAATGGCCCAAAACGAACAAATGCATGCTGATGAGAATGGTGAATTGATATGTTCGTTTTTGGGTTTTTGTTCTTTCATCTCAAAGTCTTCTGTCCTCTGCTTGGCGGCACACAGAATTGCTAGCAATAAAATAGAAAAGAGCCTGCAAATAAAGAAAGATATTCAGTTGTCGTGCACCCCATCATTCCCATTTCGGTAGATACGCACAAAATTCGAAAAAAAGGTATAATTTTATTGATTAGAACTGTGTGGGCGATACTTTGATGGTAAAGTGAAGCACTTGCGAATGCTTTTGACGTTCTTTTATTTAACCAACCCCGTCCACCGTTAAATGCTTTCGGCGCCTAATATTTATGCGTACCCTTTCCAGTGTCACGCTGCTGCCACTGTTGATGATAACCCATTTTTATCGCTCCCCATTTGACTCGTCTGCCCTGGGTGGGAGTGGAACCGAAAGAAAAATACCAAAAAGAAAAAAACGTAAAAAACAACGAACCATCGTTGAGCAGTTCATTTTCCCGCTATCGTCTCCTGGCCATCATCGAAGTGTCACTTTTATGGAAATGCTTTTTTTGCGCCCGAAAGAAGCGTTTAAAAGGCGGTGGGCAATGGTGACATGAAATAGGGCCTGCCGGCAGTGGATATCGTTTGGGGTATTTATTTTCGAATAAATTTAACCGATTGTCATGGTAGAAAGGAGCCGGACTGAAAGGATTTTTCGTTCAGATCAAAATGGTGCGCATTGTAAGTGTGTGTAGGTTGAGGCAAATATTTATAGAGATACAATCTTGGATGAAGATGAAAAGAAAAACACAACAGCATTTCTCTTCGAGCGGCCCGAAATCATTTGCGATCTCAGGAGGATGAGTGGATTTAGGGGTATGGGAACAAATCTGAATTTTAAGTGAAATAAGCAAACGCATTACTACTGGTAGAGGAAGGATCCGGTAGCGGGGATTTCTGCGGTGGAGTTGTGTATATTAACTAGTCAAATGAGACACAAACGTTCCGGCGCTTAGGATAACATTTTAATGCGGTGTCACGTAAAGTGTTTATACTTGCACATAAACTTTCGGATAACAAGATAACACGTTGTCCGCAAATAATTTTTGTAGATCCGTTTGGGAGGGGCACCAGCGTATGCGCTAGACAATAGACATATCATTCGCTATGAAGAAATAGTTTAATGGATTAAAGAATTCAAAATCTCTAAAATCGACGATTCGTCCTGAAAAGCTCAAAATTTGTATTTTAAATGTTTAACCGTTGATATTGTTGTTTATTAACAACTAAAACCATGTTTATTTTTTTATATTCCGAGATTCAAACGAACTATTTTTGTGTAATCTATTTGAAATGTTTTTACAGTACATATAAGCGAGGCATTATTGCTGTATCGAAATCGAAGTGAGAAATACCTATTCGAGAAAAGAAATGATTTGTTGATTTAGTTTCAATATAAATAGTGTCCATTGAAGTAATTAAAATAAAATGTACGATTTTTTTTTTAAATCGGGTTAATCAAATAATCTATTGTTTTGGTTCGTATTATATTCATTTGGTTAACAGGGTTAAATAAAGTATGTTGTCTGTTGTTTTAATGAACTATATATAAATTTGCACATACGTTCATGAACCGCATAAAACATCTCGACATAGTTTCACCCAACCGTCATAAAATATAATGCTGGAGCCATCCAATTCCCTCTGATAATTACGTATTGGTTTGATCGATTACTTCTCCATAAAAAAATTGTGTGAATTTTTCTACTTTTTTTAATCCTTTTTATCGGATTGTGATATAACACATATGAAACAAAACAGAAATGAAAAAGAACGATACTATCGAACATATTTTATGAGTCTAGCCAAACTCACTTAATATGCACATCGATGCTGATAATCTGAACACCATGATCTCCGTAATCATCAGTTTCATAATCTTGTTCAATCTTTAAAGTATTCCGATACTCAGTTGCTACTGCGTCCTTGTCCCTTCTAGATATTAATTGTTGGTTATAGTTTTAAAGATTTCATTCGTACATATTTCCCAAATATTTCTTTGTAAAGATTTGTGTACAAAAGGATAAAATAGCCGGGCGGCTTTTCTCCAGCGTGCCAGACTCTTTTGCAAGGATTAAATGTTAAATTTCAGCATTTTGTTTATTCTTTTTCGCAACCTTAGTGATCAGCTTAGTGAACACCAGAAATCTCGCTGGTCCATATCTTTTCGCTGGTCCATAAAAACACCGAAGAAGATTTTTTGGGAAAATGGTGCTCGGAGATGTCATAGAGGCGGAAAATGACCTCTTGATACCCATGCAATCTAATTAATCTATTGACAGCTGCTCAGATACGGCCTTTTACCAGAGTGAAGAAGATCTGTTTAATATCAGACTGCTTATATCTGGTGATAAAGTCAATGTTCCTCATGGTGTCCTCGTCGCGCGTCCCAAGTGACGAGATTAACGTCTCTGAAAATGTATGCTTTTGTGTTCTATCTCTTAATTTTCTATAAGTTTTCTGAATTTTTATATCTTGCCGTCAAACTGTTTTCGTGTCAATCTCTTCATCATTCATTTTTCAACGGCTAGATTACGAATCGTGAGGGCCATTTATGCGCTTCCTACATCATTTATGATTTTCTTAAACTCGGTGCAGGAACTGGAAGTGCTTCGGTGACATAACAATACACATTGTGAAAAGTAATTTATAAAATATTATAACAACTTTGCGAGGATATATTATACCAATAAAGTCGCATGATAATGTTATTGCTGTTTTACATACATCCTCGCCTTCGTTGAGTGCGACTGATTCATTCATCAGTAACATACAAAATAACAATAAAAAATGTTCCAGACCATCTTTTTAATTATGTTATTCGGTCAGTGTCTGCTGAAAGTGCTTCTTAAAAAAATTATCATCTAAAGATATGGGGAGGTTTAAACATTTAAAATATTAAATAAACTAAGAAATTTGTTAATTTGATATTAAATGTGATATTAAAATTGGTTTTTGTGGGATGCAAAAGAATTCTGCTGCGCAAACTAAATCAAAAAAAGGAACAACGAATCAATTAAAAACAAAGATAAATCGATATTAAAAAGATAAATGATATAACAATTACAGCTTGTACTGTTATCATAAATAATAATATGAACTCTAAATGATTCGTTTTGATTTATTATTTCTCGCAGACGTCAATGAGTATTTACTTTCTCAAATTCATTTATTTTGTCAGCCTTTTCATTGCCAGCAATTTCAAAGATTTGTCTTATATTGCAGCATGCCATTCATACCGTCGTAAATTTAAATAAATAACAATAATCAAACGTACAACAGATTTGTCTCATAAAACCTGGGCAAGTAACAGGGTTGGTTATTAAAGAAAAGGGAAGAGAGCGAGCAGGATTAATCATTTAAAAATGTAATTGCATACATTTGATTTAATGCTCAACGTGGAAAGGAATACTGCTTTTATTATATCCTTTTATTAGGAACGTGTTTTAGCTTTGCAAGTGGATGACACATTTTATTCTTCTCTTACAATCTACCTGGCAATTCTGCTAAAAGGAAATCGAATTCATGAGTGTTCTGCATGAATTTATAATTCGTACTACTCGAGAGACACATCCGCGCAAGTTGCTTTAAAATTGAACCAGGCACATTGTTTTTGCTTTTGTAAAACACTACGTAGATTGCTCATTTTTTTGATTCATGAAGAACGATCAGGCCGTAATTGCACTCCTTTATCTCATGGGAAAGTAAGATTAGCATTGTTTCGAGTGCGAGAGTATTTTTTCCGTACAGTTTTTCTTTCATTACGCTATTGCTCAACGCTTGATAAAAAATAATGAACTTAATTCTTTTATACATGAAAGATTTCTCATCCCTACATTTGTTACCTTACCGACTTAACTTTGTTAACCGCAATATGGTGTGGCCGTTCTTTATGAATGGGAAAAAGTTTGACATCACCGAGAACTGCATGGCAGCATATGTCGAACAAGTTCTTTAGTAAACATGTGCAAGTTGAACTTGGCAGTGGCATCGATCCCCTGCGAAGGCTAGCGTCATCACTATTCCGGTTGTGGTCACGAACTGGTCTACCGGTGTACTGACGTCGGCCGTCACCTAGGAATGTGGTCAACTCTTGCAGGCCTTTAAGAGCGGCGACTAATTCGAAGCAGCACGTTGCCGTGAACCGCCGTGCAGTACGGTCGGTGCTGATTCCACCTAGACCGGTTCTGGGTCTATGGACTCATGGCTTGAAGTTGGCGCCCATATCTGCGCAACCGACCGTGGGTGGACAATTCATTTCATCGTCCAAGGGTGGGTTCGCAAATGTAACGCATGTAAAATTATTCTCTTGCGTACGGGTTTAGTAAAAGGGTTTCATTTTAAATACAAAACATTACCAATGCAACAGGTGGCGTCATGGGGAAACGAAGAAGGGGATAATGGTTGTAATGTATTGTATAAGTAATTTAAAGATTGTTATTACAAGTAATGAATTGTTTGGAACCCAGCACAAGAACATATATCCATTTCGAGCATTTAGCAAACAGTGCTTAATATAACTATAAGGTCATTATTTTTTAGAATGACTTGAACAGTTTCAGAGTGTGTGTTCACACACACACACTTCAAAGGATTTATTTCAAATATAGGTCATTTTCACGCTACATTCACTTTGCTTCTGCATACGTCGTAGGTACTTTTCAGGGACCTTAAAAAATATATATATAATAAGAAAATAACATTCAATAGATACGAAATTTAGCTTGGTGACCTCGATACCTGCATGTCATGGTTTCACTAGACATAATAAATAAACATATTGATACATGGAAAAATATTAAAAACATATTTACATTATTCGAGAGTAATTTTATTTGCCTGCAATTTTTGACGAAATTTAAATTAATTTTTTGCAACTATTTACCACTATTACCACCACCAAACACAGCAGCCGAGTAAGCCCGGGATAAGGCAAAAAAAAAATCAAGGAGGAAATGCCTTGATAAGTTTGTAAACATCAGCGATAGGCTGACAATACGGCAAAACGCCGTCATAATGAAATAATAAATAAATATTTACCACTATGACTTTTCTTAAGTGGCCTCATAGATATGTTACACGCAACATTTTTTAATCCGATGAAAAAATATGAAAAGATTTTTTTTTCTTTTTCTCTACATCGTTGTACCACATAATTCTTAGCTAACTCTTCAACTTATTGATATTCAAAAAATGTGTGACCTTTTAGTTATGATACTACCTGTTACCTGTACCCGTTTAATTGTTTTTGAATCGACATGCCCTTATATTCCTGATTTTATTGACATTGCCACATATTTTATCTTTAATTTTTATTCAATTTTCCAGCGTGTTTTCCCGTGTACACGTTCCTTGTGTATAGATTGAAATGAAATTTCAAATCCTGCCTACAAACATTATTGCTTTCATCTGACTTTTCCTGTATCGTTTATGGCTACAAATGTACAGTTTTGTAAATATGCAAACAGAGGGAAATAGCATCAGTGTTAAATGAAAGAGAAACTTACCAAACTATGCTTTGTGAATAGTTAACTGTGTAAGCAAAACGACGCTTCTTCAAACGGTAGCAAAGCTAGATTGTCGTTTAGGATTCTTTGGAATGTTTCTGCTACTTTTCATTTCCGTTGAAGTCGCATACTTGAAGCGAGAAGTTTTTTGTTCGAGAGAAAATTATAGTTACACAGCGTAAGAAAGTTGAACGCCTGTGCGGAGAAACCAGTGACACAGTTGTTTGACATTCTTCGTTCCGAATGGATTCCGAATGTACGCTAGCAACAATCCAGTAGAACAAACTTGGACGTTTCTGCAAGTTTACGTTTAATTTATGACTTGGAATAAATTGTACCTTCAACCGCTAGAACGCCGTAGCGTTTTACTGATAATGCAAAAGGGAACGCTCTTGGCAGCCTGCTCTTTTCTATGGCAGACTGGTCCTAATGGACATTGCTGTATTTTAAATTGATTTATTTTTTGGGTTTCATAAGACAGAAACCTTGTGTTTAATGCAAATTTTACGAACGATAATTAAGAAAAAATATGCTAGTGGAGTAAATAATTTTCACGAAAATAAGAGCCTTAAAGCTAAACATTAGCTCACAGCTTGACTTTAAGTCAACTGTAGATCGAACAGTAGAAAAAATCTATTAAATCCATCGAAACCCCACCGAGCAGTAATTGCCAACTTTTGATGGGAGTGTGATACGGACCCCGGTGGGTAGTTGCACTTTGATCGGGGGATAATTAAATATATCGCACACCAGTACGATGCTCCATATTTGGGACTTGTTCCGCGGGCAGGAAGATCTGTGTGATCCGTACAATGCGGTCGGAGATTCTATTGGCAATTAATATGCGAGTAGCGTGGGTTACACGTTCCGACAGTAGATATTTTTAATTAGCTCTATTTTTATGAGATTGATTACAACTATAGCAAACATTATGCCAGAACTGTAAACGTGTTAACAAATTTTATTAAAAATGTATTAAATATGAAAAGTATTGATATAACCAAATCCCATCTGTAAATGAAGCAATCGTAAAAGGATAAAAAGATATGTTGCTATAAAGCACCTTTGCGTTCGATATACATATTGGATTCTTTTGTGTCAAACTAATGGTATGATTTCATCAAGGGCGTAGAGGAATAACAAAAAAGCACTGCTCGATTGAAAACATTGTTGAGAGTGAATGCTTCTGCATGGTGCATGAACTTCCGTCCGTTACGTACCGGATGACGCTGTATTGCACAAGCCCACCAGACGACCAGGCAAGGGAAAAACAACCTCTGCAAAAGAAAAATAAAACATAGTACAAACGCAACAGATGCATCTGCATGCGGACGATGTAACCGGAGCGCATCGAACGACGAAACCAAAGCGAAGCAAAACCCCCGTACTCGTTGGTGATTGAACTATCCTGCTCAATATCGTTTGCTACCAGTGTGGTCCATTTGCCGGCACTACTGCAGAAGTATGTTAGCGTAGTGAATTGGTGCGCATGGAGGTGTTGTATGAAAAAAGAAAACCGGTGCAAAACAGAACACGATTGTAAGTTTTTCCTTTCACAGAAGGACACACGCTACAGCACGGTGAAGGAACGATGGGAACGAGCCTCTGTTCACTGCAAACATCAATACGATGGTAGTGCAGCGTTGTTGCAGTGAAAATGGAACGCGTGGCAGAATTTGAATTGCAATCAAAACGGTTGCAATCGGTGCCTGGTGAGGAGAGCTAGAGCTTTCCCGTCACTCCACTAGTGCAATACACATTAATGGAATCGTCAAAGTGTTTGGGATACATGTTGCACATTATCTACAGCAACGTAATATTTTATAATGCATCCTGCAACTTTTCTTTATCACGATGGAAATGAAAGTGTATCTTTTACATATTTTCTTGCACCAATGTAACTACAGTTGTTACGAAAGAGTTGTTTACTCCGGTTTACCAAATACGATTTTTACATCGTGTTGGTAACTACCAAGCACTATGTACCGAAATATTTAGTTTTTATACAAAATATGATACGACCAAGCAAATTAAACATTCACTAAAAATTATCATTTTTGGATTCAACGACTTGTATTTACCTGCAACAGGAGGATCAGTTTTGCTTACAGGGGATCGCTCCGAATCTGTAGAAAAATATGAAGTGTTGGTAAAGCCTTTTGGTGATGATGGGAAGTCTCTCCTCTTATCTCAACACAAGTTTAAGAAGGAAGATATAATATAATAAACCTATCTGACAACTGTAAAAAATGGGGGTATTATCATCATTCCACCGTGGAAACCTGATCTGTTTCATTACATTCAAGGACACCACTAAGACTTGCATATGATCAGATCCACTATTACCGAGTGGTTTTAGGGTACCGCCTTCCAAGGCGAGAGAATCTAATGTACCTGAAATCAACCACATACAATCATCAATGTATGAATTTTGCGTAGTTTCCCAGATTCTGGATACCCTTCTTTCGTTTTTTTTAAAAGGCATATGATGATTGTAAACAATTACAACAAAATAGCATTTGTTTTGGCATTTCTTTAGACAATCTTAAGGATACCCTAACATGGTTTTAATGCTGCCTTGCTGATCTTAGCATTTGTAAAAAAGGCTCCTTCGTCTAGTAGCACAAAAAACATATGGTTTTAATATAAGTAATAGAAAGACCAGTTAGTTGTAAGGCAAACAGTCTTTAACTGGTTTTATGACTAAGTTTTAACGCGCTTTATAGCATGTATTTCGCTTTTCACACACTTTAGTCATAAGGAGCAGTCTACTAGCCATCTTAAGAGCGTTTTAAAACTTATGAAAATATTATACCTGTTTTGCACCAGTAATGGTCATAAAAAAACTGTTTTTGATGTAGTACACCCATGATTAAACTTTTATAATACTTGCTTGAGTCTAAAATGCATATGATCTGTTTCTTGGGCGGTACACCTACACTTGAGCTCCTATAAATTAAACTAATTTTTTATATCTCCGGAAAATCTGTAATTTTCTAGTACTATGAGATAGTATGTTTGGAACGCTTGCCTCATCGGCAAAGCGTTAATAGTGCCTTTGAACGTTAGATCAGCGAATCTCTCTCCAGGCAATGCATTTTTTGGGCAATTTTCTGGAGGCAATGAGTAAAGTATGAACTGATGAACATTAACACAAAAAATGGAAAAAAACACCTCCTTTAGTGGCAATTTTCCGAAGAGTTTTCATAGAATAATGATATGATATACAATTTTTTTCCTTTCAAATGGTACAAACGATCCAAAAAAGAGCAGTGATAAACAACATTTAGACAAAGGATGATAAAAGCTTGGAAAAATTGGAGCGAATCTTTCGATGCGTCACTAAACACTTCGGATGTATGGTTGGTTTTGAGCCAATCGCTGCAGATAATTCTTAATAGCAAGGATCCTCAAAAATTCTAATTATTTTCCTTAGGCGCCATGGTGTCGTAGTGAATTAAGGAAAGTATATCTATTTTTCCGTGAAAAGTTAAGACACTGAAGGTAAGCGTCTAACGCCAAATTATTAATCATGAGCATGAGACATATCTTGTAAATGAACTCACGAAAAACTGCTAATAAAATTCTTAAAAAAAAAAAACACCGAGAGCTCGATAAATAAAGCCCTTAAGGCCCTTAAGAAATCTCCCGAGATTATTCGTGATACACAAATCCTGCCCGACAAAAAGCCAGGGCGCCAATGAGCAAGCAGTGCTTTTGGCGGTAAATTCGTTTGCTTTCTCATGGCCATTTCAATGGCAATGAGGCTGGGAGTGATTCCATATGTTGTGATGTGATAACATATTTTGTAAAATATACTAGAATTACGAATATTAAATAATATGCAAATGGTGTAATAAATTGGAGATTACCTGTTATTTTTGAATTCGTAAATTATTTTTGATTGTAAAAATGGTTACGGATGAACAGGTACCGTATCCCGGGTATTTGATAACTTATTCTGAATTCTTCAAGTTGTATGTACTTTACTGGACTTTATGTCATTGAAGGGGTTCGCTATGTTTTTGCTACCAGAGAATCATCTGAGTGAAAACTATTCTTAATCAGTTTAAAATATTATTCAATTTCTTGCTGTATGTTTGGAATGTGTTCGGCGAAGTAGCCCAGAAACAGTGGAAACTTTCCTTTTTCATTACCCATATTGTGCAACGGCGTAACACATTTAAGCACCATTTTAATATGATTTTTATGGAAATAATTAATTATTGCAAAATACTTGAATTATTCGAAGCCAAACACTTGGCTCCCTACGTCCCCGGCCATACTTCCACGATGTGGCGGTAATTGCTGTCACATAAAACCTGGCTCGTTTACTACCGGTACCGCCTCACAGAACTCTACCATTACGGGGAAGGGTGCCAAATTCATCAAACAGATTTATTTATGATCTACTTTTGGGTGAGTTTACAATTTCTCAAAACGAGCCCGTAAATCCTTCAACTGATTCCGCGCTTTACGCTTCTGTTGCGACGCTGTTATGGACAAGCTGTCGCATACCGGGATTTAACATCTCTACTACCCGGGTACGGGATATTGGCCAAATGGAAATCACCGGGCGTATGCTGCGAACCGACGAACGGTGGAAGATCTCTTTATTTTATTTCTTCCCCTTCCTCGTGATTGCCACCCCTTCCCTCTCCATTCGCAATTCCCTCTTTCAAGGCTCATTAACTTCCGGCCGATGTTGGTCGCGCTGGGGTGAGCCAGTAAATGAAACTTCACGGCACGCTCTTGATGGTCGGCTATAGGATGATACAGCGTGTTATGGTGCCGCCACCAACGTCATTACATCCGCTGCACTGTTTGTATTAGTGGGGTTTTTGGCATCTTTTTATGCGTGTCAGCGCAGCACGATCGATTGGACTGGTGTATCGATGAAATTGGATTTTTATTTTTTCTCTTTACATTCTGGTGTGTTATCGCATATTGACCAACCGGTGGCAAATACTGGCATGCCGATCTATTAGGGGTTAATGATTTATGCGTCTGGGTTAACGTTTATCGATCGAGTAACTTAATGAGTGTTTCCGATAGAAACACGTTTCAGCATGATTACCAAATGGAAGTGATCTTGGTAAAAATGTTTTTCCAAAAAAGGGTTTAATTTATATTATTTAAAGAAACTAAAGAATCACAGTTTTTTCTTTAAGTTTTCTGCACCAGTCGCACCAGAAGTAATGGTTTAATGTTGAAATTGAAGAGTATCGGAGAAAACGTATTTATGTTCTGCAAAAAAACAAAATTGCAAAAAAAATACTACCCATAATGTTCATAATACAGATTTACCCATCGTATGACTTGCATGACATCAGGCATGTTGTTAAACCCTAGAAAAATAATACAAATTGAAAGTTTGACCAAGTTTTGCTCCGATGTGTCCTGAAAGTCTGCCATAAGAAGATATTATTTTTAAGAAATATAAAGAGATTGTTTTTCATTCTATGGATTACATTTTATTCAATCGTATCACTATTATAATTTTTTCTAAGTTTTTGTTTAAGTTTGCTATTTACTTTTATATATCGCATTTTTCGGTATTAGGTATCAATATATAATTATTTTTACAAGACATTCCTATAATATTAAGCATCAGAAAAAAGTCTGCATTTATAAGTTTCTATACATAAATGAATGACCAGACAAAATTGTTTTAAAAACTTCGTGCTTTTTAAATAAAGTTTATGATTTATTTAGCATAATGTAATGTTAAATGATTACTCCTACCATCTCTTCATTGATTTTAAAGCCGCATACGATAGCATAGCCAGGGTAAAACTATACGACGCAATGAGCTCATTTGGAATCCCGGCCAAGCTTACCAGGCTTGTACGTATGACAATGACCAACATCACATGCCAGGTGAAGGTGGATGGAAAAC
>KB663832.1:5732190-5746455 GCA_000349025.1 Anopheles minimus
CGACGGCGCTAGACAGTGAGCGGTATCGAGGATTGTTGCAGGAGGCCAAGACCGCGAAGCGGTTGTAGCGCCTGATAAGTAAGTAAGTAATGTTAAATAAATAAAGATTTAGTACAGTTGTTTCAGAATAATTCATCCCAATGCCCTTTCCGCCATGGTGACGTTTTGTTTGCAAAGAGATTGCAGCGTCGGTCTTAAACAGCAGGACCAGGGTTCGAATCCCATTCGGACCGTTAAACCCAGAAGTGAGGACTGACTACGTGGAATCAATAATCTTAGTACACCAGATATGGCAGGAATGACCAAGAGTAGGTCCTTACGCCAAAGAAGAAGAAGAGGATGATGATGAAGAAGAACGAGCAATTTTTCCATAATTGAAACTTTTTGGGAAGAGGGCAAAATGTCGTGATATTAATTTCAACATATTTTAGATTCCTCCTACCCACGGGAATTTTATTGTTTAACGTTACCATTCACCATTTTCAGTGGGAATTCGGGTAATGCTACAGAATATAAACAAAACGCAACGCCATTTCGAATCCAATCATTCGTCCATAACCTTAAAAAAAAGCTAAAATTAAAAGCGTCCTTACCGACAAAACGAACAGCCAGTGTCATTTTCATGATTGCAATAATGAACATTACACCGTCTTGCACAAGTGTACTATCGCTAGAAGCGGTTCTAATTAGAATCCTGCAGATATACATTAGGAAGATGAAACATTTCTTTTCCGACACAAATTAGCTTCCGTCTCGGGGACCTTCAATGTGCGTACGATCCAGTCAAGAACGGAAAACCAAAAATCTTGCGAAATCTCTCTCAAGCTCAGCAGCAACGGTACGTGGTCATTATAATCGGCAAAATTTGTAAAACTAATTATCTCAAAACCAATTCGACGGTAATTCCATTAGTACACCACTGGCCATATCCGTGCGAACCGGACTGCCGCTATTTGTGCTTCCGCTTTTATTCTCTTACCCAATGACCGGTAAGTTGGTCCTTTTTTTCTTTCTTACGGTAAATTAGCACCACCGGGAGGTCTTAAGTACGGGTAGAACGTTTAGTGCTGGTGCGCAAAAACGTTGCTACTAACAAACGATGCAAAAAAGACGTCGAAAAGAAAGTGGGAAAAAAACTTTACTGTTCTGTTACGGAAAGAGAACCAGAAACACCAAGCATCCCGATACAACCGAAGCGAATAAAGTGTCAATTCACTCAACCACCCGGTTGTTGCGGGATGTTCGTTGGGCAGAATCTACCTATGGGGAGGTTTTTTTGAGTGGCGTTTCCTCAGTTGTTACTTACGCTGTCGCGCAAGAAGCATCCCACTGGTATCACTATTTATCACACTGCGGTTGGATTAAATCATCAGACAGGGAGAGAACGATCCAGCCCGCGTCATCGTTCACCGTCACGCGTTACCGTTTGTGGTTAGCAAACGTCCAAAACAAGCGGGTAGAAACTAGCGACTTTCCTAACCCATGCCTTCAGCAATCCTTACCTTGGCCAACGTGCAAACATAACAACTCCACCGTCACCGGCGATAAGCGGGCAAGATGCGGCCCGGTTTAAAATGCAAACTTTACCTTGGGAAGGCATCCCTTTGGTACCTTTGGTGGCGTTTGTAACCCCCTGGATGCGGTACTGGCAAGGGTGCGGTGAAATTGAACTGAGCGACAAAAAGAGCTAATGAGACGGTTTACAGCTGCTGATGCGATAGCGTTGCCCGTCATTTGTCAGTTGACGGCGGGTTGATCTCTTATCTTGCTAGCGCATTGCACGGGAAGATATCAAGCGATAGGAGAGAGAAGAAAAAAAAAACATAATTGAAGGTGCAAGCGTAGAAAAGTGGCGCGGGTGGAATGGGGAAGGATGGGAGGCAACATCTTTCAACTATCCGGGTTTAGTGCTGTGCTGGGACTTCTTTCAATTTGAACCATCGTGCTATCATCCTATGTTAGTTCTACATTCGTTTTTTTTCATTCACCCCATTCGTTCTAGATTCCCGACTCATTTGCAGTGGTTCGTCGTTGTTGCAGCATCCACGAAGCAGTGATGTGCACGAGCGTGTAATGCTGTTAGCCTACCTTCCAGGCGCACCGAAACAGTGGTAACGCACGAGGCAGCCAGAGTAACGTTCGGATGGTGCTCATCATTGACACGCTGTGAGAGGAGAGGGCGTACAGACAGCAAAATGGTGCAAGCGGTGGTAGTGAAGTGCATCGGAGTGCAATATAAAAATTAAACCGACAATGTTGTGTGGTGAACCCGCGGTGGCTTTGTGTGGGAAATGCAATTGACATCCGGTGTCATTGGCATTTCGTGCGATTGTTACGAAGTGATAGCGCCCGGTACGTGACGGTTGTGCTGTGAGTGTTGTTGCTGCTGTGCTGGTTAGTGCGCCATATCTACATTTTATGGTAATTCTAGGCTTGTGTATTTTTTCGGTTGTCTGCATTGGGCAATGGCCGAATTTCTGCTCCTCTTCTTATCGGCATGCTGACAGCGGATGCGTAACGTGCTAATTGCCACCAGCAAAGATGACGATAGACACGATTGGTTGCTAACTGCAGCAGCTAAAGCAAAAATAGGTAAAACAGCAACAGAACAAAAAAACACGTGATGAACACGTACGGTCATGAGCGAACGAAGGAAGCTTAAAACAATCCACCATTCTACGGTAGGTCGGTTGTGCGAAATCTAATCGCGCACAATTCCACTCAAACCACCATGGAGTCGTCCGTGGTGAACGCAACATCCCTTGCGTGGTCATCATCATCGGCCATGCCAACGATGCTGCTGCCGGACAGTACGTACGGTAGCTTTCCTGCGGGTGGCGTCACCATGTCACTGGACGTGCTGTTGGGCTTCGGTCTGTTCGAAGCGAACGGTACGATCGATGGCAACGGCACCATCGGTCCCACCGAGCTGCCCCATCCGTGCGATCCATCGAGCGACGATTTCGATTGTTCCGTGAAAGACTTTCTCGTGTACGCGAGAGGTCCCCAGCGGATGCCACTCTTCACTGCGATGCTGGTAAGTAGCGTGCGGTCTCAGCCTGCCGCAACCGGCCATGCCAGGTGAACCGTAAATTGGGGTATTTAAATTTCCCCTAATTAATTTCCGTTTCGATTAATATCGTCTTAATTAACGCAAACACATTCGCGCCGCACCGCACCTAGACGGTAGAATGATAGGTACGGTAATTGTGTCTACGGGGAAAACTCCCTTTCCGTTCCCGGTAGGACAACCGCCGTCTGTGTGTGGTGCCCGTGACAAAACGCTATTGAATTAATTTGATTACGCAAAGGAGAAATCTTCAATCGTTTGACTTTGGGCGTTTTCAAGGCAGCCAGTCTCCAGTCTTTGGCAGGCAAATAGCACTTCCAACCGAGCTAACAAAAATTAAAAAAAAAAAAGAAAAGCGATAACCTGTGCTGTACCATCACTGCGAGGTTGGAAAAGTTTTTAATAGCTTTCGGAATGAGTTCAAATTAGTTTTGGCCTAGCATGGATGAACCGCGTACCGACAGGGCAAGCGTAGTCTTGTGTCGGTATCTGGTGGAAATTCTTACGCAAGCACGCAGCACGAAAATATGCGAAAAAAGATTCCTGCAAAGCCGGTAAAGATTAAGGCAGGCAAATGTGCTGCTTTTAGTTCCACTTACCAGCTAGATGGTTCCATAGATGCGAATCCATTCCATCTCTAAACTCACTTCAAGTTGGTGCTGAAAAAGTGAAACAAAAGAAAATGCAAACAAAACCATGTATTACTTCCGAGTGCCGAATGTGCTGCGTGTTTGTTGGCTTTGCTCGTTCGCACAAAATCTGGCCAGAGATTTCAGCAACAACCGCATATGCTGCTCTTCGCGCTAAAGTGCTTCGTACAAAACAAAAAACAGGTATCACACAGGTACGCCCCAGGTCAAACGGTGCCACTGGGAGCAGTAGCCTCCAAAACTTGAGCTACAAACTACGGCAGATAGCGTTTCCCCGTCCATCGCATCCAACCCCGTGCACGGGGGATGAACTTTAAAGCCAAAATGATAACTTCACACTGTGCGCCCATTTGAACATGCGAATGAGCAAACGAATCATGTACGATCTTTGAGTACGTTCCCGGGTTGCGGATGATGCACTTTGCTACTGCGTGCGGGTAAGCTCGGAAGTAATAAAATGGCAACCCTGTGGCGTTTGGGAAATTCCAAGTCCCACGCAGCCGCAACCCGGACGGATAAGCTGCGGTATGAAGGAAACATTATCGACACCGGCAAAAAGTCCACAACCGGTGACGTTCAAGTACCCATTTGTACCGTAAGCGGATTTAGTTCGTTATGGTGAGGCGTAAACTTTTGGGTTTCCGAGTGGTGGGGTTCATCCAACAGGCAGGATTGTAGGTAGCGTGACAACAACCCCTCCCATTGCAATGACCTTTTCTTAAGGAGCCGTCTGGGCTATCTTGTAACTGTTGTCTATTGTGTAAATGATGGTTAAAGTTTGTTATGGTTGGTGTTTTTTTTTGTTACACTCAACTGAAGCGACATTTTATGGTTTTTATTTCATATGCCAAACTTTCCACAAGCTCCGATTAAGTTTTTGCTGGATTTTAAATTGTTTACGGGGAAAACATGCAAGCACTGTATATAAATCGTTTTCTTAAAAGTCTCATTTTAGCAAGACATTATATTTCTAATTAATTTGGTTGTTAATTTGGGAAATTATTATACTCGTGTACTTTCGTGGAAATTATTATAGTTGCGTAAACTTTCATTGGTGCAAAGTTTAGAAAGGGTGTATTGTTTTCATGAGTTTCATGAGTTCATATAATATTAGTTGAATGATTCAAAGTGCCTTTTCTATACGAGGTGATTAAATAATGTTTTTGTTGCATTTCCTTGCGAATTTCATTTATTTCATACATGAAACAATGTTAAACCATATAATTTAATGATTTCATGATATACATGCATATATGCATTATACTTAAATTAATGATAATTGTACTTATAAAGCTGCATACCGCTTTATAGGACACATCCAAATCGTCGTGAATTTAGCTTTGTCAGAAAGTAATCAAAACCGTTTTGCCTGAATTGTGATTACACAGTATGCTTTTAGTTTCATTTTTTTATCGTAAAGAACGGCCAGGCAGTGGGGCATGAAATTAAGAAGCTTAAACTTCATCTAGTACACAATTCAGAAAAGGTTGGGAAACATTTAATACTCTAGAACGTGAAAGAGATAAATTGCCATTCCCAATTGGTTTTTAGTTCCTTGGAAATGTCTTACTCTGTACCAAATAATCGCTAAAAATACCGCGCTGTGGGAACTGGTAATTGTTTTCTTTATTTTTTTCTTGAATAAAATGGCTTCAGAAGCTTTTCGAGAATTTGTAAAAGATTTCGGAAATGCTACTCGGAATGAACCAGCGTGGCATGATTGGTTTCATCGCTTCAAAGATGGCTATGTGGACGACCATCGGCGTGAAGAAAGGACTCGAATACGAAGAAAATTCTTGAGACTGGCCATGCCTCAGTTATAACAATAAAACAGCGTTAGCAATTAGGAGAAAAGGCAATTTCAACTGCTGTCACTAGTCCAGAAGCAGGAGCATCATAATACTTAGGTAGAACTTATTCCCGGAAATCACTAACAGACACTGACAAATCCATTAGGTAGTGCATACACTTATCTCCTATTAAGACTATATGCTTCTGGCTCCTTAACTGCAAGTTTCCATTTGCCTAGACAACCGCCCAACCCTCCAATTGGCTGATTTGCCATCTGCATAACCGGTTTAAGAGTATTTGAGAACCCCTTAAAACTCAGAAAATTATTCTACTTCTCCCGACATATATGCGAGATTTACACTAATACACTAATATTCAATTCATTTGTTCATTCACAAATGGTCGGACTGATCAGCATTGTTCCGGACATATGAAGATATCTCAAAAAGTATTCATTCGGCGGTATTCGAGCTCTATCTCAAAATAGGCGATAGTTGTACTAAATTATGAACAATATTTTCTATACTCTTCCTGGAAAGTTACAATTTCATAAATTAGAAATTATAATTAAATTTGTTTGATCAAAGCATATTATCAACTGAGTCATTAAAAGTTTGGAATCAACTCAAATATTAAAACTCATGTAATTAGTTTTAAAATTACTCTTCAAATGCAAACGCACAATATGCAACATTCTTAGGAAATATGGTGAGCGTGATTGTATTTTTCCCGCAAATTATCTTTTCCTTTGCTCAATAAATAAAGTCAACTTTTATAGTGAAAGCTTCCCTGCCTCGTTCATCGATGGATGCGATATTCTCTATGTCCGGGGGTTGTAACAAACATATGGACGAAACTATCACGAGTCTCTGCACCTCCCATGCTAATTGTTAACCAACAAACGGTTGAAACAACCGCAAACCAACATAATTAACTGGGCACTCCGTTGTGACCGGTGTTCCATTTGGGTGTGAAACAAACTCCGAACAGTTCGGACTGCCGGACGAGTTTGGCATCTGATGCGTCTCGAAAGGGAATTTAACGCTAGTTCCGGAGAACACTGTAACATCGGAACCACAGTTGCACTAGCACATTCAACAGTTAGGAGGCGACCGAAGGTGTGAAGGGCTACTCTGCATATCAGCATCAGGTGCAACAGCAAACAGTCAATGAAACTTCAACACAGAATGGTTCAATAAATGCATTATGGTGCAGAAACAATTAAAGTGAAACCATATCGTACCACGCTACGGCATCCTTGCCACTCCGATGCCAGCCACAGCTCGTGAAGTTGCTTATGAGTAAATGGGAAAATTAATGATGATCGGCTTTCGGGTCGAAAGCACACTGATACCATGGTGACCGCATACCATGGTACCTCGATATGGCAGAGTGGTTGTGGTGTGGATGGTGTACAATCTCTCCACCATTATACCGGTTGTTGCCCAACTGAGCGCACTGAGTGCAGAAGGTGGGGTAGTAGGGTTAGATGCAGTTGCAGCATAAGGATCACAACCGTGGTAGGAGCGGCGGGTAGTAGCTGTTGTCTGTAGATAGTGTTATCAGCCGACCTCGTTCATTCCGACATAATAATGCCGGTGGGCGACTTTTGACGACCGATCTTCCATGGCTAAGTGGATCTTGCTGGCGGAATTGACTGCAGGCACACTTTCGGATGGGAAGAACCAAGAAGCGGGACATTTATGAGGGTGATTATCAACGGACAGGCAGCCCATTTAGAGCACAAGGACAATACGGTCTCAATGGTTAAAAGCAGTGATTCATTTTGTTGAAGCTTTAGCGTCAAAGTTTCGAGTGCTAATTATAATATTTTCAGACATCATCTAGTGACTTCGTGCAAATACTAAAAAAACATATTAACACTAAATAAAATATAGTTCAGTAAGGATAATATCAAGTTTTGTTCAAAATTAAACAGATTTAATTACACACTTTTTTAAACTTTTTATTTCAAAAACTTGCTTAAATACATTAGCGTATAAAACTCCATTTGCTTTTTTTCAGTTGTCAGATATTTTTATAATTTTGAACTGCATATTCTCAACATTTAAAATCGTCTTGGAAAATTCAAGTTATACACCTTGTTTTAGTTCTACAATGTAATATTACGTCTCCAAAAATCATGAATCCCCAATATCACTATCGGAAAGCACATCGTCCACCGGTTCCATATGTTTGCTATAAACATTACAACTTCCACTCCTACCCTACTCGGTTTAGTCAGTTACTGCACATCGGATGTGAATAGTTCAAATTTTAATTAGTAAAGTTACGCCTTCTGAGACTCTGCCGGCGTACGGGAAGGAAACTCGGTTTTCTATGCATACCGTACTGGTAGTTTCGGGCAGAGTCCACAAAGGATTTGTCGTCTAATTGCAATGCCTCGTTATGCTGCCCGTAACCGTTCCCGTGCGTTGAGATTGATTATTGCCTGTAAAGGAAAGTGTTTGTTATTAGGGCTGTTTATGTACGCAACTGCATAATATTTTGATTTGAAACTGGTGTAGAAGTATTTTTGGAATGTGGAGTAGATACTGCAGTTCGACAGAGTCGTGGAATGATACTATTTTGTTGTTGTTGCGATGCGCTCCTGTTGGTTCGTTGTACTTCGCTAACACATTTATGATTCGTAACTGGATTGACTATTTGAAAAAATCTGTAATTCTGTTGTATCGTTAAGGAACATATAATGAAGTGGAGTTATCAAGATGCAGAAACAGCTTTTAGGCGCTTACATCATGTTTACTAGTATGATTTTACTAGTATGATATTTAGTATTACTTAGAGTTAGAACCCTAACCCTTAACTTCATGTAATTCACATTGATTGGGAGACATTGTTCAGACCATAAAAGGACATTATATCCCGATTCATCCCGTACTGAGATTTCTGGCGTACGTAACTTGAGAATTTATTCGGAACAGTATAGTCATCTAGGCCGCCATCTCCTCAACCTTCGAGCCGCTTCATCAATAAGTTTAGTAATTCATTATATGGCCGGCATGACCGAATCGATTGTAAAGCCAAACCAGAAGAAGGAAAAGAATAGGCTGAAATATATTAATTTAAATTCCATCAAATTACTGACCAATGACACTCTTTATTTAGCAGTATGACGAGAAACTATATTCAAGGATTGCCTATGAATTGTTTAGACTAAAATAATCGGGGCACTGAACTGGCTTATAACTTACAAGAAAAACTGTTGTAGAAAATCATGCTAATTGTTGTTAGTGATAAAGATCATAAAATTTTATCTTCTTCTTTGCCTTAAAGACCGACTCGGTTATGCTTGCCATTTCTGGCTTACTAGACTTATTGATACTACGTAGTTGGATATTCAGTCCTCACTACGGAGGAACGGTCCGAATGGGATTCGAACCCCGGTCCTGTCGTTTGAGACCTGAGCCGCTGTCTTCTCGTCCACCACCCATCATCAATTTTTGATTTGTTTTTTTTTGTGTGACGGCCTGGTCGTATTAGACTAATTTTACCACGTAGTAGGATAGTCAATCACTGCTACGGAGGAGCGGTCCAGATGGGATTTTGGTACCCACTGGGCCGCCCACCCATCATCATATTTAATAGCAGCAAATATTCAACGGAAAATTATTCCTTTTATCCAGTAGAGACCTAATTACTCCAGAAGAATTACAATTACTCAAGACATGTTGACTGTTTTACATACTTCCCGTAAAATACCTTATCCAGACAAGGGTTTTGATGAAATGTGTAATTCCACCAAGATAATCGTATACCGTTTTTTTTCAAAAGCAAATATACGATGCAGGAGATAGAAAAGCATTTCACTCCAGCAAGGTTATCTATTAAAGTTATCGAGCACATTGTGGACGGCATCGTAGTGGTTTACCACAACTTTAATGCTTACTTCATCAGACAACACAAACAAGCGCCCAACAAAAAAAGTACATAAAAATTAAGAGCCTAATTAAATCAGTTTCACAAATAGATGAGCAATGTTTATTATACGAACCTCCCATTTGGAATATTTCTCATTAATAATTACAATACCGTTTCCCGGTGTGCGGTGGGCAGCATGCGAAATTAAAACGCTTCTCCTTTACCCAATTGCAAACGACAGCCCACCGGTGCTCTTCCCGCTATTGTCCAAAAAACCAGAAAACGAGCATTTCGTTTTCGCTTCCGAAAGAATTGAACTGGGTGTGATTAATTTTCCCTATTGCATTTTCCATTTCAACTTTTCATTTGCAAGGAAAAAATCAATTTTCATCCAGATGCTTTCACCTTGGTACTAGCCACGGTGGATGGTGTCGGATTGAAGGGCACTCATAGAGTGGGATTGAAAGCGGTCGCATTTTTTTGCTGCGAACTTTAAGTCCTTCACTTACAAAGTGGAGAAAATAAACGAGCGGTTAAGCTATACGAGCTGCGTCTGGCACTGTTTCTGGCGAACGGTAATAAACATAAACTTTTGCTTTCCCATTCGCGCAGATTGCCTTCATTGCGTTCAATTTGATCGCATTACGGTAAAGAGTTGCTATTGAATATTTGAACGTCATTAAGATTAAAAGCGGCGCTCCAAAAGCGCCTGAAGTTTTCACGTAACAATTTATCTTGCAGCTAACGTTGCCTTGCACTGATGACGAAAGGGGGAAAAACGTACCCAGCGACACTTGGCTCAAGTGGTGTATTAAAGGGATTTAAAAGACATTTCGGTGTGACAGCGACGACGATATTTAATGAAGCGCAAGTGTAAATGATCCTTTTTATAGGCAAACGGAAAAACTTTCTTAACAATGAACATCGTTTTGGAAGAGAAAACAAAACCAGTTGTTTCATGATTGCTCCTTCACAAGCTCCTTAAGGACATGCAACGATGTCTGGGCGTATATTTCCGTTCTGATTGCATTGAGTTCGGCGTATTTCAGTCATCACACTAATATATTTCTCCTTGCAGGTTACAATCCTGTTCGTCGGTATTCTGGTGACCGGTGTGATTGGAAACTTGATTGTGTGCCTCGTGATCATACGGCATCCGTCGATGCGTACCGCCACCAACTACTATCTGTTCAGCCTGGCCGTGTCGGATCTCATATTTCTATTGCTAGGTAAGGATGCGCGAACAATGCCAATAAAATTAATCTTTTTCGGATGAAACACTTAAAACGGATTGGATGGGCCCCCAGTGCAGTAGCCCTTTTGCGCGGCAGGAAATCGATATAAAAATCCAATCTTGACCGTTACAGAAGAGATAAATGGTCCAGATGGGATTTTGGTATCTGTCTTGAGGTTGTAAGAAGGGAGTCGATTTTGAACGAACTTGATTTTTTGCGGTTTTGTATTTTTTTTGTATGTGATTGTGAGTAAGTAACTCGTTTTAATAAGCAGTTCTAGTAACATTATTACATGCATTACAACTAGTTCCGAACAAGTGAGCTCTACACAACACAATTGAAATATATGCGCGTCCCGATGTTTGGAACTATGGATAATGCGACTTACAAATTAACGAGGGCATAAAATTATAAAAAAAACCATTTTTTTTACTTCAATTTCTTCTTATATCCTAATACCTTATTTATAAACTATAAACAAACTATGCAAAAGTTCGACGATGGCATTATAACAATTATTAACTCCGAATGAAATCTGCAACTGTCTGTATTCCAGTTATTTTATGTATATAGTAGGTGCTGTGCCATGGAGGAAGGTTTAATATTCATTAAAAAAAATAATTTAGAAGATTTGTAATTTTTGAATGTGTACTTTTACAAAACCTCCCCATACCAACGATGGTTGTAATATTGTCGGTTTGATTACTGTAATCTACAGTAATAGTTTGATTTTTAAGTTTAGTTTGGAATTTCTGTTAACTAAACTGTACAAGGAATGAATGACTTTTGATCCGCTTCTAAGTTTTTTTTCTACATGTTACTTGAAAGTGTGTTCCAAATGTATACCTTAGTTATATACATTTACTATCCCTTTCTTTATTGTTTTTAGGGTCTTTTAGGTCTCTTTTTTAGGTTTTGAAATTGGAAAATTGTCCAATCTTCCAAGCATTGAGGAAATAATTAAGTTCAAAATAATTAATAAACGTTAAGTAAACAAGGGCAGTTTTTGGTAACTGTTTAGGAAACCGGTTGTTGATTTGACTTGATGTTGATTTTTTTTTGGCTTTTAGGTTGTGTATTATTTTTTTAGGTTAAGGTTTTATGAAACAACCAATATTAGAAACTCTGGGATGCACTTCATAGTAGCAAAAGAACCACAGTCGTTCTGTATGCTTCTTCGAAATGATCCGTTAGAATTTCAGTATGTGATTATAAAAACAATTATATTCTCTAGCCGAATGATACGTATTGATGTTAATCTGCATTTATATACCGCTGCATCAAAATTAATTAAACCACAAGCCTTCATTCATCGCTATCAGATTATACCCTCAAATAAAATTTTTAATAAAAAAACACATCGCCATTGTTCAACTTGTTGGCACTTGAAAAGGATAGAAAAGAGCTAACGCTCATTCATCATGTGTACTGAAACGGATGATTTATTCTCCGGCTGGCGGTTGATGATGATTGAATGGAGGGAAATAATTATTCATCGATGTAAAGAAATGAACCGTGACCTGTGAAGGGTAAAACAGAGATGAAAATAAAAAGCACCCAATTATGGTATAAATCACGAAAAACGCAAACTCAACTATGTCTGAGTACAGCGTGTGTGTGAATGTTGGTTCCCTCTCTTTCAAAGATGATAGAGTTCATCCGTTTATAATAAGCTCAATAAGTATTTCCTTCACAATGGGAAAATGGGAAATAAAGTTGGGAGCAAAAACCGAATAAAAAAAACACACACAAACACACAACCTTCAATCTAAAACGTGTTTCAATTGTGACCGTTGACTACGTCCGCCGAGTTTTGAGTCCCTTGCCCGTTGCTAACGTGCACCCGAAAATTCATGATCGTCATGAAATGGTCTTACTGGATGTGACAACTTTTCTTCAGCATTTCGACTTTACCGACACCCCGCCCTAAACGAATGTACCCTCATCAAATTGAGTTATGCTTCACCGGTCGTGACCTCCTGCGAAAAGCTGTCCGAACATAAACATTGGCCCGGTTGTTTTGTTTCCCGGTCGGAGGGATTTGGAGAAAGCAACAAACATACAATCAAACAAACAAAAAAAAGGCTAGCCGCTCACCCTTCGCATACGAATTCCGTGCAGAAGTTCCTTTAAAGCGGCTTTCGGTGTTTCCAAGCGCCAGCACAACCCTCCCAGGAAGACCTTTCTGGTCGGATCGTACGCAAGGAAAATCACGTTTCATGGTGTGGACGTTACCTTGGACCTCAGTCTGTCGATGCAGGGTTGGTGATGCTGGAAGGAACATGGAATACATGATACCGAAGAGGAAACAAACGAGCAAGCTGACAGACGACAGTGAACAAATATTTTGGATTTATAAGCTTCGGGGATGTTTCTTTTTTTTTAGTTGCTCCTTAGAACGACCCAGTGCACGAGCGAAGGTAGCAAGTAGAAGAAGCGTAGTGAAATCGTAGTGTATCGTTCTAGTAAAGACCAGATTGGAGGATTTCGCCTGCTGTCAAACAGTATCTTTCTCATGTGTGCAGTGAATTTCGGGGGCGTGGAAATACCAACACTACAAATCAGATCAGTGCTGTTGATAAACATGTTACTTTGTAAGTCTTCCAAAATCTTTACTGATACCATAAGCACACGCTGCTCGTCGGTATGGTAAGCCTTAGTACATGCTTCAAGACAGGGCACGTAAATTAAAATACGATTCCTTCCAATACCACGAATCAAGCAATATTAACATCACTGGAACCGCAAAAATTCCACCAAACATTGCATGCCTTCCGTTCCCATGCTCCAAAGGAAGCGATTTTCGCACGCAACTTTTCACATTTGACTAAACCGAAAAATTAGTTCGCAGAAAACGATTCAATATCAAAGCCACTTCAAGCTCGGGTAAACGGTATTCGCGCGGGTATGTACAACTCTCCCATCGGATGCCACGACCTTCAGGGCGAACCGTAAAGAGTTTGATGTTAGAAACACAATATACCGTTTTGGGCACTGGTAACGTCGTGCCGCATTTTCAATCAGACACTAGAGCCAAGGACAATGCGCAGGTTGTCGTAGGACTTTTTAATCTTCCAACTTCTTTTGAATTCTCTTGGAAAACATGTTTGTCAAAGCCATGCAAGTTTGAGGAGTGAGAACCGTATACGAATGCAATTAATGAATTGAAGATGTGTTTCATTCAATTTCTTGGAAAAACAATTAGGAAGCACAATACCTTTTGGCTACATCTGTTGGGTTATGAAGCGTTTAAGAGTTTAATAAAATTAATTTACTTAATTAAATTATTGTTTGCGAAACACTTACATACTTCAATCATTCAACGCAAAAAATGTAGCCAAGAGATGCAGCCTTGAACTGATTTTCCTGCAAATGGATTGATGACTAGACCATGTCATTAATAAGAAGTGTTCGAACGCAACTTGTCGGCTCCTCGACAACCACAAATTCCAACCGTTTTTTTAACACGTTGAATTACTATCTATATTTGGTCCCTTTCACTTTGGGTTTACAGAATCGTTTTCACTCGAGTTTTAAAAAACGCAGTCTTCTCTTCGCGGGTTAATGATTTTAAGAGAGCGAGCTTGCCCTAAACGCGTCCTTATATCGCCTCTTTTTCGCGATGGCCGTTGGGTCG
>KB663832.1:5748278-5924254 GCA_000349025.1 Anopheles minimus
TTGCCCTTTTTTCATCTTCGAAAACGCTTTCGAATATCAACTTGACAGCAGCATATGTAAACACCTTTAGTGATCTTGGCTGTCAAGTTTGTTTTGGTCCCTGCTATAAACTATTATTTCCACGCGGTTCGTCGGCACGGTTACGCAGTAACAAGAAGAGACTCATGGTGCACGTCAACGAATCTCACTCGGCTTTGCATTAATCAATGGATTTAATTCTTTAAATCCTTTTGTTGGTTTGAGGTTTTTTACTCAACAATACACTCCACGACCAGGCTTACTCTTTGCCTGTATGTCATGTAACGTTATATTTAATATTTTACAGTAAGTAGCTATTACTTTCTGTTTCGTTACGTTTGAAAAAAATCTCGGGGGGTAGTAGGTTTTGTGTTACGTAATATTTGAGGGGGGTTTCTTCCAGCGTTAAATTTTGTTGCTAAATGGGAAGGGGGGAGTTTAAAAATCCAAATTTTGGCGTTACGCAATTTATGGACGACATCTTAGGATGGACAAAAACGCATTGTTTAATTTTGCTCCCCACTACAAAGTCCAATAGTACTGTTAATCTTCTTTGCCGCATAGGCTCTGAGTTTTCGGAAACGACATGTCCTAATGCTCCAATACCGACTACCGAGCAATACCGAAGCAGTGTGGACTCCACTTGCTCATACAGTGTCAGATTCGTAAAAGGTCAAAAAAGGTTTATACGTAGCTAGCTAGGATTACGGCGTACGCATGCCAAGGCCTCATCAATTGCTTCCATTCTCTTTTATGCAGTTGATATTTCCCATCATCACTTCCCCATACGGTTCTCAAGTTTCCAGTTTATATTTAAGTAGTTGTGTTAAACCATAGGGGAACAAGATAAAATAAAAATCCAGAAAACATATGAAACTAGTAACTGTTTGAGTGTGCGAATCACAGTTCCCTGTTTGCAGTTTGATTCCTCAAGATATGCTGAGATGCATATGCGACTACTTATCAGTGGAAGAAATGCTTCTTCGAGAGTTGACATTGTCGTTTTGATTTTTTTTACAATCAAATTTCCAACTCCTGACACCTCTTTTCAACGTTCTATAGATAAAACTTTCCAAGTTCATTACCACAATTATTGATAAATCATCTTGCAATGATCCTGTATCATTGTTACTTTCTCAAACCGATGTTTCATTTTCGTTTGATGAGCTACCTAGACAGAGAAGCGAAGGAAGCAAAAATTAACTTTAAATTAGTCTAGAAACCAACCTAACCTCAAACCTATTGTACTAAGCAAACTTCTACCTCTCCCATCTCCGAACGCGTAGGATGGTAAGGTAAGGCTGTTCGTATCTTACCTTTAAACACTGCCAACCACAGAAACCGAAAAGCCACATGATGACCCGGCACGAAGATGGTGGTACCGGTATGGCCGGTTTCCTGTGCGGTTTTTGCATCCAACACACAAGTCCATTCGACTTATCGGATGTTCCCGGCCGTCCCAGACGCACATATACACACACACAAACATGTCGGTTGTTTTGTCTGCTAAATGGGCCCAGAACTTTCTTTCTAGACATTACCGGCATTTGCCAAAAGGGAAAATGGTGGACTTATAATAAATTGAAGCTCAACGTTTTATGCATTCGTTGGTTTTTGTCCGCAAAAATAATGCCCTCCTCCCAACCACTTTCTCCTCACTGCTCGGGGTATTAATGCGGCTCAAACCCCTTGTCGTGGTTGAGTGAGTTTAACGAACTAGTTTATTTGCAGGTGTAAATTGACCGATGAAGGTAGGATTATGCCAGCCGCCTGATTCATCAATTAAGGACGGTACGGCCAAAGTGATGGAGGTTCTCTTGGTTTTCCTGCTCGCAATTCCTTTGTGAATACTTGTCGAGCCGAAACCATGGTAAAAGGCTTCGGGATGTATCGAAACGAATGTTTCTGAAAATTTTTAGATTCGTTTATGTGTTTTTCTGATTTGTTTAGTTGGTTGCTCGAAATGTTAAACATTTCCATGAATATTTTTAAATATAAAAACGGAATAGCCAGCCTAAAGCACAACTTATATAAGTTTTATGTAGAAATATAGAAAAACTTCAATGAAAAGTAATTTGTTATAATATGTTTATTTTTACAAATTCAAAAAGGTGTGATTCTATTAATAGTAGTAGTATGTAGGTAAAGAAAAAGCTTTTCATTTGATATCTTGCTTTGAATTATGATACTACATTAATATTCACCATAATATTCCATGTAGCTAAAGCGGTTCTGAAACCTTCGATGTTACACAACATTCGGGCTGATCCAATACTTAGGTTTCCTCTCCATAACATAATGTTTTTCTTTCTGTTTTTTTTTGTCTTTCGAGACACTACAATCTTAAAATGTTGGGCTGACTTTCTTCGTATTAGTTTAATAATTTCATTAAATTAAACTCACCTAAGGCGTTGTACCGTGTATCCCATTTCGGAGCCATTAGTTTTTAGTAGCGATTGTCACACCGTTACACCATCTGTTTGCCATTTGAAAACGAATGAAATATTCAACAACAAAACTAATTATTTTGAGCAACTGCTTCACAACCGTGCTGCGACGAAGACCCGACATCGGCTGGTGTACTCAAGAGAGACATTGCCATTAATGGTTCGTTCCGGTGTGCCGTCATGTTTCCGGCCAAACACTTAAATCAGCAACCACAGCTGGTTTCTTGCCGTTGCTGATCCCTAATCGTGCTGCCCCAGCCGCACTAATTGCCCCCGAACAGCTTACGGTGCGACTTAAGCAACGATTAATTTTGCACCACTCGACCACCATCTTCGATAGGCTTTGATCCTTCACCGTCGAACACCCGTGTGCCGTTGCCCCGTCGAATTCCGGATCGTTCGCCACCTGAGAATGCTCGAATGCTGGCATTTTTTTTCTCTCTCTGGCTTACGTACCAACGGCAGTCACGCTAGCTTGAATGCTGAAGTGTGCCCTAAAGCTGGTGAATCATCCTGACAAGACGCTGATGAAGCCGATAATGAAATTGTCGACCTTCCGGGAACGATAGCCGATACGACCGCAGCGCCGGTGACGGTCCAGCCGACGACGGCGATGCCAGCTTGTATGTTCGAAGCCTCCGAGGGTTTGCTGGTGGCTTCAGGCGTGCAAAAACTCCAATCCGTAGGGCGCCCATAATTGATCACGTCTCGTTTACACGACTAGAACGCCGGAGGTGATCGGATGATTTGGTATGGTTTGGAGGAACCATTTTCTATTGGTTTAGTGCCGGGTTGCTCATTGTGCATGCGGCTTGGCATTTGTGCTTTGTCCGGTAAATGAAATCATCAACCCTGCTGGACAAAACTGAACCTAACGAAGGTTTGGACGACGTGTGTTCTGTCAACAGTGGAGCACGGATTGGAAATTGATTCGAGGGGAAAAGAAGCGTTATTGAAAGTTTATATGCGATCAAATAATGATAACTGTTGACAAAGGACTGAAGGTAATGTTGTTTCATTACGTATCAGGAGTTGATGTTAGGAATCCGATTAGTTTTTAATATACTTTCAATTTGTCTGATAAATAACCTTCAAATGTGATTAATTAACTTATATACTGAAAATAGATAACATAACTAAATAATTCGACCCTACTACCGTCGAATGTCCACTCAAGAACTAGTGAATTATGTCGAGGATAGTGTCGATAGATAGTAACATAGTCGATCTCACTCGAAAGGACCGTTCCAACATCCTTTCCAAGGCATATAGAGATACTGTCTATCTTGTTGCGGGTAAATACTAGCCAAAAATGGTAGGCCTAGACCTGTGGAGGTTGTAGTGCCATTCAAATAATAATCTTGACAATACGGAATGTCCGTTATATTCATAACAAATAATCGAATCCCAATAAATTAACAAGCTATCAAGTGCAGTTATACATACAGTCAGCAACACTAGTAAAAAATAATTGAATAGAAAAGGAAATTACTAGACTCTAGAAATTACAGTGTTTATTTTTATCAAAAAATAAGTAAGTAAATACTAATAAAAGGAAAAAATGTTCCACACTTCCACGAATTTCCGAACTTTCTTGTATCTTAGAAGGTGATCGTAGAGAAATTTTTTTTCCTGCTTTCTTTAGGTCAGATTTACTATTACTTCAAGGTTTTTCCCGAATTGCCGCTTACGTAAGCTCAGCAGCATTAGGTGACAACTATTCTAGTAGACGAAAGTTTTTTTGACCGTTGCCGAACTCCGTGTTTTGCTATACGAGCCATTGCAGAGCGTTGTAAAACACAAAATAAGTATGCGGTATGTCGTATTGCAATATCCTTTTTAGTGTTGGGATCAAATTACCCTTTAGACTTCATTTTCAAAGTATTTGGAATACTTTTTTTTTGATATTTTTAACAATTATTATTGAAATCTTAGACATCGAGAAAACATAATAATCTTTTCACTCAACCATATCATTCAATTTGGATAATCTGCCTAATGATGTGAAGCAATTTATCCACACATCCTTGGTGGCGCCACAAAGACGTTCCCGTGTTGCCCCACTTTCCCATTTCGAATCGAAATTCTTGAGCCGATGGAGTCAGTTCAAGCAAACCTTCTAGAGTAGCAAAATATTCAAACATACCAAACACTGAATCAGATGCTGCTGCTCAACAGGTTCATTGAATTGTCACTGAATACTCAACACACGTTCCGAATCCACTACCATTCCCACGGGAGACCCGAAGCGAAACACTGCGAAAAGAAAGATTTCCATCCGGGCTCCAAATTTCGTCTCACCACGGTGGCAAAGTGTGCAAGATGTGCACATCTGTTCGCTCGGTTCATCCTTAAACGGACCGTTCCTTTACCAGCACGAAGCTCCAGCGCGCGTCACATTCCAATTCAATATTTCCACTTTCGTTTTAATGGAACGGCATACTCAAAAAACCACGTACCGGAAACATTTCTCGCATCGCGTGTCCTCTAACACACACACACACACGCGCCAAACGATGTCGTTGCGTGTTGGATACGCAGGATCCAGTTTCAATTTTAATTGGAATAGCCATTCAAGCTAAGGATGGTTCGCGTTGCTTTCAATCATTCCATGCGCGTTTCGAGGGCACTTCAGCGTGTTCGCACCAGCTCGTCGCCTAATAATTCCGGTTGGATGAAGATCAAACTGGTAGCTGCTGGACGTCGCAGGCGAATCCTTTGCCACTGGGTCGATGCCTTTAAATGGGGTAGCATAGAAATGGACACTTTTTTTGAGCGTCGGTTTTCACAATTTTTTTCTGGTTCCGTGTGGTTGGCCGTTGGCTTACGGAATCGTTTCTTGAAGAGTATTTTTGGTCTGTGCGAGAAACACACTGAAACCCAACGCTAGGTCCATGAAAAACGATAAATAAAAAGGGACTTTTTATCCTTTTTTGTCGTAAAATGCAATCTTTTTTTAGTTCTTATGCACATGCCTTAATATCTTCATAACATTCTCAAAACAAAATTATCCTGATACTTTATGAATGGAGCTATTTCCTAGATTAATTAGTACGAGTATTACTGGGGCATCATCAGCTCTTTTTCATGCTGCATCGCCTAATGGCTATTTATGAGACTGAATCGGATTAGTCAGTTTTATGAATCCTTTTTCTGTACAGTTTAACTACCTCCATGTTTGAGAACGCAACAAAAAACTTAAACGAAACAAAATTTAAAAAAATCCTCCTGCCTGAAAACACTAACAAGAAAACATTCTTCAACATGTTTAAACTTCAAAGGCATCCACAGCGGCATGACAGCTTCTGGCAACAGTGAAAAGTTTCGTTCTACTGGGATCGACAACGTTGTTTGGTAGCTCCATAAGAGAGCAAGGAACAGAATGAGTCGAGTGAGATGGCTTTTGGCTTGCTTAGACCGATTGACTAAAAACAGTTACGCACGCATAATACACCAGTGTTTGGGTGAACTTTTGAACCGGATGTTAGAACAACTCATGCATGCCAAAAATAAGCAGATAAAAAATTGTCCAAAGTGCACAAATAGGATACAAACGTTCAGCAAACGTATCCGGCTGCAAAGGAGATGAAAACGTTAAGCAGAAAGTTATCATCTTTCACATCCGCTGCGCGACGACGGAACCAACTGCGACATGAACCCAATTAATGGAGCACCAGGCGTCTCCATCAACGTGAAGGGAAATGTTCGCACTTTTGCCTTTGCACTTTTTGCCGAATGATGTTGCATTAGTTCCTCGGCAGAAAACTTTAATCGTGCATATCTTATGTTTGTTTAGCGTTACGCTTGTGTGCTACATATTGTAATAAGATGCATAGAATCTAAGGGGTGTATGAATTCAAGAATAAATTGAGATTTATTTATTTATTTTAGTTATTACGTTATTACGGCTACGTAGCCGTATTAGCTAGAATAAATTGATAATCGTTTATTATTAAGAATCAAGTTATCGTTGGTTTGTTCGTTTATAAAGACTTTGGGTTGATGGACTTCATTAATATCTTTTTTTGCGCATCATATGATTGCATTGTTATCCATTCCATATTAATCATTCCGTTATTTAACATTCATCCATGCTACGTTAGTATTGAAAATCAGTCCAACAGTGACATAGTTGTTGTTGAGCTCCTGTGTAAATTAGGTATATTTGCCTAACGTCGAACAAGATATTTTTCAAATGGTAACTAAGGGGATTGGCTGGTATAGATGTAGAATTGTACTCCAAAGCGATATACATCGAGTAAACAGCGCCACAGATAGAAGATTAAAACTCTGATTGCTTGACAAAATTAGAAAGCTCTCGCATGTCAGGAAACATATCATGAATACTGCAAATCCTTACTTGCTTCATTTTGAATATAGCGTTAGAAATGATTAATTAATTATCTGTGTTAGCTTAGCGTTAACTCCATCTTGTACAGCAGGACCTACCCAATCGAGTACATAATCCTATCAATTACTTATTTTGACATGTATTCATCAATATAATTGATGAAGAAAATTCAATTGATTAATGTGGAAGTGAATTACACCTTCACCGCAGCATCTCACTTCAATGAGCGACTGCAAGGATTTTTCAGCACATTCCTCGTTATTCTCTCTAGGTTGCATAGACAGTGCTCTCACATTTAATCCCCAGATTGAATCCGTTTTCAGCAGAGCTTGGAGGACCCTGTCCTAAAAACTTTATACTGGTCGCTGGTTAGATCGATTCTGAAGTGTTGAGCGAGTGCAGGGATCGGTCACTAAATTTGCAGTATGCAAATTTTAACTATCCTCTCGTGTACCTCACTATGCCTGTCAGTTGCTATGACTTGGGTCCCTGGAAATCTGTCGTTGTGAAACTCAATCCGTCCTTGTTGGCGGTCATACCGATGCATCCGTTTTAATCACATCCATTTCATCATATATCCCTCCAATGTATATATCTCGAGCACTACATCAGATCATAGGGATCCTTTTGTGTGTGCAATTTGTTTTCCTACCGAAAATCCACTATACCTTAAGTACACTCTTCAATCGCTACATAAGACTAGGTTAAATATCAGTAGTTAAGAAGAGTTTTTTAAGTAAGGTAGACAAAATTAATAATGATAAATAAGAATATTTATTAAAATATTATAACTCATGCATGTCTTTCGTAATAAATAGAGCTTTTCCATAGTTTTTGCACTTTGAGAGGAACTATAATCGTGCTGAGTATCTCGTTTGCAATATGTTTTTGGTAAAATAAATAGAAAAATAATAACATTTTATATTTCAAATGTATAAGTTGCAATTAGTGACGATGTATATTTTATTTCGAGATATTTGTTTAATCTGATTCACGTTCAGGGTGATAATAAAAAAAATGTAATTCTTTAAAAATAATATTAAATGTTTATTTCACTAAGAATTATTGATTAAAAAATATCTTATTCCTGTCCGTCTGTCTGTCTGTCTGACCTGTCTTTGGGATGCTTGCAGTTGCTTCACACACCTGTTACAATTTCCAAACCATTCAATACGAAGCCAGTATTGCAAGACATTAGGAACGGGAAGCGCTACAAAAGCACATTATGATAACATTATCGGCAATGTCAAATCATCCACCTCCCCCTTACATCATCATCATGCATATATTATACCACCGTGTCACATTGACAATCCCGGTTGGACAAAAAAAAACACCCGAAACATACCAAACGATGGGTGCCTTGTCACGCGCATACATAAATAATCATGGCTCGTCAATGGAACGTAATCAAATAACAGCTTCATGTTATTGAATGCCTTCCAACGGATATTGAACGCAGTAGCTGCGCCAGTCCGCCAAATATTCGGTTTAAAATCATGTGAATTGTGTTCCCGGTACAACGTTTTGAATTTATCTTCACTTGTGTGGTACAAATCAAGACGCCTGGAAGTAAAGGATTACGTACCGCAAATAGCACCGTACGGGAGCAAAACGAAGCTCTGATATTCCGGACGGATGCATCCGGGGAGTAGACAAATGGAATCAGTGGTCGGAAATGGAAATGGAACGGATTTGATTGCTTTCAAAGGTTAAATTCGATGAAAGCAGCAGTTTGTCGGATTATTTATTGACTCAATGGAGTAAGTGAATAAGCTTTTGTCTGTTTGCTAGTTAAAATTAGAAATTTTGTTATGCTATGGTTAATAATCGCCTATCTTACAAAAAACTTCCAAATATACAACTTAGCAAAGACATTTTTAGCAACCCAATACTAGCATTAAATGTTTCTTTGTGGACCTCTTTTTCTCCTTACCAGGCTTACCATACGAGATTAGCCTTTACTGGCACCAGTATCCGTACAATCTTGGTCTACCGTTTTGCAAGATACGCGCCCTCATCTCGGAAGCCTCGACCTACGTTTCCGTGCTGACCATCGTCGCCTTCTCGATGGAGCGCTTCCTTGCGATTTGCCACCCGCTGCACCTATACACAATGTCGGGATTGCAACGTCCTGTTCGCATCATAGCCGGACTGTGGATCGTGAGCCTGCTGAGTGCCGTCCCGTTTGCCATCTTCACCGACATCGATTACATCGTTTATCCGCCAAGTGGGTTTATGTTCCTAGCGCGCTTCTGCATTTCTGGCACTCCAAGCCGTTATTAAATGTGAGCGAACTAACGCACAAACATGCCCACGTATCCATTTGCACACCATTTGTGTCACTGTTGTTTGGGTACGATGTGTGGATGTGTGTGTGTTTTTCTGCTTTTTTCCGCTACTTCACAGCAAACGAGAAAATCCTCGACTCAGCGTTCTGTGCCATGCTTAGCAATCCGGAAGGATTTCCACTGTGGGAGCTGTCGACCTGTCTGTTCTTTGCCTTCCCGATGCTCATCATGGTCGTGCTGTACGGACGCATGGGAATGCAGATACGATCCCGCACCCAACGAACTGCTGAACTCGGTGAGTGCTGTTCGCCCATGTCGACCCTTCGGGTTCACTTCAAACCAAAATCCCAAACCTGGGGGGGTCCCATTTCAATGAGATGGCTGGGCATCGCCACTCAAACATGGTACTTTATTACTTTCTCTCTTCTGCAGGCGTTCGTAACGGATCGGTTAATGGACCATCGAGGATATCACAGTCCCGGAAAGCCATCATCCGGATGCTCGGTAAGCAAGTCGTACAAGTCATTCCGATCATGCTTCTGCTTCCCTTTTTTTTTACTCATTCGGCTCATCCTTCACGATCCCACTTGCTTCATTACGGCCGGCTCGTGTTCATCGGGGTCGGTGGTTGGCAACATTGCTCACAATCCAAACAGGTGTTGGAATATGGAGATATATGGACGATTTTTCATGGCAGATTATCGGAGCGACCGTCATTTCTCTTGCCGCATTCCGCACGTGAATCGTTCGTTTCATTGCTTGCGGGTTGAAAGGCAAGCGGGCATGAACGATATGGCAGTGGCAACGGCAGCCAATGTTCGAACATTGCGACCGAGGTTCGCTGCTAGTCAGCGATATTTTTAAATTGAGTTTTCCATCATCAAGAAAACTGCAATTTGTGGTGAAATCAAATGGAAACAATTTTGCTGATGGATTGCTGATGGGAATATAAACATTTTTTTCCACGTTTGGAAGAATATTGAACGATTTTGTGTGCTTACACCTGGTAACCGTGACTCTAGGAACGACCGTTACCAGCTGTGGCATACCTTTTGCATTGAAAATTAAAGCATTATAATTACCTTGAATTAATTAAATTGAATTCATTGCAACGTTCGTATAAAAATCCAACTCGGAACTTTCCACGTAACAAGTTATTAATAAAATGTAAAATAAATAATTATAAATCAAGTAAGAAAAATGTCAATACGGCGAAATGCAGTAATTATTAATTACATGAATAAATAAATAAGCAAAATAACAGTGGTAGCCTTATTGGTCTGTAAACCAGGAAGAAAATAAAATCATTGCATCGCTAATTAAAGGATGATTTTTTTTCTATCTGCTTGGCTGCTTGTTGAGCGCGTTGAGTATTAAAAATAAATAAAATGTATATACCTTGGCGCTGGTCTCACACGGCAATGCAAGTTCATAAAGTCTAGTAAGCCAGAAATGGCTCGTTACACAAACAGAAGAAGAAGAATACCCTTTGAAAATTTGGGTCTGTTTTACTGGTCAGCAAACGCTATTGAACAAGCAATATTGCGATCATCCAAAAATCATCTAATGGTCATGGTACTTTAGTATCTTGTTAAGCTTGTTAGCATCTTTGTAGCAACAAACAAAAACATTTTTTATTGAATACTTCCATCACAATAATCACAAGCGGGATTGGACTTTAACATTTATTTGACTTCTAATTCGTTGCTTATTAGTGCACATGCAGGAATTAGTTCAACCTGTATGTGGGACAGTTGTTCGGAGGAACAACGCGCCCAAACATAAGGGATTAATTTGAAATTAATTGTTGAAATAAAGTAGAAAATTTCAGAGGCCCTCAAAGGATCGACGACGACTTGAGGTTTGGAGCCAATGTGATTGGTCTAGCTACTGATGCATAGGTATACCCCAACTTTCATTCCTTTGACAACTTGATCTACCACTGATAGCCAGGATACTTGATACAACATACACTGCACTGATTATACTCGTGAGATCGTATTATTTATTTAGATCTTAGACCAAGTTTTAACATTTAGGTTTTGAAAAACAGGTACGAAGAAACCTAAAATATGACATCTCCCAATGTTTGAAGATTGTACTGAGTGATTGTGTCAGGGTTCGCAATCTGTAGAGTAACAGGTGATCTTGTGTTACAGTGGAGTTCCATAAACCTACGAACGAACCAGTAACGATGATGTGAAAAGTGGGAGCTGTTATTCAAATTTGGAAAAATGGTTTTAACACTGCGCTTATTACCTACGTATATTTCAGTAATTCTAATTCGATTTTGTTTTTATATCATACCAGTGTGAATCAACGACATACCTGAGTATATTTCAAAGTTTCACGAAAAATACTGTTATGCATTTGGTTTTTAAATATTATTTTCTGTGTAATCTATGCAACTATGAATCCTAAATCAACTTCTGGCGCAATCAAGACGTTTTATAGATGGACTGTTGGTTTTTGTTTGGAGTTTTTATATTGGATCTTATATATATAAGTGTTATAGTTGGTTATAGTTTAGAACGGTTAGTTATGTTTGGACCATGAGCAAAATGTTACAATCCAGGGGGAAATTTTTTAAATCTTGAACTTGAACTTGTGAAAATGATGGTCTTAAGATACTTTGTGCATAACGTGTATCGTGCATCGTGTATCAAAAACGTTTCCATGAATCGCTCAGGATCTCATTAGCATAAATTCAAATTGGAGGATTGAAAGACGTCACAAATAATGATTTATACATAAGTTGCACGAACCCTCTCGCTATCTAGCATACCAAGATAACAGCTCCAGACTTGTTCATAATCTGTTCCATCGTCCCTTGGCAATTTTTTTAACAAGATCTTCGACTATCTCCTGTCAAACATGGTGATCGGAATATTTCACGCTAGATGTAGGAGACAACCTTGTACTAGCGCAAAAAAGTAACCAATTACGGGCGAGTGAATTTCCGTCTTATCAAGATTCAAACATTCTATTTGCATCTTACTATTCATCAACATGCAACACGAAACGTTAGCAAAAACGATTATTAAATACTGAAACAGATCACAATTGAAATTGATTATGTGTTTCTTAAAGGAGAATTTTGCAAATTAGACATAATAGTACCGTGGTGACCTTTAATTTCGTTAGAGAGATTTAAGAAACCATTATCAAGAGATGGCATCATGAATTCCAAAAGCACAAACGGTCATAAAGGAACCACCACACCTGTTATCATGTTGGCAACACTGTATTCATACCATATCGTTCCGTTCCACCTTGACCAATCCATTAACCTTTCGCAAACCGGCTAACAGTGCCGAAGGGTCAGAACCATAGAATTTTATTTGCAATGGTTTAAAGTTTGGTACCCGCTTTTCTCTACTGTTGACGACGGCGCTGTCCCTAAAATGGTCATCTATTTCAATTGCAAAGTGACAATGGACGCGAAGCACTTGGATAGGAATTACTTTTTATTGGCACGGCACATTCATGGTTAAAATGAAGCAGTAAAAGGAAAGCTCTCAGGTGCGAGATGTCTTATTTGCTGCAATGAAATTCAATAATACTAATGATGAGTAAATGTACTTAAGTTCGTTAAAAATGTATATTAAGTAAAAACATAATAATGATAATTCTAAATATGTGAAATTGATTATAAAACGCAACATCGTCATATTTCGATAGCAAAATGGAACGAAAGCATCACACCTTTTCAACTTTACTTACTTCGGTTGTAGCAGAACCCCATCTTGAGCACGACCGACCAGAACGCATCGTTTTACTTTCTTTCGATTGACACGATTGGCATTCAACTTTACTGTGCTTGCACTTCCGAAACACACCCAAGAACAGTGTGCTACTTCGCATACATGCTTCACTGAATGCATCAAACGCGTTAGGGCTGTCAGTCGGCTACATTGTAACAGCACCCAACCCCGGTGGCTGGCACGTGCTGTAAGGATCATGCACACAGCAACACGAACCAGGCGTTGGATATGATATCCTGAACGGTTAGGGTGGTTCAGAGGGAAGACGAAAATAAAAAAAATACGCTCAAGAACCCCAAGGTGCAAACAGTGAATAGATGACATAAATCAACACAGCAACCGGATCCCAAAGCCCGGATATGACCTATGAATCTTCTGGCTGCCGGTTACCATGCGTTTGCACCGCACCTTACACCGACGGATGACAAATGGCAGTAATTTCGGGTACGTCACTTCGCTTCCTTATGCCGAGGCACGACATCCGGTTGGGGATCCCAAATTTTTCTGGAAGCGGCGTTTCTTCACCGATTTAGCTGCCTGTGTTTCGCACGCACGGCTAGATGGTCGACATTCATCAAAGGCATTAGGGTTGCGGGGCCTATAGCATCCTTTTAAATTATTATTATCAAACGATGGCAACGATTGACAAATGGTGTCAAATATAGCTATGGCAAGGCTTTGCCATAATTTTCAATTGCCGTCGCAGTCACTAGCAAGACGATGGTGGTTCGTGTACGAATTTAAAGTACAAGTAGTACGTGCTGCAAAGATTATATGAAATTCTCAAACTGCAAAGACTAACATGTGGAACAAATTGAACTCGGCTGAAGGCCATCTTCATGGACGTAATAAATGCAAATTATGTGCTTTTCGAGACTAGAGAACACGCTTGTCCTGTTTCTAGCAGTGGCCAAGTGTCGGGAGATACACAACAACAACAACAAGCTCATGACAAATGATGCAGCTCATTTTACAGCTGCTACGAGCAAATTTTAATTCTCCATTCTGCCACCATAAATTTGTTCTCGTTCACATCGTACCAATGACCACATTTAATCAACTCGCAACGCTCACACTTGACTTTGGCAACCATGACATCGGTTCAACTTTTCTCATTTGCCATCCTGCCCGCTCTGCAGCGCTCCATTCCCCAAGTCCCAGTGCTTCTCCGCATATAATAAATAGGGGCTTTTTCTTATTATTATTTTGGAGTTTTCATCACGTTCTCTTCCATTTTTCCATGCACACCATATATAGCGGCCGTTGTGATTACGTTCTTCGTTTGCTGGGCACCCTTCCATGCGCAACGGCTTCTCTTTCTGTACGCCCGCGACTGGCAGCACTTCAACACGGCCAACACGTGGCTGTTTTCCGTGGCCGGTTGGCTGTATTACGTTTCCTGGTGAGTACCCCTATACCGTATACCATTTGTCACATTTATCCTCGCAGACCAAAACATCTACAAAAAACAAACAGACGACCAGCTAGTCAACCGGACACCCTCCGGGAGAAACGAGACACTGTTAATTGTTTTCAACCGACCCCAATGTTTGTTTGCCATTATGTCGGTTGTGCGAAACCAAAGTCTGTTGGCTGCGGCTCGAGGTGAACATTACATACTAAGCGATTCACTTTATCACTGGACACTGCGGGCGCAGACACCGCGGAGCCTTATCAGGAGTCAGCGAACTTTCAAGTCGACCACGTGGGGTGTCTCCGTTAAATGCCATCCATTTCGGAACGGGTGTCTCCTTTGTGATGACAAAACGGTTGATCTATTGCTTATTTATCAACCCCAAATTCAGTGAATTACCGTAGAAGTCATATCTTCTTCGAAACCGAACACTATCATTATAATACGCAGCATTGATTGATATTTTTAGACGCGGAACTTACTATTATGCGTGCTTCCCAGGAGGTCCCCAAAGGTTGGCCCTGGGTGGTGAAGTTCATTTTCCAGTAACCAACCGTTTGTTTTTTTTTCTTCATTCGATTCACTTTCACTTGAGGGGATTCTAGTAGCCGTGCGGTAGGACAGGCCACATACGTTCGGCTGTATCGAAAAGGGACAATCAAATGCGCAATCAATGTATGCGGAATTTATATCGGTTCTTGCCGGGTGACCTTCTACAGTGATTGAATGCTCTTTTATGCTGGGCTTGAAAAGGGACGTGTTTATTCAGGTTCCGAAAAAGGGACATGCTAATAGATTTGTTGACCTTAGTATCATGTGCCATTTGAAGCGCTCCAGCTATTGCTGACCTTCGAAATCGTTACGGATTAGGCGTGAGTCTTATTTGGGTTGTTGCTGTTCACCCAACAGAATGCTAGTGGCATTTAAGTAGTAATGGATTGACCCATTAGGAACTATCAGGAAAGCTACTTATGTACATCAAAGCGTCCAATAATGACACATGTAATAAGGGCGGTGTTTTAGTGTAAAATTCTATCGATTTTCAAATGTTTTGTTCAACGAAACATCATCACATCAAAGAAGTCCTGGCGTGTGAAATGTGATACTCATTCGTAGAATGTGAAAATCGACACAATCTATGATGAACAGAACTTACCATGAGCTGGATGTTATCTCTGTATATATTTAATAAGTAACTTTCAGTCATTACGTTTCTTTATCAATTATTCTTGTTTTAAACCATTTCAAGTGGCTGGTTTCTTTTCCTTCTTTTCTGTCTGTTTTCCCTTTTTGTTAAATACTACAATTTAGACTTGGTGAAGCTGTTGTAGTTTAACATTATGTTCCAAACATAATGTAGTAAATTCATCTTGCGCTTGTAGAATGATAACTATTCCTAACTTTCCTACAGCAAATGTCATCATCATGGGTATAACAAATTAAATCATTTGTTGGAAATTGTTTTGCTTTGTTACCACTGCTCATTACGCAACCGACAATAAGGCAACATACGAGGCACAAATGCCTAATGATAATAATACTTAATGAATAAATGAAAAATAATCAGTATTACATTTTTTTGAAAAATAATTACATTTTAATTCAATAATTATAATCCAAATTAATAAATTCTAATCAACATAGGAAAAATAAATATAATTCAATAAATAATTAAATAAATAATATCAGAAGTATTAAAAAATCAGCATTTTAATCTGCTTTTATTTGATTAATTTTTTTATGGAAGTATCGAAACGCCTACATTATTTGTTCTTTCAAAATGGTAATCCATCAGGCTGGTATTGTTAACCAGTAGTGACGTGCTGGGCGCCTCCATCAACGATAGAACCTTTAACTGAATTAAGTCGTAGGATTTTTTTTATTTTATTTTTGTTCAAAAACCCTAGAGTTTCTTTGTTCTTTCAAGGAATGGTATCGACAAGTAATTCAATAAACTTTTATAAAAAATACAGGTTCAATATGATTAAATTACAAATCACAATAGAAACACAACACGCGCTTTGTACATGTCATATTTGTTAAAATTTTATTTGAAAAGTGTTTCTCACAATTCCGTTGCTAAGGCGAGTCGGTAATCATTCCATCAAGGTTCTTTAACGATCATCTTTATCACGACCGCTCACCAACATGCCCGGCAATCACCATCTGCTTTTTTCCCCTACTCTTTCGTTTAGATACTCAGATAAATCTCATTACCATTTCAATGGGAAAACTTTTTCTCACGTTTTTACGTCGACAGCATAAACACATCCGAAACGCAACGTTGATGCGAACCACCCCCGATGGATACCGCCTTCCGTCCATCATAAAAGATATGACATTCGTGAGTGACTTTCCCGTACGATTCTTAGTACTCTTGGTGCGAAAAATCATGACAAACAGCGCTGGAAGCATTCCGGGAACAATTATATCCCGTCCCGAATAACGTGTACACAACACAGCAGCTGTAGATTGCATGATGATTGTTGATCATTCAAGTGGCAAATCGTCGCTTTCGCTTTTGCTGATTTACTCGACACGTTGGCATTTACGCTGGTTGAGATGTTCCGGTTTGTTTATTGCAAATGTTGGTCGGGTTTTTTCATGATTACAGGAAGTATTTGTATCCAGTGCTTCCAAATTTCAATAACTGCAAGAGTTTGGAATGGCTTATTGTTCACATTTGGGATCACAAACAATTTCGAAATATAGCATCTATAAATTGATTTTCCCTTGATTAGTATACAAATTTTACTTTGTTTTGTTGTAGTATGCGGCCCAATTTTACTACAACACAAAACTGTGTAAACGATTCTATCGAACTTCATAGCACAACATCATAAAACGCAAGACTTTTATGATCGAGCTATGAACCAAGAAAATGCCAAGAATGTCCAAAAGAAAGAAAAACAAAAACACGATCTGAAGAACGAAAACAGAGTACAATCAAACAAGTTTGGATGTCTCGAACTTTACAGCATCTGCTGCAAAACGTCTGGATTAAACCGTAACGACAGAAAACAAATCCCAACTTTCTACGTACGAGCCAGGGACGAAACGGTACCGAAAACGAAACAAACTCACTGATTCAGATGACGGTGCGATAGCTGCATGATTAAGCTGCTCGTTTTCTTTTTGCGGGAGAAGACAAACTTCTCTTTACAAACTGTCTTTTGTGCTTTGGGTGAAGGTTTTTCATTCTACTGGTCTACTTTAATGGGTCTTCTCGTCTAAATTCTGAAACCAGTACATCCGCGGAAGTACTCGTGCAGTTATGTCGTGTTGACAGAAAGGCACGGCCCTAGCAACATCTGCGACTGCGTAAGCGAATGAGGAGGAGAAAACAAAAACAATGATTGAAACGATTCAGGCGACCGTTAATACGGAAAACTGTTATGCAGTGCTGGACGCAAATTGCCTTATGCAAATGAGTCACTTCATCATCGGGCTCTTGGGAAAGCGTGTGAAAAAAGCTAGAGTACAGCGGACCTCACAGCTTACTAATGCCGTTTATCCGCAGGAAGGCTGGCAAAATCTAGTGCATATAAAAACTTTTAGTACCACTTTCGCGTAATAATGGGAACAACAAGCTTTGTGAAACGGAACAAACAGCTAGGTGTGAATGCGCACTTGTATTACCGTTTTGATAGTAATCATAATCATAATAATAACGATACAACCCTTAGTACCCAAATGTCCACCCATGCATTCCATTCCAGGCCCGTCTTGCTAGCAAGCAAACTCATTTTTCACCAGAATTTCATCTCTGCCTGATCCCCCGTGATTGAAAGCCACCCGGTCGCGATTGTTTTGATCAACAATTTGCGACACCCGCGGCAATGTGGCCAATAGCCGGAACGAAAACAACCGCCGAGTGATGGTAGCAGCTGTGAATATCGATGGCAAATAGGCGTATGAATCGGTCACGCATCGTCACGCCGAATGAGGAAACTTCATTAGACGGGCCCCGTCAATAGCGGGAAGGGAGATTCCGAACTAAGACGATGACATGGAAACTGACCGCAAGAAGTTTATTGACGCTTGGGGCAATGATTAATTTCAACGTTTCTACGGACAGTGGCACTTGCAGTGGTTTGGAATGGGAATCAGTCCCGAAGGTTATTCCATGGAAGTTGAATGTTTTGCTGATACAGCTTCGATTAAAGTCATTTGCCGGTGTTGGTTTGTTGAATTGGATCGATGCTAATTTCATGAGTTGAACGCAATTAGTTCGTTGATTAGAGAAATTCAAAAATCAAAATTTTAAGTTCTTAATTTTATAAGCTCAAATCTTTTTAATTTAAATCAACTTACATTAAACTCAAAAAGAACTAAATCAAAATTGAAAAAACTTATAATGGCCATACGAATTGCATACTTCTTGGAGGTTTATTATTTGTATTGCATAATTTCTGTTGTTTAAATTTTAAAATTAGATTTTGTATTTCCGAGTCGACGGGATAGTCTCTCGCGTATATAATAACATCGACGATATGCTACGTATGATCATCCCCGATTATACTCTGAGTTCCCAGTTTATGTTTACGTTAACCTCGTCAACTGTTCGACAAACAATATCAATTGTTCGGTTCTTTCTCGGTAAATATGTATCCTTCCCTCAAACTATTGCTCATATTCGTACTGAGAACATGACAACAACCCAGCCAGCAAATTCCATTTCCCATTCCTTTGAATCGATTACTTCTTCAAAGACCCGGAGATTGGACGCTGATGTCTCAGCCATTGCAAACCTACCCCAAGGCAAATCCAAAAATAGTTCCCCACGTACGTTGTTTGCAGCAACGTCTTTCCTGTAACGTGGCACCATCATTAAAAGACAATTTTCTTCGACGACTGATCAACGGTATCAAGGTTGGAATGTTGCATCGTATGTACTTCATACTCGAGGACTTGCAATATCGCTTTGTTTTTATTGTCTTTAGATTTCCCAATCAGTGAAAACAATCAGTAGTTTGAAAGCATATTTTATCCTTCATTCCCTCATCCTTTCTTCCAAATGTGTGTTTTTTTGTGTGTACTTATGTTCATCGTATCACACGCTCTCGGGAAAGAATTTTCAATCTACTTCTCTGCTTGGGGTCGGATGTTTTTTTTTGTTGTTGCTGTTGTCCTTAACTTTCTAGATAATTTAACGGGAATTGAAAACGGAGTTTTCGATTATTATTCTTTATTATTATTATCATCTTTCCGGCACGCGGGTTTTCGGCTAGAAACCGGGCCTTACCACGTCAGCACATATCGGGCATAAGCTGGAAAGTGCACCCAGTGTGCCCGGTGCGTCAGCTAGGCGTTCAGTGTTTGCTTAGCTGCTGCTGGCAATTTTCAAAACCACCCGCCCCACCGGAAGTGCCAACCGGATGCGATCTCTGACGAGGCACAATTTAGCCTGCCCCAAACGGTCCCTTTATCGACACGATCCAGAGCAGAAGCGTATAAACGAAAACGAGATAAGAATGACTACGTGCAGGAAGGATTAGAATATCCCTTTTTCCTGCTCCACGATCTTTCATGGGGTTGTTTTTTTTTTCTATATTCTTTTCTGCACCTATCTTTTCCCGTAGCTCTCCAGTCAAGAAGGTCTTATCCGGAAAACATTCAATTTATTCGCACTGCACGAAATGGTAGGATGAAAATTGCGTAACCATATCCGTTCGTACGTTGTTCGCAGAGACACGGCAGCAAAACCAAGAAAAAAAAGCTCGAAGCGGAACTCGGAACGTACCGCGGTAGAAATAGAACCATTGTCAAGGTGGAATTATGCAAACGGTTCGGCTGGAAGAGAGAAGAACGTGTAACAGAACGCATAAAATGGGGGCCCACAAAAACACTCACTCTCAGTTCAAGTTTACAACGGGTAGCAACGAATTGCTATATGATGCTTCTCTTAAAAGACAGCCGAGTAAAAATAAGAATCCAGATGCTCAAATAGAAGGAAAAGGGCTTTAAAAACAAGCATCACTGCAAAAACCGTCTGCAAGGTTAAGAATTGAAATTCCAGCACAGTAGCATGAACAAAAGATGGGGATGTACCGCGAGTATGGCACGCAGGGGTTAGCTTTTGTGGTACATTTCTGCGGTACGGATCTCATGACTTTTAGCAGCTTTTGGTTACGAGACCCGGGACAGACTGGTTGAAATATCATGTTGAATTATGGAAACAATAAGTTGCGCATTGTTTTATGTGTCGTCGGGAAACGTAACAACTTCAGCAGTGCATCACTGGAGCAGTGTTAGTAATAGGGGTTCTACAAAAATCTCGCCTGGCCTCCGCCTATCAGTGATGTTTGGATATTTCATATGGTTGGATACTACATATGGTTTTGTACTTCATAACTAACTCAACGGACTCATGGTGGTCGAGCTGTGTACTCAAATATGAAAAACTGTTATCACATTACCTGTTGAGCACGTAAACGTTCTCTCAGAGTCACTAACGGTAGATCATAATCCTAAATATGGAAGGTCTCATTGAACCATTTACACACTAACAAATAAAACTGACGGATTGCGAGAAATAATTCTTGGTATGAGGATATTCCTTTTTCTCAGGATTCCCAGAGCGTCTATCGTACCATTGTCAGAGGTTGCCCATTTGCCAACACTCAGTTGCAAGTCGGTATGCTGTCTTATTACCTGGTATTTCACAATGTCCCGGTATGCATCATCGGTCTTCCGATACCGAGTCAATCGCCTGCAAATGAGGGTTCCGTGTAGTGCCTTTCTCCAAAAACCTCAGAACGCTAGCGCTGCTGTGCAAAGAAACGTTAAGTCTGTCCGTGATGGTGGTTTTTTTCTGAAGCTATGGTGATGAATAGAGCTTCTGCTGAAATTTTGGATGTATTTTGAGAAAGCTTTATGCTGCTGCTGCTAGTATTTGATGATAATATTTCACAACTTGCAGGGCTATTCTCATTTGAGACATCTTGCTAAATCTTGTGGAAGATCTCGTATGACCTTTGAAATGTTGTGACCTATTAATTAATTAATCGATTGTTCAACGATATTGACGAATCAATGATCTTTCAATAAACGAATCTGGTATCGTTTCAGTGAAACTGCTACACCCTTCTCAAGGAGTCTTTTATTTCAATATATAGAGTTGGCATAGAGTGCACAATAATATGTACTTACAAACCAAGGGCATCATCAGAGAAAAAGTGATTGAGAGGTGATTTCAGAGGCGGAAACGAACTATTACACATTCCAATGGTAACTGACCGCTCTCACAAAAATAGCATTATACGATCTACCAAGTGATTTTACGTTAAATATCACCAGTTCTGTTAATCCAGATAGAGGTACATGGGCCCTAAACTATGCGGTAGTACATTAGGACATTTCTCGCAAGACATACAAAAATGTCTTTTATACCCAATCTTTCGACATTTGGAAACAATTTCTACAATTTTCATTGAGTGAGTAATAATCCTACCCTTGTGGCGGCCATTCCCCTTTACATCCCATCCTATCGTTTACGCGTCCGCCCACCTCTCCTTATTCCCTTGCGACGCACGCGGTTCTCCCAAAGTGATCCTTGGGTGCGGGCGCTATTGGATTTCAATTCCGTGGGTGATCTGTTTGACCACAATGTATACTTTGCTGTTTTCCGTTCCCGTGTTCTGTCTACCGCTTCCTAATGTGTCTCGTCTTTTTTCCACTTAACGCTATCTATGTATTGACGCCATTGTAAAACTCTTGAGGCAAACAATATTGAATAATAATAAAATAATAATAATATTAATAATAATAATAATGTCCTCTTGGTGCTTATCGAATTTCAAGGCCGTGTCACATACAGTAGAAACACGCGTTACAATCATATTTGTTAAAATTATTGTTGTTGTATTTTTTTTTGTTATTGTATGACGGCCTGGCCGTATTAAACAAAATTGTTATTATATTACTGTGTTAAAAAAAAACAGTTTTTTTAAATTTCATGTGAGGAACCAGGAACATCAGCTGACGTAAACTTACTATTTGACAGAACAGATCAAATGTTTTATAAACCAGCCACGAACAATGCTACTAGTTTATGACTTTAATGTGCATGAGACGTTCATGTATCATATTTTTAAAACAAAGCCCAAGGCCTCCGAATGACAAAATCTAACGGCAGTTCTTTTGCACCAGCTCCTCAATGCATCCTCTAGGGACGAGGACATCCTACAACTTTGTTGATGAGCTTTGTGTTTTAGTTGTGTTGCGTGGCTCTCATACGTCCTGAGAAGTTCTTCCTGTGCGGTGCTTCTGTGTCCTCCGTTACCTTCCTGTTTTCATCAGAAACCTGCTGCGCTTCCAACCTACAATCCGGCAATCAGACAATGACTACCAATGACTCAAGGTGTAAAGTTCAACAGGACACAACTGAAAAAAAAAACAGTATGCTTCGTCCATTAAAATGAAGTTAAGAAAGTTCGCCCACTCTTTAATTCGTTCTATAACAAAGTACGGTAAAGTTAAACAACTGTACCGTTTTGCCACAAATGCAACAGTTGTAGCAAGTAACCGCGTACATTGCCCATCCCTGACACGGAAAAAATTCCCAACCACACCGTACACGTTGGTGTTTCAAATCGAACTTGCTTTACCCACCGTTCTGCGCCATGTTGCACGATCCGCGCATCGACATGTGTTCGTCGGAACGTTTGATTTTTATTTATTTTCCACCGCGAATAGTACGGGCCGAGGACGAAGCGGTACAGGTGGACGCAATAGCGGGCAACAACGAATAAACTTTTCTCACTAAACGAAAACCAATTTTTGAAGGCTTCTGTTCAACCTGCCCTGGAGTGTGGTGTGATGCTGCCGTACAACATATGTGAACGTCTCGTTTCCTATCGTCATCTACGGTTTCAATCGTCGCCTACCTTCGGGTGTGGAGAGTTGATGCAAATTTCATTCAAGCAGCGATGAGTTGAGGTTTGAGAAAGTTACCGAACAAGATCTGCGAGCTGCGAAGTATTTCGTAGCAGCACGTTCACACCAGCGAACGTCAGCCGGTGCTGAAATCCTTTGGAGACTCGTTAAGCAGCAGGAACGACGACGGGTCGGTACAGCATTCCGCTGGTTTCCTCAACCACCTTGGCAGAGGACGTGAGAAAATCGCATCCTTTTATTTACATTCCATTCTTCGGTCATGATCGCGGGGCAACAAACAAAACCCCGGGTGGACGGGCCAGGCAGGAGCATAGGATGTGCATAGTTGAAAAATTCTTTACCTTTTCTCGCATATGGCATCTACCGGGTATGGCGGGTTTTTTGGAAGGGGGGGGGGGGCAGGAAATTTAAATAATGGACAAATTGCTTCAAACGTACCCACAGAAAAGTTTGGCCAAGAAACGTTTAGACCACAGTTTTTTGGCAAGGAAGCGTGCGCCGCTTTGGGAATGGAATAACAATGAGGTGAATCTAGTGTATTTTTTCCTATCTATTCCTACGGAAACCGTTTCACATTATCGTAGAGGGAACACGTTGTGATGCGGGCATGCTTCTGAACTCGGCATCTAGCTAGGAGCAAGTATTGGCGAGGGTGGACGATAGAGTGCCAGAAGATGGAGAGTGAAAACTTTTGCAATCGATTCGCATAGTTACGGCCACCGCAAACGCTGTTCGTGTTTTTAGTTCGGTTTGATTAGTTCAATACGTTTTCGATATGCATTATGCTATGATTTGAAATCGTGTTTCGAGTCTTTGGTTTCTACTCGAAAGGAATGTATGATGTGGTTGTTTCCTGTGTTTTGCAATGTTTTAGGTTATCTTATGCACGAACGTTATTTCTTCGTTGAATATTAACATCATGTAACGCGTATTACAAATCACGTTTTCCTCAAGTTCTCAAATCTATTATATCTACATTGCAAATTGAGAAAAAATCAGAATGTGAATCAATTCATGGTTGGTTTGTTAATTTATAGAGACTTTGAGTCAATGGACTTCATTCGTCTCTTCTATTGTTGTTAGTGGCGTCGGATTTGAGATGTTATGGTTAAAATTATTTAGATTTGGTTGTAAATGTCAGTAGTTTTAAGAAAACGGATGAGTTTTTGTTGTTCTTGTATATTGTTGGATAGAATAATGTCGATGTTGTGATCAAGTTGAAAAGTAGATCGTTGTTGGGTGTATCCCAAACAATCGACCAGGAGGTGTTGGACTGTAATGGTAACTCCACAGTGACTGCAGAGTGGAGGAGTAGATTTTTCCATGAGGTGTTTATGTGTGGGATTTGTGTGTCCTATGCGGAGACGGGATAGAATTCTTTGGTCTCGACTGGAGTCGATGTCTATCCATGGGTCAGTAGTGAGTTTGATTAATCGGAGAAAACGGTTTTGGCATTGAAACCATTTCTTGTTCCAAATGTCAGAGACGATGTTTTTGGACCAAAGGAGAAGATCGTGTTTGGATAATGTGGTGTATTCTGTAGCCGGTTTTCTTCTGCCCTGGTTAGCGAGAAGGTCTGCAGTTTCGTTTCCCTGGATTCCAACATGCCTTGGAACCCAGCAGAACGTTACATCAGGATTTGAGGGTAAGTCTTCGAGGTGTTGAATGTGTGGGTTTTAGAAAGTTCCTGTGTCAAGAGCACTCAACACACTGGCACTATCTGAAAAGATGACGTTAGGTTTGTCTGGGTCGAGGTTTTCTTCTGCAGCTATCAAGAGGGCAATGGCGTCTGCGGAGAAAATGGATGTGTTGTCTGGAAGTTTAATTGCATGAATCAATTCATGATATCAATCATCTGTTTACTCATCTATATTGCTCAACATAGCTCTTAGCCTCATCTTCTTCTTCTTCTTCTTCTTCTTTGGCTTAACGACCTACTCGGTCATGCCTGCCATTTCTGGCCTAAGAGACTTAATGATACCACGTAGTTGGATAGTCAGTCCTCACTACGCGGGAACGGTCCAGATGGGATTTGAACCCCGGTCCTGCCGTATGAGACCGGCGCCGCTTATCTCCTCGGCCACCGGACCGCCCCCTAGCCTCGTATATCCTTCAATTCTACCACGATTGCATTACATGAACAAGCATTTCGTTATCTATTGTAGAAATATTTTCGTAAACATGCAATTGTCTGCTATAGCCAAGTGCTCTAAAAAGTATGTTTATAGTAAATAAATATAATATAAATACAATATATTTAAAAGCAATGTTCAACGAACTTTTAAATAATAACAACATAAGTACAACGAAATGAAGAGAGATTCCGTGAGAAATAAGGAAGGAAATGTAAAAAATGATAAATTTAAAGTGTAATAGTAATAAAATATAAAAAAAAGTTAGTTAGTACGGGCAGAGTAAAAAAGAACTTCCCAAAATATATTACTAAGATTAACAGTGTATACTGTTTTTATTTGTTGAAAATTGGACAACATAATTATCATGCTTAGCTGAACTTTCTTCCGCAGTAGCAGCAAAATTCTTGATAGTAACTTTATTATCCTATTGCTTTTTCCCATGAAAATAGAGGTATGCATTTCCTAGAAACAACCAACCAACAATCTTCTATTTCGCAATAACTCAAACGAATGTTACCGAATGAAATGTTCGAACGAAAACACAAAGAATAAATATTCACCTTCGATTCTCTAGAAAAAGGCGATGGGCTCTGAAATTGTAATACATGTACACATCCTTCTGCATGTCACTGATACCATCTGATATTACAATATCTTGTCATAAAACCACTCTCCAACAAAAATTGTAACGTATATCTCGAAACACAAATCGAAGATATGCAATGAAATATATATACCAACATCCGACCGTAAAATATTCTAGCTTTGATTATGATTTACATTTCCCTCTAGACAGTACTACTCCTATAAAATCCTGCAACATAGACAGGAATCTGTATGGTCACACATCTCCAACCCATCATGAGTACGGTGCGATATTTTATCTCTATACACTAAATCTCACCACTAGATACATCCTTTGTTTTACGCCATATTTTTGTGACGTTTTGCCTGTTTGCTTCTGTTTTACAGCACCATCAATCCGATTCTGTACAATGTGATGTCGCATCGGTATCGAGTCGCATTCCGGGAAACTCTCTGCGGACGGCGGCGTGGCTTCGGTACCGGATTCGCTCGCGATCAGTCCAGTTTCCGGGAGACGACAATCGACGTCAACATAGCGGGCGGTGGCAACGGCGGTAGCAGTTATGGTGGCTACGAAAGTTCTCGATTGGTAAGTATGATTGTACGAGCGAAGGAATCTCGCTGCCAAAAGATTGCCATTCGTCTCGAACGCGTCAAATCAATCAGTCCCGCAGGAACCCAGTGGGAGAAATTAGATGATGAGCACATTCCTTCTGGGAATGCAGCCAGAAATACCGCAGGTTTACAATGGAATGGATTTTAATTAAAAACTACAACTAGCATGGTATATGGTGATGGATACATTCCTCACGGATAGGAATGTAGCACCAAAAGGCATCGAACCAGTATAAATTAGTTTGAGCCTCTCAATCGGCTAAAGGATAGGCAAATATCTTATGTAAACTTAACTCGTTAACAGATTTCTATATCTTCTAGCACCGCCTAGCAACGTAGTAATATCATGTTGTATTTGAAGAAGAAAATTCAGCCAGAAAATTCCAGTTTGGGCCCTTCAAACACCATTCATTATGCATTTCTATCATATGTGGCTCTTTGCTCCAAGAAATTTACCTTTTCTGCTTTGAGATCACTTTACATCATTCCAGTATGGACACTGGAGTGCACATATTTTTCAAAGTAAATAAACAACCCACCAAACTCTTTATAAGCTGAGAGATTAAAAAAAAGTTTAACTTTAAAGAGCTTTACCGAGTCCATTACTGCCACCTGATGCAGCATCTAAAATTCAACTAACTACCTCGTACGAGAACACCATCGCGTAACGTTAGTGCAGATGCAAAGCTTCACCTACACCGAGTTTACCTACACCGGACATTGTTTGCATGTGGTTGTAATATCCTGAGAAGCAGATTAACACATTAACACCCTGCTGCTAATTGAGAGGTTTTAACAACAACCAGGCGCCTCCATCGAATTTATGGATCTTCGTTTGCACCTTTCCATACAGGGCACGGACGGTTTAGACGGAGGGCGAATTGCTCGAAAAGTCCATTATACTTTCATGCCCGTTTTGTGCGAAGATAAATACGCTCATGCATACATGAAAAATTTACATCGTCCATCAGAGCGTTAACTCCATTTGGTTGTAATGCTTTTTAGACCGTTTCGGAGGTGTTCCCCGTAAGACAGGATTGAATTAGCGCCACTTACAAGGAGAGCTATATTTTCTGTTAATACTCACGCTCTTTACAAAATAAATCTAAACATGGGTGTGCGGTGAACTGGATAACATAAAATTAAAAGTTTAAATAGATGTCTTCGAAACATCATAAGCAGGAAGTGAAATTGCGTACATACAAAAATAAATAACATAGGTATACGGCCTGGCCGTTCTTCAGTGAATAAAAAAAAAACATCTAAAGCAGTAAACCATCCTCTTTTATGCATGATTCTACAGCTTATCTTCATTTTCCATTTCATCGATACAACGTTTTTGTTTCCTTATCTATTGCTGTAAATTGCTGAAATTTGTAAATTTGGTGAAAGTTCACTCGTTTGTCCTTCATGAACGGGAAGTACCAATTTCTCATCCTCATCACTGTTTCGCATTGCGAAATTGTTTCACCGTACACCATAAACGTTCGTCCCTGTTCAGCAAATCTAAAGCATCTGACTGACTGTATGCGGCACGCCACTTCACAGAAAATCGTTTTCCACCCTACGGGTACAGGGGACACACCGTACGGTTCCGAGAAAGCGTAACGCATAAGCATACCTACGGAGGGAAGCCCCTTCTGACAAAATGGCCCACCCGTTTGTCATTGGCAAGTGATGGGTTGGAAAATTGAATTTAACAATCCCACACGGCCACGCGGTCACGGTGTCATGAAGTTTGTTTGTTTTTGATGCTTGAAATGTAGCGTTTGCAGTTCGAAAAAAATTTCCTTTGTGTTTTTTTTGTTTGTAGCCAGTAAAAAGACAATATTCTTTTTTGTTGATTTTCACGAAGCGTCTTGAAGAGATGCAATAAAAAATGCTACCGTTTCCGAAAAAAAGATGGATGGTTTTTTGTCATTTCTATTTGAATTTCTCTGCTCGCTTCTTTCAATCATTCACGCAGAGGTTAGTCGCCTAAAGGATTATTATTTTTAGGTACCCTCAACCGTCCAAGTCTGCAGCCTGTCTCGGAAATAACTCGGAAATGTGTTTTTTGTTGCTTCCGTTACTGGGTTTGTAATCCGATAACCACCTCAGACTTTTTTCTGTTGATCTCTTTTTTTCGCTTCTTTATCCGGTTTAGAATTTGGGACGGGGTTATGGTGTAAAGACTATTATCTAGCTTGTAAAAATAAGAGGAGGGTATCGTACGAAAAAAAATTAAAGTATGGAGACTTGAAATATTATAATTAAAGTTGGTTCATTATAAGTTTCAAAACGAAAGAGAACGGCGAAACTCACTTGCAGGCCAACGAGCTGCTTTCAAATTTTAGGACTTAAAATGTTTTCTTCAGATTATTTCATAAATTATTGGTTTATTATTTAGTTATTTTATTCGTATTTGTATTAAATAATCTGCCAGCGTCAACCACATAAGGAGCTTAGTTCAAAATTATAAGTCAATCTGAAACCAGGACATCATCATTAGGACTAACACGATCTCTAAACATACCAGCAAATTCGTTGAAATTGAAATGGTTATCTAAGCTATTGAAACTACGTATTATTGTGGATAATAGGATAACGTTCAGCCCAGAAGTTTGAAATGGAACAAATAGTTTATGTTTTCTAAATCCCCGATGCATCGATATCGTCGTGCAGTAAGAGCATTTTTCCAAATACACTAGACCTAATAGTAGATAGGGTCCTACCACCACAGCTGAGACAGCGGGTCGCAAATATCGAAAATTTTGTTTGGACCAATTCAAGCCTGCAAATACAACTGTCCTAATGATGACATCACACAAAGGAACAGTACTTTAGGGTTTATTTAACCAGCGCATAATATAAAGCTTTAAGTGGTCTTCAAATTCGCTGCACATTTTAAAATGAGTCTTAGAAGCGTGGTTTGCTCGGTCTAATACCTATTCTTAGTGTGCTGTAGAAGATTGTTTTGCGTCAATAATACCTATGTCTTTATCAATTCCAGCAAAAACTAATCTTTGCTGATAAGTTATGTCTGAATAATTCTGATGGATTTAAAGGCATTAAGCGAGATTTATGAAAAGAATCAGAGATTTAGGAATATACAGATTCGCAGATGGGTCTCTTATTGTGTGGATAAGGGTTTACGCTATAGAAATAACATGTTTGGTTTTTACTTCTCGTAGGATTCTCTCATCAAACTATGTTATAGTCTTTGGAATCTTTTAGATACTGTAGAAATATATTGTTTCCCCATTAATTGTAATCTCAACGGTCAACGTTGTACCTGTTGGTGAACAACAAGATCCCTCACGGAGCACTACTTCAAAGAATGGAGCGAGCGTCTGCTGCCTGCTCAAGATGCGACCAAGTTGAGACCCTAGAGCACAAATTTGCAAAGTGCTCTAGGGTTTAGAATGCTTGGAGCATTCTGATGACCAAAATGTAAGCTATTGTTTCCGATCACACCCTCAATGCCCCATCCCTCCTCTTACCTGATTTAAGTAACATTAACGCAAGTAAGACGGGGCGGTCCGGTGGCCGAGGAGATAAGCGGCACCGGTCTCATACGGCAGGACCGGGGTTCAAATCCCATCCGGGCCGTTCCCCCGTAGTGCGGACTGACTATCCAACTACGTGATATCAATAAGTCTAGTAAGCCAGAAATGGCAGGCATGACCGAGTAGGTCGTTAGGCCAAAGAAGAACGCAAGTAAGAGAACTCTCCTCCTACGTTTGTTTGCAAACTACATCATCCACATTGTTGGAAACAACAATGCTGCGATTGATGTAACTATTCTTGAATGTTCTTTATAAACCCTATACGTCATCCCTTCGTGTATCGCTTCATACCATTTATAAACTAGTATTTAAGTTTGTTTTTGTCAATAAACATAAACATAAAAAAAATTGTAAGAAAATAGGAATTTATTGAAATTAAATTCCTCTTCATTCGTATAAAACTTGATCTAGTTTGAAATATTTCAATTTATTCAAACTTCTTCAATAATCTTCCACTAAATACTAATGTAAAAATCTGCTTCTCAATCTATAACATTTTGCTGGCGATAAATAAGTAGAGTAAATCAAGTTTTACGAAAGCTCTAGAAATAATGTGAAAATGATAAAAGTTAAGCTTAAAGTCCAGGATAACATCAAGGTTAGTTATACACGAAATACGGAATAATATTTAGCCAAAAGATAGTATACGTGACGGTTATTGCAACTTGCAAATCTATTCAGGCGAGATTGCAGCCGAGTACAGTCAGCTACATAATTTATTCTATAGAATTTAATCACAAGAAAGAAACGAAGAGACGTCATTAATAAAGAGGGCGGAAAAGAGAGGACGTAGGACAATGCCTTGAGGTTCTTCTGTGCTATTCGTGAAACTTTCAGAGAATATATCGTACCATTTATCTCTCATTGATCGTCCAGATAGGTAAGATCTCAATTAATCAATGGAAAGGGAAGAGTAATAACAAAATATACGGCCCGGCTGTTTTACCGTAAATAGATGTTTTCTTATTTTTATTAGGACAATAAACTTGCCGGGAAACCAAATATTTATGAAAGCACAAGAAAAGAAATCTTTGTTCATCTTGAAACAAAGGTGCGATGACGGAAAATGCTCAATTTAGATATATGTTGAAAACTAATTTCATTGTACGTATTTTTTATCATTTTATTCCACTAAATTCCCCTCACCATCAGTAGTCTGACATCAAATGGAGCACATGGTCGAATGAAAATTATGTAGATTTCAAGTTTTGTCCGAGAAAATTCTACTTTTCCTATCGCTTTCCTTTTTTTGTTCAAGGAGGTCCCTAACATCTGTAAACATAAAAAAAAAACTGCAGACCGCGAAAAGTTGAAGTGCCCACTATCTATACTTCAGTGGTTTATGCGATACTCTTCAAGGCGTATAACGTCCGCCTTGGAACCTAAATTGGCTTTATTATTATGTTAACTAGTTTTTGAAAATTTCTTGGTAAAAAAGTGATATTTTGTTTGATGAAGACAATGTAAATTTGCTTGCGTTTTGAATTGTTATTAATTATCATAATACCCACGGAAAGATAAAGAATAGAATTGCTTTAGAAGCCTTCTTTTAACATCTGGATAGTGCGATTGAGAAAACGATTTCATACTAATAAAAAATAATAATTAAACTTCGACCAAAAATGATTTACTGACTACCAAAGCTGTAAATTTGATGATCGTTAGAAGTAATGAAAATCTAATCGGGTATTATTTACCAACCGATTTTGCCGTACAATATTTACCCATCCGTCCCTGTACGCGCCTATATATCCATCGGCAAATTTACACTCAACAACATGCACAGCAAAAATAAACGCAATCCAGCTCATGTTCATTGGAAGGCACGGTTTTACGAGGTACTCTGCTGCAGGAATATTAAAAAAGTTAGAGGGCGGTACGAAAAACGCCCCTCATCATGATTCACCAAACCGTTGCAACCGGACTAATCGAGCCAAACCGGCGAAACATGTTATTTGTGGAAGAAAAATGCTTTTTAAGCCACGTTTCACGTGAAACCCCCGCCACGGGATGCCACTCGTCGAAGGGAAATCTTTGCAATAAGGGTTTAAAACTCACCCGCCATGATATTTAATTCGGCGAACAGGAAAGATTCTATTCCAACGGAACCGAACGGGCAAGAAGAGCAATAAAAAATGCCCCATATACATACACACGGGTTTGCAACAAGCGGTTTGTGTAGGAAAATAACTTTAAGGGCAGGATAAGTCATACGGTTCCCGCGAGGGGATTTAGTGGTTAAGTGTTTTTAATTTTTCTGTTTCTTCGCAATGTTCATTTGGTTTAGTATGCGGTTGGGGTTTTTGGAACAAATTTCAAGTCCATTGCCCGATTTACGGGTTTAAAATTCTGGTCACGGCACCGGCTCCAAATTTTACATTCAGCTCAACTTTGAATGTAGCTGTGGGGAAAATATGGACCAAAACGAAATAGCTTACCTTTATTTAAGTCATCGCCAAAATGACTAACGAATTTCCATCCTTTCCAGCTACGGGCACGGTCGATGATGCAATCCAAACGATCCCGATTTCGAGGCACACTGCACACGAACAACAGTATACGGTACAGTGACAACTGCATTCGGCGGAACTCCCTGCAGGTACGGTATCCCTTCGGTAGCTGAAATGCCAAATCATTTCCTTTCGTCGACGGTCCGGTGGGACGGCATTCGTGTCCCGCCCGGTTGTCGTTCCCGATGATCCCTGCTAGCTCAAACATTGAACAGAGTCGATTTTCGCCATCGTGACCAACTGGAACCGGTCCGTCTGCAACTCGCAAACGCCTAACGACTCCGTTACATTATTCCATTTCATTAGCGTCCGATGATGATAAGGATCGCGTTACACCAGAATGCTCCGAGCCACGGAGGCTGGGGCTCCGGTTCTTGGCAGCACAAATGGTCCGAGCACTTCACGCCGGTCCGTTGGTCGTTTCTGCTCGAATTGCTCACTGCTGACCTACATCAGTTGGTGCTGTCTTTTATGTCTACACAAATAGTTTTATTCCCTTTTTTTGTTAACCACCCACCCCCTCTCTCGACTGGAAATCAACGTAACGCATCGGCGTATTCCAAGTTCGGGCGAGAAAGTTCTGTTTCTGTTGTTTGCCCTGCTCTTTTAATGGTAGCTTGATTGGAAATTGGTTGCCATTGTGGGGGCATTCAAACCGTTCCATCCACTCGGCGGAATTCCATCAATGGGGAAGGCAATCTTTGATCTAACATATTTCATCTTTACGAGAGTTTCAGTCAGCGAAAATGGAATGGAAAACTCTCTTTCCAAAAAAATAGCCCACCGTTCCAATGCATCACGTTCACAAACGGACCGTATTATTGTATCGATTTGATTACCAGTTTAGATGCGATTAGGAAAGGAAAAGGGAGGGGGGGGGGATTAGGAGTTCGCTCCAGTGTAACCGGTGTAATGCAAATCCACAACTTTTTGGTTCTCATTCTTCAATCACAAGCGCCCAGCACAAGTAAGCATCATTGCCTGGAACCACACAACAAACGACCGCGTATCGGACGTCCAAAGTAAGCATAGAGATAGAGATTCTGTCTCTGCACTGTAATTCCCTACATTTCGACGTTCCTCCCCTGTAGTCTCCAAGGTCCATCTGTAATGTGTTCGCAAAACAGAAATGTTTCCCCCCTTAATCTTGACCGATGTGCTCAGTGAAGCTTTAGGCGGGTTTGTGGCAGCTCGAAACTTGCTAAGCTTCTTCGTACCATTTGCTACCACCTTGAATTCCGACCGTTCTCGATCGATTGCCGTCCATTCGATGACATTTTCGGTACACACGTAACGCCCGGTACACGCAACACACGGACTTGATTGAACCGATTCTTCTTGGTCATTCTTCAGCCGGAACGGAACGTTAAGAAAGTTACATCATCATCGGAGATGCTGAACCGAAGCACCAAGCCGGAACTTTACGTGAAGGGATGCTTTAACTTCCAGCGAGTGACATGTGTCGTTGTGCCTGTGGAAAGCAGCCTTCCCTTTTCTCACCCATTGCCCCCTGTGCTGTATTCTCTAATAATAAATATGTTTGCTAATGGACACCCTGACCAGCTCGCAACCAAGAATTGATTGTGTCTCATTCGTTCCACTTTTTTCTCTCTCCTTTTGCTAAGCTGTATATGTACCGTATATCCCTGCACGATTCCATATGTTGCCCTGCCCTGATGAACTACTCTGCCCTCCTCTTCAGGGTATCCGATTCCAAAACAGCTCACGAGCGATCTTTCTTTGTTACCTGGTGTGTCTGTGACCCGGTGTTCAGTAGTTGCGAACTTTGTTACAAAATAGCGCCCCCTAGTGCATGGCCTTCGGCCTCTAAAGAAATGGCGATGATGTGATAATTAATATTGTTTTCTCGATTGTCTCTTACGTCTTTCCTTTGTCTCTGTCAGATTGGCAATATGCCCAGCAGCCGGAACTCGCTGTCACCCAACCTTACCACCGATGTCGTGGTGATGCTGGAGAACAATCTCAACGGACGGCCACGGTGCTATACCACCTCCGCTACCACGCTCGTCACGAACGTCGTCTCCAGCAATTCGACCGTGACAGAAAATAGCTTCAAGATACCGCTGATAAACATCGACAAACCTGGCCCGGACCGCATCGTACGTCCGCTGGCTGGCAGCCATAGTGGGAGCTGTACAAGCATCGAACCCGGCACCAATTCACACCTGAATGGTATTGGAAGCATCGGCAGTAGTAGTAGTGCTGCTAACAACAATAACAGTGTGTGCAACAATAAGAACTTTGACGCTACGGTGTCCTTGGAACCGGCGGACCAACCATCTGGATCGCCGGCGACGACGCCTGCCAACTCACCATTACCCGCCTTACCGGCTGTTACGGTTGTGCTGGAAGAGGAGGATCATCCCAATCAATGCGCAACAACGGACGAACCACTGCAGCACGCTGACGGCGACAGCAGTCCGGATATTCCCACCGTACCGACATTCCACTATCATCCCAACCTGCTGCAGCAACGGTGTGGCGAAATGGACGAGGTGGTACTGCTGACCGATACAAAGCACGAGACGTGCATTTAACAGTACTACCGACAGAGCGCTGAACGACCGAGGGAATGCTGCAAGGCGCGCTGAAGAGAGATACTCAGACTGGTGGAGTAGCGAGCGGTGGTACTTTTTGCCGGACCGCTGTAGCACAATCGCCGGCACGTGTCGCCGGCTGGACGGTGAGACGCGGACAAAATCCAAAGAAAGTTTTGTGCAAATGCCACAGCTTAGTTTAAAATTGTTATGATACACCGATTACCGATCTGGTAGAGTAGTACGTAGCGAAAGAAGAAAACCCCCGATTCTGCGGCACAGAGCGGATGGAACAAAGATGTACAACAATGTGATGATGAGCTTACTAATTAACCCGCTGTTTAAGTTAATGTGACCTAACCTTCCGTACTTGTGGTGACAAAATCCGCGGAACACGGTACGAAACGGACTTTAACGTAATAGCTTAGTGGAGAAGGAAACAACTAGCCAAACGAAACGTGTATATAACAGTGGACGTGTTACCGTAGAATAATATACAACAAGAGTGAAGTGATTTGGAAGGGACAGGCACGACAGAAACAAATGGTACAAAACAGTTATTCTTCGCACACAATACTTACCGTGTATCGAACCCTGTTGACCCCAAAATATGGAACCTGCTGCCAACACATCAGGTCTATAAATAAGTTTTGACGGTATTTCTTACGGAGTTCATAGATACCAAATGGGCATTGATTTTATTCAAAAAAGTAATTTCCGACACTTTGTACAACCTTTTCCCATCTTTTGGGCAGATTGTGGATTCCTTGTTAAAAAAAGAAATCCGGTTTGGACGCAATCCATGTTTCGATTAAATTTTTCAGTTTAACGCAATTCTGGAAGTGCTGCGCGATCAAGCCATGCTCCAGCGACCGGAACAGATGGTATTCGGAGGGCACAATATCTGGGCTATATGACGAGTGGGATAAAATTTTAGTGTCTGCAGGTAAGTGCCGACAGGTGTCACCACATGTGGCCGATCATTGTCGTGCAGCAGAATGGTTTTTTCATGCCTGGTCGCGTACTGGGGCTTTTTTTCCTTCAATGCGCGCCTCAAACGCATAAGTTGTCGTCGGTAAACGTCACCCGTGATGGTTTCGTTTGGTTCCAGCACTTCGTAGTACACCACACCCAGCTGGTCCCACCAAATGCACAGCATTACCTTAGCGCCATGAATGTTCCGCTTGGGTGTCGAGGAGGTAGCATGACCGGGGTAACCACTTTTCATCACCAGTGAGAATTTCTTGCAAAAAATCCTCCCGGTTATGCCGTAGGAACAGTTGCTCACAGGTGACCCCCAATGCCCTTCTTCCGAATCATGCATAATGCTTTTAGACGCTGACGAATGACTGGTTTAGTAACCGCAAACGCACTTGCCAGCTGAGTCTGTGTTTGGGTCGGGTCTTCATCAAGAGCTGTCTCCAGTTCTCGATCTTCGTACTTTGTTGGCCGTTCGGAGCGGCCGATTCAAAACACACAGGCTCCTATATGACGGTTATCAAATTGAAGCGGTATGAGTTGACATCCACACGCAAGGTGTTGAGAATGTGGCTGTGTTTGTAAGTAAGTCCACTATAGAGTTGACGTAGAAACTGACGATATTGAGATCTATGGCAAAAGTGTTGAGTTCAATCGAAAAACGTTGTATTTTTTGTTTAAAAACCGTCAAAACTTCGTTATAGACCTGATACTTTAATGATGACGTTAGCACTGTAGAGCACAGTTCTACGAAGTTCCGCTCGAAGAATATCCACTACCCTTCGACGTACTTAAAGAGATTCCGCGTAAGCTCATTTCCCATAAATTGATTCCCACGCGCAAATAGAGAACTGAGCGTCATCTTCCCCACTTCCGGTTGGTGTTGTGGGCACGGCGTGCCTATTACGATATGTTATTGCTCATTTTCCTACAACCTCCCTATTCGGTGAGCAAAACCATAACGACCAATGGACGATTAGAAAACAATTTGAAGAGGATCACATTTACACGTTTTATGGATGCATGGGCCGGATGTGGTTCGCTGGAAAATCTCAACAGGGCAGAAAGAACCGGGAACGATCAAAGAAGAAGTAGAGCAAAACAACCCATCGTAAACTAGGGCGCTTCTAGCAAAAGCATATAAACGCCCAAAGGAACCACCGTATTGAGCATGTTAAAAAAAATAAATGACCGGAACTTCAAACACACACACACACATACTCACGGGTACACAGATCTTGGAAGGATATGTTTGTTGTATACAGAGGATAAATAAAAGTTTAAGATTATTGTACGTTGGCATTGTTGGGTGGGCGGCCTTAACCGTTGGGGCCACTAATTTCGGCACGTGCTTGCACACGTACGGGTACTCGCGGTAAGTAACAGGAAGTTGGATCGCTTCTTTACTGGATTTTGGGTAAAAGTTTGGTTAAAGTTTAACGCGTGCCTTGCGTGGTTCAGGTTTGTGCTTTTTTTTCTCTCTCCCCAAAGTTAAACCAATGTCCATCATCCTGCGCTTAGATGCCAGCCAAACGAACAAAGCTAGAGGGAAGATAAAATAGGCTACTGTACGATACGGTGCTTTATTGATTTCCGGTCAGTTAGTGGTAAATGGTGTCATAACTTTTGCCCATTTCCACGCACCGTAGGCTGTGCTGTCGAGTGAGATTATGTTGACGTGCGGACGGATGGCGAGACGCGTTACTAGAAATCGAACAGGAAACTTAGTGGCAGGTTGGTTGGTAGACGATGTTTGATACGTAAATGGGCAGTTCGATTCGACTGCTGATAAGCGTGATTACTCGTCATGAAGCACTCGAAAATTTTGCTCAAATTGATACGGTTTTCTTCTACGAATAATTGTACCCTTGCCTGAAGTGGGTCTTTCTAGGTGGAGCGCATTGGTTTTACGGTAAATGGTCAATTATTTTGCACTATGACAAATTGATTGACCGATCAGCATTGTAGAAAAATTGCCAAATTCTAAAATTGCGTACAAGACGCCAAGTACGACGCAGTGATCCTCATCTTAATATCGAGATACAGAGTTCCACCATAGTCAGGTTTCCTTTTGAGGATAGTTCAAACTTAGTGAAAGATCAAGCATGTAACAATGAAACTTACACTTAAGTGTAACTTGTAATATGTTACACTTCACAACATGTTGCATCAGGAATTGACTAACAAATCCTAATCTACCTAGATGGAAGATTGTTAAATACATTTTCCATTGGGAGTAAAACGTAAATAACTTTAAATTACGATTATGAGCTAAGCGTTATGTTCGATGGTAGGTGTTGCGTCCAGCAACGAAATCCTTTTCGAATATATTCCAATGCGCAGCAAGATCGACCGTCGTTCCAAGGACTTCCTTGTTGTATTATGTTTAAGAAGAAATAAAAAAAATAAATTGTCGTCAACCGTATTCATACTGCTTACTTATCTTTCGACGCAGGACCCGTCATAGATTTATGAATATTATAGTTTTACCGATTGCATAACCAAAACCATTTTCCCTCCCTGTATCGGCCGCCTAAGTATAAAACCACTTCGAACCATTAACCACTCAACTGACCATACCAGGCGCTCCTCCAAATTTTCCTGCATACTGGAGGATCAGTCCGCTGAAATCGATCTTTGACGAATCTTGGTCTATGGCTGCTACTTCATCCTGTCGCCTATCCATAACCGCATTTACCGGAACCGGTTAATGAAATGTGGGCTTAGTAGGAGGGTAGAAGAAACCAACAACTAGCAGGTAAAAACGCGGTGTGGCCCTGGAAGCTCGATTATTTCTGCCGTGTCGTAGATATACCGCGACAAATAAGAAGAACCGCACCGGTAGCAAATACAGCATTAGAAAAACAAAATTATATTCCGGAATAGCTTTCGTAAAGAGTAATATACTTTTAAGCCAGCAAAAGTTAACAACCGGAAAAGGTTATCCTTGGTGAACGTAGCAAAAATGGTAAATGTTTAATCCGAGACTCATAGGAAGATCATCGCTTTAGGGTTTATTGGTGGCTACCACTCTCAGGTTTTCTGACCCATACATGTTTTGTTATTTCTTTAGATACAAGGCAGCTACTCCTGATGACAAGTAGGTTGAGGAACGCGGTTCTAGTGCATTCTATTGTTATTTTAAGAGATTTGGTTTTGCTTTTATTTTGTTTTTGTTTTTATTGATCTTTGATCCAACATTTAAACGCAGAGTAGAAAAAGAACCCAAAATCCAGAAACAATGTACCAACCACCAACATCGATTGCGCGTCGAACGCACGAGAATGGTGTCACTTATTGACCGCAAACAAGTCTAACTTGAAACTACACTGCTTGTCTACATTCAAATGTTGTAACAGTTCCCGATAGTGGCAAAACGAATTAGTGAATGTACAAACTCATCAAGCACGCAAACTACTAAACTAAACTCTTTAGAAAATGTTTTCCTGGATACAGTTACAACTGCACCAGGACTGAAATGGACAATGATTCTATGCTCTATATTCTGCAAGATGTAGCTGAACGGTTGGTTGCTCGTTGTAGTGCTTATCCACATGGAACTGATCGACGTTCTTGACTGTAAACTGGGACTGGGGTGGCTGTACATGGCCACTGTTCAGCACCTCACTGTCTACCTGTGATTGATTTCGGCTACGTTGATACTTCGGTCCGAGGGTAGCGATTGCTTCTTCCAGTCCTAGCTCAGCCGCCGTTAGGAAATACTTTTTCGCCATCGAACGACTCGCACGCAATCCGGCGTACCCGCGGGCATGGAAAACTCCAACATTGTAGATCGCTTGCGGATGTCCCTGCTCGGCCGCTTGTTGATAGCATTCCAAAGCCTGCAAGTGATAGATAAAGAATAATATTTATTCTACAGAAATCTGACCAAAGGTTAAGCAAGACCTACCATTTGCATATCCTTCGGCATACCGTAACCTTGCTCATAGCAAATGCCGAGGTTAAACGCGGCACCTGCATGATGGTGACTGGTGGCCAGCTTCAGATGGGGAACGGCAGATCCGAATTCACCCAGCTCAAGATTGCGGCATCCTAGCTGATACTCGATCTCACCCAGTACGTTGACGAAGCTCTTAAAGGCATCATCGATAGTTTCAGTCTGTCCTTCATCACCCTTGGATGGTACTTCCACCGCGGTTATGTTTTCGTTTTGCGAAACGAATACATCCCTCGGAACAGTTACAGTCGGTTTTATTTCATTGTTGATTTGAAAAACAAAACGCTGCACCTCGGTACGATTCCGGTCGGTGTAATCCACAAAATCGTGCCCATCATAAGGAATGAAAGAGGCGAACGATTCAACAAGGGTGTTTCTTTGTTGCTTCTTCTCATCTAACCAAGCTGTATCGGTGATGGATGGTTTTGGAAAAGAATCTGCAAGTCTAGCAGCGGATCTCAAGCCAAAGTGCTGCGCTAACACCTCACAATGGCGGGCCGAAATTCGGCGATGTTCTGAAGCGGCGAAAAGCAGCTGGGAAGTTAAGCCCTTGCCAAAGACCGAATGATCATACCGACGGGTACGGCGATGAAGGCAGAGCAGCTGGGTGGTATACCATCCACAGATAATGGCACTGGTCTGGAGGCGCACATAAAAAATACGTTTAAAGATAAGGATCTTATCAGGTGGATGAATTTGTTTATGTTCTGTGCAAGCGCCTTTCGCTTTACGGTAGGCTTGTCCTATCAGAATGAGTCAGCAGGAGTAACCGGCGAAACACACTTACCCATGTTATTGCACCGAGCCAAGAGTGTTCAAATGGTGTCTGGTGGTATTCCTTCCGCTTGGTGCCTTCTTGATCCGACTGGTTCGAACCGGTACCATACTGCCGTTTAGCCCGTTCATCAAGCTGATTTGGGCGGACAATGTGTAGCAAGCAGTAGCGTTTGCCGTCCGCTTCATGCACCTCACGGCCACAGGTTCCATCCTGCGGTGGAGTTTCCCCGCAGAACCGTTCGCTAGCACTGCAGCTCCAGTTACGCGGTACTTCTAGTACATGGGCTGTCTTGTCGTATACATCGCGTATACGACGGGAAACATATTTCCACATCGCTTGCCGCACTCACTGCTGCATCGACGGTTAGTGCTATCTAACTGGCACCGGAACTATTTGCTTCAAAGCGGTAATACACAAGGAAAGTGGGTGAAATTGTTGTAGGAAAAGTAGCTTGCCCGATAACCAGCGGAGAAAAACAAATGCGAAATATGTCTGTTTTTTTTTGCGCTGCTTCGGACTTTTGACGTTTGGTTATGTTGACAACACGTGAGATCACAACGGTCGAGGTCGTTGTGAATTTATATTTCATCTGCCTCCCAACCATTTCTTTTTGCTTTTTTCCTATTTTAAGCAACACTGAAGCTAAAGTATTATTTAAAAAATATACCCTTTGCATTTTGTTATACAAATATCAGCACTGCTAAAAATGGCTGCGTACTTTTGGTACCGCTTGACAACATACTCGTTTGACAGTTGGTACACCGACGTGAAGCGTTCAATTCGGCTTGCACCCAAAGTTAGAAGTTATTGACAAAACAAACACTTTTCCGCTTCATTTTCGGTGTAGTAAAATTCGAGATGGCTCGAGAAACAGAATCAGATGGATCAGGTGAGCAATATTTAGGCTTTCAACAAGTTTCTTTGATTTATTTCATGTGGGTTTTCGTGTGCGAACAGGTTCAGAATCGGGCTCTAGCCGCAGCAACAGCAGAAGCCGAAGTCGGAGTGGCACCCCTCAAGTAGCACCAACACCCGGATTTTCTTTGGAACACCACGATTCTCGGTATGTTTTACACCCTTCGATCTTATTTATGGTACACACGATAACAATTAAACGTTGCTTGTAGATCCAACTCGCCCAATCAACGCTCACGTTCCCGTACACCGGGACAAAACAGAAGTCGATCAAATTCGCCCGGCTCACAGCGTTCGAGGTCGGGTTCTGGTAGCAGATCACCCACCCCGGGCAGTAGTGCACAGAAACGACGCAGTAGATCACGCAGCGGATCCGGATCACCGGCTGGTTCCCACAGGTCTGGTTCCGGTTCGAGACACTCGCGCTCCCGTTCGAGATCTCGCTCCGGATCCGGAAGCGGAAGGTCTCGTAGCGGCACACCACAAAACCGGTCCGGCAGTGGAACACCCGTCAATAGATCCCGCAGCGGTTCGGCAGCATCTGGATCTCCCGGCTCGGAACGGAAGTCTCGTTCCCGTTCCCGCTCTGTACGTTCCGGCTCGGCACGCAGTCGCTCCGGATCAGTACAATCGCCAGCGAATGAAAAACGAAAGCGTGCAGTACTGAGCGATTCCGATTCGGACGATGGTGCCAAAAAGGAGACGAAGAAGAAAAACAAACTTATCGACACGGACTCGGAGGAAGAAGCCGGTTCAGGGAAGGAAGGTGGAGCGAAGGGTAAGGATGTAACGGCCGATGCACTGTTTGGTGATGCGGATGATATCAGCTCGGATGAAGCCGCCGGTGACGAGTCTGGCCGGGAGCGTGATGAATTAGACGATCTGGAAGACGAGCAGCGCAAACAGGATCAGGCTAGGGATCGATCACGGGAAAGATCCAGAAGCCGAAGTCGCAGTCGCAGTAGAAGCCGTGACAGTGATCGTCGATCGTCGGATGAAGAAGGTAATCGAGACCGGTTAGCACGTTGGGAAGAACCCAAAGAGCCAGAACCGGAACCGGAACCAATTCCCGAGACGCGCATTGATGTGGAGATTCCCCGAATCGTGACTGATCTCGGACGAGATATCCATTTCGTGAAACTACCCAATTTCCTGTCTGTCGAGACGCGCCCGTTCGACGTGGACACGTACGAGGATGAAATCGATGAAGAGGAAACGCTTGATGAGGAAGGTCGGCAGCGGTTGAAACTGAAGGTAGAAAACACAATCCGCTGGAGGAACAACATCGACCGGCAGGGTAATGCACAGCGCGAAACAAACGCTCGGTTCGTCAAGTGGTCCGATGGCAGCATGAGTTTGCACCTGGGGTCGGAAATCTTCGACGTGTACAAGCAACCACTGCAGGGTGACCACAACCATCTGTTCATTCGGCAGGGTACAGGTTTGCAGGGCCAGTCCGTGTTCCGCACGAAGCTCACCTTCCGGCCACACTCGACTGAGTCGTTCACCCATCAGAAGATGCTCATCTCGTTGGCGGATCGGTCACAGAAAACATCCGGCATCAAGATCCTTACCCAGGTTGGGTTCGATCCCGATGCAGATCGGAAGCAGAACCTCAAGAAGGAAGAGGAGAAGCTGCGCATGGCGATGCGTGCAAAGCAGACGTCTTCGAAACCGAAGCGTGGTCGGGACTCGGGTGCGAATGCTGGCAACGCGTACCACCACGACGAGGGTTCCGACGATGAGGGTGGCATTTCGATCGCGGCCATTAAAAACAAATTCAAGGGTGACAAAGGGAAAGGGTCTGGGGCGAAAGGAAACGCCGCCATCTATTCGTCGGACGAGGAAGGTTCGGATGTGGAAATGGGTCGACGTAAGAAAAATATCGACAAGAAGAGGGCACTCAAATCGTTGGCCGATTCGGATGACAGCGATGCCGGGTCAGGTTCGGAGGGTTCGCACGGAACGCGGTCGCGATCCAATTCTGCATCCGGTACGGGTTCGGGTGGGGAAGGTTCCGGCAGTGAGAAGAGCGGTAAGGGTGGCAACAATTCTGAGCCAGATAGTGACGAATAATGCGTATAGCGGCACGAGAAAACTTGCTATTAACTTTTAGGCATCGAAGAAATGCAACCCGAACGAATGGAATAAAAAGGACGCGAAGGAGTTTAAAAATACACAATTCGAGTTGTAGAACATTTACCGAAACAAAAAAATATTGCCCTGCTATAAATGTACTGCACACAACGGGCATTCGACACGCGGCCGTTGTCATTAGTTTCCGGATACTGTACTAACGATGCTTTATCGCCATAGTAATCTGTTGATGCACGATAAACATTCTTTGCGCGCGCAATTGCCTCGGGTAGCCGAACAGCGACTACGAAGCGCGACAGTTACTACTTGCCATCACATGGAGAAGGAAGACATTGTGAAGGCACATCCGTATCGCATCATCACGAGAAGGGACTCTCCGAAACATGTGACTTCTGTTTGTTGCGTTTGAATATAACTTAAAATGTAAAGTGTTGTGTACAGTTGATCGAACGATCGTATATAGTTTAAAGAGTTGTTAACACGAGAAGACATGTTGTTCTCATCGATACCTTCGCTGCCGGCGCTGTTTGAGAATGTGGCCTCGGACCGGGTGCTATTCCGGAGAACGAGAATGTGAGTAAAACTTTCCTTATCAAAACTATTTTAAAGTATAAGGTGGGAAAATAATAAATACACATTAGTAAAAGCCAACCGTTTTTGCTCACTGAAAGTGGTAAAGTTATTTCGTTAGAGTTTCGTAATCGTTTAACTAACTAACCTACCTCGATGTCAATGTCGTACGATGGAATTGGGACAGGTTAATGGACTACCGGAAGTGGGTCAAGTATATCAACAGACAACCATCACAGCGATGAACATTTCGATACGATGGAAGCTTTCGATTTTCCCTGATGAGTATGATTGATTAGCATCCGTTAATGGTTCGAATCGGTAGCGATGTTTCCTGTATCATAGTTATTTAGAATTAGTGACTTTTGAACTTCTTTGCGAGTCAGAGACGAGAAGCAATTTGTGAGGAAAATTACTTAACTTCATTATTTTACTTTAATTTCAATCATTGAATATAGTTCTCTTGATCAAAGCATCACAAAAATTTATGATTTATTAATTTCCTCAGACAAATTCAAGTATTATGACATTACTTGTTTCCATTGACTGCTATGTAGGAGTTTAATTTTTTTTTTCATATCTAGTTGTAAATCCAACCATTCCAGTATTAAAAGCTGACGATGATGATGAAAAACAAAAAAGCAAGTTCTATTAAATAGTACGGCTTTCATCTGAAAAATGAATATTCAAAGTGAACTTTAGTGTGGTCTTTAGCCTAGAGGAGCTTCACACGGCAGAAGCAGGGATCAAATCTCATCTCAACTACTGCTTTCAGTAAATCTTGTGAGCCGGCATGACCGACCCGAATTGACAAAAGTTCTTCAGAGATTCCTCTTGAAACCTTCTAAATTAATTTAAAAATACTCATGAATTAATGAATCCCTATAGATTAATGGATTCCCAAAATAAATCTTGATTCCCCTAAGGTTCATCAATCCCACTTAGTTTCGTAAATCCCTCAAAAACATGTTTTAAATGTATTTTGCGAATAGAGATGCGAATAATGTTTCAAATCATTTGGTCAGATCATTTGGATTCATGAATCCGAATCTCATTCACTCAACGCTTGTGAATATATTAACTACCTAACTTATAAAAACCAATAACTGACAAGCCCTCCAGTGGTCAGTTTGAGTGCATACTACACGCAAACTCTGTGTGTAAAAGTAACGCAAAAACTGCACACCTACCGTGCAACAACATACCGGACCATCCCTTTTCGAATGAACTGACCGTCAGTCGAGTCAGTCGGTTGCCGGTGCCTGAAATCTGCGCATGTCCTTGCATCGGGCAAGTGTCAATGTGCTCACCATGCATGAAGTCTGGTGAAGTGAAATCTTCTGCACCGTCTGTTCCCAACGCGATTATAGCACGCGAGATGTGGACAATGTTGTATCTTCCGGTTCCGAACTCTTCTAACGCGTCATAAGTTGTTGACTGGAAAAGGATTAGTGGAATTGGATTAGCCACACGGATCCACTGCATCAGTCGTGTGGTGAGATTTGGTGAACCGCAGCATCCAGTATTAGAACGCTAGCAGTGGAGCATTTATCTTGCTCATTCCTGTTGCGTTTGTTGGTGAATTAACACGAACGGTTTGCTTAAAGGGAACTCCCCTTAAGTTGTTTCTATTAGCTGTGGCCATGGTGGTGGAATGGTGGTGGGTGTTATCATTGTCAAGGTTTCGTGCTGCTTGTTTTGGTGCTCTGTGATCTTGGAGCGGTCGTCTAACACTTTAATTGAGTGAAATACGACGTGAGGCTGGATGCTGATGTCATACAGTTACGCAGGAAGGTATTCAATTCGTGCTGCTTGGACGCGATAGCGCTTTCCGTGTAGTATTTAAAGTGATATGGTAGAATTACAAGTGCAACTTACGGGATGTAAAGGCTGATACAGTTGACCAATGTGTGTGTCTTAAGCTCAGTAGCGAAAAGGTGTTTATTCCCTTTCGGTCATTTTGATAGGCAATATTTTGCACAAAATCGATTTTTGTATCACAGCCCTGGCAAAGGCATTATCTACCGGATGTGTACTACTTCCTCGCCAAGCAAAACAACTGTGCCAAACATCCAGCACCATCGTCCTCGGTGCTATCCTTTTAGAGTTTGTTCTGACGAGTTGTGCTAACGTATCTGTGTGTGAGTGTGAGTGTTAGTGTTTTGTTACGGAAAACCTGACAAAAAGATGAGACGAGACGAAACGTACCGGCGCATCACGCGCGAAAAGGTGGTTGTGAGAGGCAACACCACCATCCGGACACTGGATTCAACAGTTTCCTTTCTGCCAATCGTAGAATCGTGAGTATTGAACGCAGAGATGCAGGAAACAACCATTGCTCTGGGGATCGTAAGGGAATTATTTATTAAAGCAGAATAGTATATAGGGGTATATTCGTAACATAACGTCAGTTACTTAATAATAAGTATATTCTAGCATTGAATCTCAATTCAACCAAGCACAAGGACATGCAGGAGTGAGTATGCAGTAAATTATATCGCGGTTGACTAACCCATAGGTAGCTACGCCATCCGCCAAAGTGCGTAAAGTAATAGAAATTATTAGAAAAATTCTATTTAAAGGGTATAACTTATTCAAATATACCACGAACAACACCATACGGTCTAAAGCAAGAAAATAATGCTACCCACCGCAATCAAACCATTTCGGAAAGATAAGATTGTGAAAATAGGGCAGGAAGGTGGATTTCGTATAGCTTTCTCATGATTTCATTATTTATTTAACTCCGTTACTCCCTTTAAAGAATCAAAGTTAATGTTGTATTGATGTAACAGTTGGCTCTCTGTGGACTATGAATGTGTTGTAAGGACACAAAAATGTAGATAATTTATCCTTTTTTAAATAAAATGACTTACGTTAGCTACTTAAATACACCGTACATTATTCAGAATAACGTTGTAGAAGTTGATATAATTTTATTTTATCAGTGAACTTTTGCAGTTTATTATCAGAGGATTATTTTTTTTAAACTTTAATTCTTTTATCTTACTTTTGTTTTACTTTACTTTCGTATTTTTTTTTCTTTCTTTACTTTTTTTAATTGCTTTATTTCACTCATTCCTTACCAATTGTACCAATGCTATTACTCGCTCGAAAGTAATATATTTGTAAAAACGCTTCAAAAGCAAGATAGGATATACCATTTTTTAAATTTTATTATTCTATCGTTCATTAACTTATTATTTGAAGACTGTTTGGCCTTATTACTTTTGACTTATGTACCACATAGCAGAATAGTCAGCCCTAGCTACAGAGGAACGGTTTGGATAGGGTTTTGATGTTGATTCTGCCTGGTGATAGACTGACGCCGTTACCATTACCCCACTAAACGGTTCCAGAGCAGCTTAATTTGTCCTTAATAAATTTCTATTCTATAATCAATATAATTTCTTAATGTGATTATATCATATTCAGGTCCTTTTCAATCCTGATTATTTTTTTGTAAGAAATATTCTTGAGCTCAAATTCGCACATCATAAATTTTGTGTGGAGCTATTCTTTACATTAATTTAGCGTGCGGAAGATAATGTATATTTGATTTCGACTCTGCTCCACAAATGATCGCCTCGGTGACCTGCTTTATGAAACGAAACACACAGTGCGTCATGGTTTTGCAGGACGCTACATAAACTATGGAAATAATTCCAAGTTCCAGCGTTAACCGTATTAACTCATCCTAAACCATAAATCCAGCGTCACGAGTGAGGAACATCACGTTCGCTCCACATTCGCCACCGCCGCTGCTCCAATTCTCGGTTCAGACGAATTAAACGGGTCTGCTAAAAGTAGCCCTCGGGTCTCTGCGAAAGAATAATCGATAGTGTGCTTCTTTCTGCTGACCAGAAGTTAAGACGCGCGTACCACCCGAACGCAACGTCCCGCTACTCCTTCGGATCTGAAGCAAACCACCATACACACTATACCGCAAAGAACTGTCCTCGGGAGAATTTTTGGAGTTTTTCAGCTCCCTCAAAAACCCATCGGGAGGTCTTGGAATGTTTTAACTGCACGCACAACCGTACCGAGGCATTGCTTTGGCGTGTGTGGTGTTAGTGGTATTCGAATGGCCAGTAAATAGAGTGGTAGCAAGTGACTGTCACGTCTTCACACACGTGGTAACTGGAAGAATGAAGGGGAACGATACACTAAGACGTTAGCAAAAGGTGTACATACACAATCGGAATTCATGAGGTCGTTGGGTGGTTGTGTTTTGTAAAAGCAGGCACCTGGTACTACAATGCTGGGCAAACTATCGTTTCTTCTACGTCAAAAAGCCTTGCTGGACTTTGGCTCCTTTTAGTAGTGAACTCTTGGACATGCTTGAGAGGAGGGGTATCCTTTTTCTATTCTTCAGCAACACGCGACCGCTGAAATGGCTAAAGAAGCAAAAATATATAAAACACTAAATAGGCAAAACTGGAAATCCAAACACCTCAGTAAAAAGACCCTTTTCAATACTCAGGGGTCCTGCTTTTTTTGTGCTGCTTTCCATTTTGCCACGACCCCACAATTTCTCACCACCCAATTGCTAGTGCTGGCTCCACCAGACGAAGTAAATAATACCGTCCAGCTGCTTATTCATGCCCGAGTTTGCGTGTCACCCGAGCTCACTTCGTCCTGAATTCATCGGAGGAGGGTAGTCGACGGAAACTACCACCGACCGGTCTCTTTCCCCTCCCGTCCTGCACTTCACGGACATTGATCAAGGGTGGTCAGTCGGTTGCGGTCAACCTGGGTCCGCACTGTTACCGTGGACCGTCCGAATGCTTCAGTTGGTGTTAGGACGTGGTCGGGTTCGGTCGCAATGTTTCCGGCTCGTGACGAGTGCACGGCAGCACAGTGAGCCTCAATGTGCTGCGTTCAGTGGCCTTTGCGTTGGATTGGTTTTAGTGAGAAGGCAAACATAAAAGCCAACAACTGCCAGTGCGCGTGAATCACAAGTTTAGAGACGACCAGGATCAGCCAAAAAAAAAGAGGAATTCCTTCTGTTGGATATTCCCCCATATAAACGGTTTTGTTTGCGTAACCTTGGTTTGTTTCGCCGGATGCTGGTACAGTACGGTGCGACCGGAACACGGAACGGTGGCAACGGTGCGATGAACGAGTACCACCACGGTTACCACGCGTCGCACGGTTACGCACCGCAACCCTACGAACCGCCGACCCACGGTCACGTCACCGGCACCGGTAATAATCTGCTCGCGGCGGCACTCGGTCGTCAGGGTGGCCCGGCCGGAACAGGTAGCACAAATCACCACAACCCTTCTAATGCTAGCACGTACAAAATGTCTCGTAACGTTTCCAACTCGCACCCGGCCCTGGAACGGTCCGACGTACACGTGGAATACGAAGTGGCCGTCCCAATACACAGCATCGAGTCGATCCGCCACACACCGTACCATTCGCTATGGAATCTGCACGAGTGGTAAGTGACCACACCAATGGGATATATGAAATACTAATTTAAAGCAAATTCGTCTGTTCCCAAACGATTGATATCTAAGGACCAACAATTCTTCTCAAAAACTATTTCCGACTTTCACCTTCAGAAATGGAGCCCCGTTGTTTCGCTTTCGTACGATCAGATCGATAAAAATGTAATTGGCCGTTGGCAGCGCCGTTTTACAGCACGGGCGCTTCGTTAACCATTTGCCCGGACGTCCTGCCTACAGCGCTGTGTGGGAATTTGTATATAAATCGTCACCACTTTGCCTCTGCTAATGCTAATCCAACACCGTCCAGTTTGTGGGGTCTGTGACGTTGGTCTAGCAGAGAGACAGAGAGTGAGAGCTGAAATGTACAAAGGACTAAAGATCCCTTTTATGCTCACCATTCGAGCCTCTAGGTATCTGTATTGGTTACAAGGATCGGGAAGGAAGGACCCCAACCGATTGAAAGCGAATGTGTGCGTGTACGTGAAGTAAATAACCTCTGACCACTTCGAACGAAGCGGAGTCACTGTCCGCTTGCTCCGGTGTGGGCAGTCAGGCACAAGGGTTTGATGAACCCACCAAACAAGCACTGACCGCTGGGAAATCCCATTCCAAGAGCTTAGAGCTTTCAAGTTTTCTGCAGGTCTTTGAATGGTGGAAGGCCTACAACGTTGCTTTACGCGGACCCAAAGTACTCAAAGGGTCTCATGGTGGATATTGTTTTTACAGACTTCAGGAAATATTATTTAAAGTGCATCATTTTAAAGACTTAAATTGAGCTAAAGTAAGATAAGTGTGTAAACGGACAAGGAGTACTTTAAATTAGTTACATTTCAATGTCCATTCCACTGTCATGTTTGCAAGCAATCACTCTCCGGAACAACGGCTTGAAACTAGTTCCGACATTGTTGGCCCAATTTTGGCTTTGCTTGCATCCAGTATGCTACAAGTACCTCATTGCACCGTGACCGACTGTGGCTATAAAATTAATTCCTCATCGAAATTTACAACTTACCATTCTCTGGGTACGTAATTCTTTTCCGTTTTTCCCTTTCCGATGGTAGTCCGTTACTGTGTTGGGAATCTCCTCCTTTTCCCTCCCACTCGTCCCATTTGCTGCAGAGATTTAAAGGGAAAACCACCACACCGTGGCACAAAGAATTTGTTCAGCGAAGAAATTTGTCTTCCTACCGGTTTAGGTGATTTCCTGGCAGGAAGTCATTGTCCCAGTTGGGCCGCGTTCCCGTACGGTCCATATGTGCGTGTGAGTTTGTTTGTAGTAGCTCGCCACTTGCCGTTCTATTACATAAACCGAGTCACTCACTAACACTCACTGTGTTAGGACCCTCTCGGTAGACGGGTATTCCTTGGTCCAGGTACGCCACGTGGCGGACCATGTTGGTCCGGTAAATAATTGATCAATGAAGGGAAAACATCGGTACCGGTAGGGATAGGGGAGTGAAAAATTAAACTTCCCACACGGCAAACACGGAAACCCACACACCACTCAGTCCGCTCAGCGGAAAATGGGTGGAATGGGTTGGATATGGGTCGATGAACCCAACGTGTTTTCTTTGGAAAATCCCGTGTAGATGGGGAAAATGGGAAAACCAGGGACAGACGATGTTCTTGTTGATCTATCCTGGCAAAAAGTGCAACAGTGAAATCTGCACCCGGAATAGCAATGAAAGCCATTGAAATGATAGGTTAGTGTTTGTCAATACCGTTCGCTGAATGCAAGGGCCTTCCAGACGTTGGTTTTATCGTTCGTAGGAAAATAGAAATCTGAGCCGTAATTGATACAAATCACTCTTTCACTGACCGGAAATTGGTGTTCGTCGCTTGGTTCGGTATGGTGTCTGTCGTTCATTGAACTGTGTGCATCATGTCCACGGGCAATCGGAGGGGTGTGTTATCTTCCTATCTGGGCATTCTATTTTTTATTGCTTGCCCCACTGGCGAATGAATCAATCAGCAACGGGATTTATTAAATTTCTGTATTAACAACAAGGATACTAACGAAGTTGTTTGATGGCGCAGTCTATTCAGAGCGAAATGTGAGCACCAGCTATTTCGCTAACGAAGGTCGCAAGTTATGGCTTTGTCTTGTTCTGGACGATTTGAAATTCCTCTTCGGAGTATTATGTTTGATAGAGTTTCTCTTTCAAAGCAGACCCAATTTACTTGTTAGTCAGTCTTTATTTAGATATGATTCTAAATCGACCGTGAAAACGATAGCAACAAAAAAGGAAATAAATAACTCCAAGGTCCATGAGTTGCGTAAAATATGTTTTCAAGGGGATTCTTAAAGATACGTTAAAACATAAAAAATCCAAAACAGTAATATCGCAAATAGAAGTCATAAAAAAAAGTTTCTTCCAAGTAGTATCTTTTTCTCCCTTATTTCAATCTCTTATCGCAACTGTTAAATATCCTTGAGACTCGAGCCTTCTAGGAGTGATCGAGATTTAGTTTATAATATACGTGTGCGTGTTGAAAGTTACTTTATCAGCGTACCGATTGAGTGCCGAACATTACCTACCTTGACACCGTTCCGGTGAAGAAAATGTTTTCGGTTAACGTGGGCCTAGTTTCCTCCTGTTTGAAAACCCCCGTTAATTATATTTCCACCTATCATCTTCGATGTTGGCGCGGGTATTCTTAGCTCCGGTTGCCACACATTAATAACCGGTTGCACGCAAACGACACCGTGACCGTTGGGTACCCTGTTGCGAGTACCTTGGCAAGCTTTAGCCCCCTATTCGGGGTTGCTCCATTAAGTTTGACATGTTTGGAAGTAACCGGGACAAAGAACCTAAACTACGAAGGTCACAGCATCGAAGGATAACATCCTGTCCATGGTGCATTGTTCCATAAAATATTCAAAAGAGTCTGTGAGTCGTAAACGGTGATCAGGTAGAAGGAGAGGTCTTTGTGTCTAAACGTTTGGAACTCTCGAATTGATCCACAAATCTATAGTTTAAAATTTTTATATGTTATAAGCTCTTTTAGTTTGACCAACGCGCACCCACAAGCGACAAAAGAATATGCATTAGAAAGAAACTCTCCACTGATCTTTATCACCAGAACCGTTCGCTGACTCGACGACAAGGTCTTTGAACTGCGGATATCATTTGTCGGTGGCGCGGATGTCCACGGACCTTAGCAAGCAATTGTAAGTGCTTTGTCATATGTCTGGCAGACCCCCTGGCGCAAGTACATCGAAGTGTTAGTAGGTCAAGTAGAACCGTATAGCGTTGGTCGTTTAATAACGGCAGAGGAAGTTGATGAAGTTGATTATTTACGTGCATGTTTTCCACCCATGCGTGAAATTAGGTTAAGAACGACGGTTGCGATTGTTGTGACACGTTGCTGAGTGGAATTTGTCCAACGCTCCACCGTGCGGATGTACGATATGTTTAAGGAAATGCAGATCATTATCCTTGCTGGGGTGGCCTTGGGATATATTTGTATGACATTGGTGATACATTTAAATGAATTGTACATTGCAAAGCTGAAGCCCAGCATGGTAACTTTCCCTGGACGATGTAGCAGTGCAGGAAAACGAAGGCAGAAGGATCGATTGATATGCATACGTAGCTGCAATATTGTACTTCCAAAGTAATGTTCAGCATTGCTAGCAAAATGTACCTATTTACGTCTAAGTCGGATTTATCGATAGGTGGGCTAGGTGGTCGCCAAATGCCTCGAAGAGTCGCGTGAAGTATTAAATCACTTCAGAGCTCTATTCCAGTTAAGGATGTCGGGGAAAACCTGTCATATCTCAATTAAACATATTCTGAAAAACATAGTTTGCAACTATCTTCTCCAACATCCGGCGGCTATCGTTGCCAGATTCTATGTGGTGGGTATAGGTACTGGAGGACGCACCAATACTAATTTTGTTGAGGTTCTACGTCCTCCAAATCAGAAGATTCTCCTCTGACTTACGTACCCATCTGATCAATTCAAGCAAAATTTGAAAAGCATAAACCAAAGCACAATATAAGGATGATCATGCACATTATATTTTCCCGAGTGCAACTAAAACGTGTTCATCGAGTTTGAATAAAAGTCATAAAAGCCAGTCTCATTGATATATTTAAGAGGACAACATTAATTCAACAACATTGAGTTTTTTATTACCAATTAATTACAATAAAATGCAACGAATTTTCGCAAGAATATATCGATACTCTATCATTCAAGTTACTAGTACTTTGATCAAAAGTTTATTAAGCCACGATAAACAAGGGCAAACAATGTTAATACATGAAAAAAGTTTAAGCAATATTCTTGATTCAAACCTTTCAAGGTTTGGAAACGGATTTGCTTCCCAGCAAATTTGAAATGCGTGCTATATGAAGTTCCTTATGGTCTGGCCGTTTCTTTTAGAAAATAACAAAATGATAAAAATAGTATAATGATTATGATTTTACGAGTCGGGTAGGAAATATCTTGTAAATAATCGTGAAACATTTTTTGTAATATTTCTACTGGATATGTTCTCATTTTTTAAGTCAGCTGAACTATTGAAATGCATCGCCTAAGGTTCTCGTTTGTCCATCGTTTTCAATGACAACTGCTTTTTTATTAGTTTCTGATTTTAATGAATAGATTGATTGGATAAGGGCGTCTGTATTTTACACGACAGGACCGGTTCTAAATTCCCATTCGGCCCTGTACGCTTGACTGATTATCCTTTTACACCTGTAACTACAGCGAGAACCACAACTATGTGGATTCATCTTAAACATCTTAGAAATAGTTTTTAGTTTTTATTTAGTACCTTAAGAACAATATTCAGGGTAAACCAAGTTTTTCTGTAATAAAATGCGCAATAATGAATGGTAAAAATTGTAAACTTCGTAAAATTCCATTAACACAAATCATACGATCATCTGATTTATCAATCTCTTCGTGATTTAGGTAAAAACGAGTGTCCATATAATTATGGCAGATTAAGCCCTCTTGAGGTTGTGGTGCTATTAAAGAAAATTTCATTGTTGTAGTACTAAAATCCTTATTTTATTTGCGTGCGGCTTTATGTTGCTTATGGGTAGTGTCTTTGTAGCTTTCCGTTTAACACAATGGCCATCCAACCGGGAAAACCGGGCATAAATTTAATTTTATTGGGAAAAATCGAGAAGAACCAGGATTTTGCCGAATAAAAATTAGTCTCTATTTTTGTTAATATTTTTCCTATCTATTTCATTATCATTGTGTATGCATTATTTCTACTTCTCATTCGCGTTGGTGTGTGAATTTTGGGTATGGTGTGCCTGCTCATTCTACCTAGTCCCACTCTTTTATTTTTCCACAAATGATATAATACATTAACATAGATGTATCGTGCAAGCTTATAAAATTTTGAATCATATAATGGAACTTCTGAATCACTCGCTAGAATGTTGCAGATGGATAGTGGAACATTGCAAACCCGTTGTGGAACGTTGCAATTCAAAAGTCTCATAATATGTTTCGAAACTCTGCATTGAATATGAAAAATTTAACTGAAGTAATCCTGGATAAACTAGGCAAAACCGGGAAAACCCCGGGAAGTTGAAATCAAGTGGTCACCCTGATTTAGTCTCTTAGCTTTGTATTGCTCGATTGTTCGTCATGTTCTAGGATTTGCAAGTATTTTGTGGACCCCATTTTATCTGGACAACATTCTGTGGTCTTCCGTGTTCGTATGTATGTCCTGGTTATCATGCAAAGTACTTCTTTCTAATACAAGATCGTGTCCACCATGGGGAGAAGACAAAATAGTTTAAATTTCTCAAGCGCGTTGTCGATTCTAGAAGTGTTCAACTGTCAGAGTCCCCTAACTTGCATCATTTGAACGTCCAATAGTGCACTGCTTTGTAAACGGCAAGGACTGAGGTTCAAATAACATCTAGACCGATCTCCCGTTAATAGTGAGAACTGGCTACGTGGTATTAATCCTGGTAAGCCATTATATGACCAACATGACCGAATGGGTCGTTACGCCAATCAACAAGAAGTGTAATGCTAAACAGAGATCGATACATTTCAGATTCTGTGAGAAAAATGATAAATATTTGTAATTCCTCACATTGTAAAGCCCATTCCAGGTATAGCTTAATTCACCTTAGATTCTTTTTACTTAGTTGCGTTCTGCGATGTTCGTTATTTATTCATCCATTTATTTTTGTTCCCTTACGACAGCAGTGCTTGACATGGAATGGTATATTGCCATATTTGTTCTATGTTCTTTTATCAGTGGAAATATTTTTCACAAGATTTGTAGAAAAAAAAGTCACGATCGCCTAATTTTTGAATGAATAATCAATCTAAATAACTAAACGGTTTTATTATAATCACAAAAATATTATTGCATTAAAGTAAATTATGTTTATATATGTTTATATGCACAACATATTGATTGCATTACAAAATTTACTACCAACATTTATCAGCTATGTTTGCAAATTAAAATAGCGTTAGGTATTCAGATACGAGTGACTTTAGATCGTTTTTTACCGACAGTAATTTTTCACCAAATCTACACGTTCTACTTAATTTGGGTGACCATAGTATTTTGCTCCTCGCTACCTCTGCGTAGTAATTTGACCTCCTTTTTGGACTATGCTCGATATCTTCTCGCCAATTTACTGACCCACATTTTATTCAACCGAATGGGCTTCCCACAGATGAAACACACGGCCAGGTTTGCGTTTTAGTCCGATTAGATTGTAGCGAACCGTTAAGTAGCTCACCCACCTATTCTGACTGACACCCTTTTTTTCTTTCTTTCCTTTTCCTTCCATGTCTGTAAAATCTCCGTCCATCGACCGCACAGTTCCGCACCGTCGACGTCCGGCTTCCAACATATGGCCCGCATGATGGACACTTTGATCCTGGATAATTTGGCACCGTTTGCCTTCACGAAAATCACGACCACGCATCGCCCGACACGGATCAGTGGTGGCGGTGGTAGTGGAGGCAGTGGTGGCAGTGGCTCAGGCAGCAATGGTGTCCCCGGCGGTGGAGGTGGTGGTGGCAGCGGAGGAGTGGGTAGTGGGGGCGGCCTCATTGACGCACGGTCCGGCCCGCTCGGTGGAATGGGACAGGAGGCTATGCTGCGGAACGGGCCGGGAGGCCACGGAGGCAATGGTGGCAGCATGGGCGTGAAGAAGGCAACCAGCACGAGCAACGTGAGCAATCTGATCGGTGCCGGGACGGTCAGCACGTCCACGATTCGGGTTAACCTGCAGAAGAACAAAATACCGACACAAGGTCAGTGCGGTCCGCTACCTGGTGGTGGGTATGAGCTTCCTTTAACACCAATTAGTGGTGGTCAAAGTGGGGCACCGCATCGGTAAAGTAGGTCCCGCCGCGCCTTGAGACCCAAGCATCTCCCAGGTGGTTGGGAGAGATTTTCTGATGGTAGTTAAGGGGGGAGTTGAGGCTTTAATGAACGCTGACACACTTGTGAGTTAGCAATGGTTTGGCCACGTGCTACTTTGTATCGCACCTCAATCGTTAACCTCAATTCCTGCCTCAATTCTAGACAGTTTAAGCACTTTCGGACTTTCGGTTTGGAACACTTTTCGGTGACATTTGCAAATGTTTCTTTCCTTTCTTTTTGGCACCCTTACGCTCCTACCCTTCCAGAAGTTCATCCGAATCCACGCCATGCCAATCTGGCCTCGAACGCTGCGTCACCACCGACGGCGACAGATTCCCGCTGGATCTCCTCACTCCGGCGGCGCGATCCGGAACTCCAACCGACACTGCCCTCGATCAATCACTCCAATCACCACAGTACCTCATCGCTGACGCAGCAACACAGCATCGGTTACACCAGCTCCTCCAACACGCCGAACACGGATCGGCGCAGCAGTCGCACGAGCGGACAGAAATCCTCCCTGCGCAAGAGCCGCTCGGTCGAGCGCATCCGGGCCCGCAAGTTGGCCACCTCCAAGATCAAGGAACGTCCGAAGAAATCATCCTCCGAGGAGGGTGGCGGATCGGACGATCAGGAAGTTACCTCCGTGGAGGAGAACTCCCCGCAGCAGCAACACTCTCCAGTGAAGCGTATCGACAAATCGAAGATGTTCAATCCGATCGGTTACGAACCGCACCTGATCGATACGCTCGAGAAGGATATGCTGCAGAAGAACCCGAACGTACAGTGGAACGATGTGGCCGGCTTGAACGAAGCGAAAGCGATCCTACAAGAAGCGGTCGTACTGCCGGTCATCCTGCCGGACTTTTTCCGCGGCATTCGCCGACCGTGGAAGGGTGTGCTGATGGTGGGACCACCCGGTACGGGGAAAACTATGCTCGCGAAAGCGGTCGCTACGGAGTGTGGGACGACCTTTTTCAACGTGTCGTCCAGTACGCTCACTTCAAAGTATCGGGGCGAAAGCGAGAAGCTGGTCCGGTTGCTGTTCGAGATGGCGCGCTTCTACGCACCCAGCACGATCTTTATCGACGAGATCGATTCCCTGTGCGCCTGTCGGGGTAGTGACTCGGAGCACGAAGCTAGCCGGCGATTTAAAGCGGAACTGCTCATACAAATGGACGGGTTGAATGCGGCCAAGTAAGTAAAATTGAGCGAGTGTTCCAGATGGGAATTCCTTTCATCATTCTTTCGATGGCATTCTAGCGATGATAAAGTGATCATGGTGCTGGCCGCAACGAACCATCCCTGGGACATCGATGAAGCATTCCGGCGCCGGTTCGAGAAGCGCGTCTACATTGGTCTTCCGAACGATAACACTCGCAAAGCACTGCTGGAGCTCTGCTTGAAGGGAGTGAACATTTCACCGGATTTGAACACGGAAACGATTACGGAGCAGCTGAGCGGATACACCGGTTCCGATATCGCCAACGTGTGTCGGTATGTATGGATGCAGGAGTCACTCGGCTGTGAATAACGCTTCCATTTTTTTGTTTTGTTTCCTAAGCGATGCCGCCATGATGGCCATGAGACGGCACATCAACGGGTTGAGCCCGTCGGAGATCAAGATGATACGCCGGGAGGAAGTCGATCTACCGGTAACGGCGAAGGACTTCCAGGATGCGATGGTGAAAACACGCAAATCCGTCTCGGCCAACGATGTTGCCCGCTACGAAACCTGGATGGATGAGTACGGCTCGTGCTAGTGTTATGTGTAACAACCTTTCATCATCGTATCGCATCTGTCGATGCTGATGCTGCAACCTCAATCCGACTTAAAGACTCCTCGTATTGTAGCAGTAGCTAAGCAATTCGCGCGCGCGCCATCAGGAAGTATTTGTTGGAGAGAAAAATGTGAATTTCTTTTCGCTTCATCTTCGAGAACGTCGTATATCAGCAGGACCACTAACGGCGAACAGCTCAGTAAAAATAGTTATCAAATGCTTACGACATCACACCATTGCTGGTTTGTTTTGTAACCGTTTTGTTCCAAAATGTTGGCAAATATAATGCGTTTGTAAAGCAAATCTGTTTCCTTTCTCATGAATATAGTCCCAATAAATCGCTCATGTTAACCACTAACTTGCTTTTTTTCTCTTGTAAATCTCTTGTAAATCTCTTACTATATAATCAAGCACGTCCAGACACATAATTTTAAGTAAACCAGTTTATTCAATATACTCTTAAGCACAGTTCACAATTTCTCTACAAACTTCATAAGAACAGTTGTCGATAACGTTTCTGCACGGGTTTCTTCTACTAAAAAAATATGTCATCTTAACAGTCCTTTCGTGTGTGTGTGTTTTTTTTCTCTTGCTGTATTTTTGTGTTTCATTTTTCGTTTTGATTTTTCCCCCGTTCGTACCATCCGTTGGTATAATATCATGATCAGCTCGTGTCGTGTACAAAACAATTCAATCGATAAAGTAATAGCAAATGGTAAAGCAAAATCAATCTCTCGCGTTGTGCATTCGTTCATTACAGTGTAAAAATTTCGACCGTAGACAAATAAAAACGCTGAAAACAAATGTAAACGTTTCATCCAAATATCAGTTCCAAATTTTAGGATCATTCACGTTCCAGGATACGAAGGCAGTTGGCAAAACACAATGTAATCGATCTCCAGTCCCATTTTCCGTTTCCACACAGTTCAGATGATCGTCCTGAGGGTTCGTATAACCATCCGTCTATTGTTTCGTTCTTCCCCTTTGCTAAACACTGTAGTCGTTTTTTGGTGGAGAGTTCCACCAACAAACGTACGAGACACAATTTCCATATTACATACAATTACTTTATAAAATGGTAGTCTGTTTGGGGAACACTGGGGACATTTAGAAGATTTATCTACAACAGCGTACATAGGCGGACAATTTCAGATTAGATCGTTCACTACATACCGCTACTGATTGGAAGCAAAATTGAATGCTATTTCCTGTAAATTTCCTACTTAAACAACTAGTAAACAAAAACAAAAAGCTCAAACAATGTTAGGGTGGCCCCGTATCGTATGGCGTTAGGTAGGGCAGGTGTATACGGTTGTGTTTGGGATTCTCTAATCGATCGTTCCAATCGTTCTGTTAGCATGCGTTAGAACTATCACGCCATGCCAAGCGTAAAACGTAATGAGGTTTGCTCGCAAACTGACGCCGTAAAAGGAAGCAACAAACAAAACAAAATGTCTACCATTTACATCGAACAGCGAACGGCGTGCTACGGGTTCGCACACTAAGTATATTGTCTTTGTCGAACGGGATGGTTTTCTATCTTCTTGCCATCTGTGGAGCTTTCCCGGTCATCCCCTCAATAAGTTTAGCTTTTAAATTGAGCAAAGCGCGCGTGTTTGGAGATCGAGTTTCCGATCGTGGTGGTGCCGTAGTACGGTGTGTTTGTGTTAAAGATAGTGCTACGGAGCTTCGACGATTGTATTGCACACCGGATGACGGATTTGGTAGGGTATGGGACAGTGTGGTTGTTTTATTGACCCTTCTTTAGCGCGCCGCGTGCTCTCCAGGCTTTGATCAGATTCCAGGCAAAGAACAGCGAGAAAAAGTGCACCTGGAACGCCATTAGCACGAAACCGTACCACAGCAACCCGTACGGATAGCCCTACGGAAGATGGAAGGATCAAACCGGAAAAGAAAACCGTGATACGCGTGAGTGAATGATGTGCAATAAATTGTGTAAAATCGTGTACGAAAAACATGTTAGGCGTAGGAAGTGAATGTGCAGGGGGGTTTTTTACATTTACAAAGGATTAAATAGCATTACACAACATAGATGAAATTGTGACAATACACAGATGATTTTTGGTACAGAGAGATATAGAGAGAACAAAAAGAAAGAAGGGAAAAGGAAATTAAGTTGACATTGGTTCGACACGTGATGGTATGCTGTTGCCAATCGGGGTACTAACAATTACCTGCCAGACGAAAATATCGGTATCATCGAGATCGGTACCTTCCTCCAGGCTGAGATACTCGAGCACATCGTTCAGATAGTAGAAGATGCAGTAAAGGAGCGGCACGAACGCGATCGTGCTTATACCCACCATGTACTTTTTCATATCGTTCACCCGATTACCCCGGGCGGCGGCCAAACCAAGGAAGGACAGAAATACGGACAGGCACCAGAAGTATTCCCACCACAGTGGGGTCGGTATCTGCAGCTCCTCGATTTCCAGTATGAAGATATCGAGCCGGTCCAGGATGTCGGCGGACAGTTTGATCAGCATCACGAAGAAGAGTAGATAGTGGAAGAAAATGCAGTACTTTAATCGTGATTTGTTGAGGGCGCTAAAATTCGGAAATGAATCAAATTAGTGAGATTGTAATGTTATAATACACTCGCAACAAATTTGCAGCATTTGATTGTAATAAATTGCGTAGAAATACATTACACAAAAATGACCTTAAAATCGTTCAAATATTTGAATCACGCCCGAACGGTCGAGGCCGGGTCAAAATGAAATCAACCCCCATTTCACGCGCCAACTGACGTTTGCCGCATCAAAACAAACGTCTTCCATCCCTGTCACACACGTACACGTTGCACAAAGCAATCCAAGTTGGCCGAGGAAATCGTGTGTGTGCGTGCGGTTTGGGTGTTTTTTTTTTGCTAGGAAAGTAAAGCCACTCTTCCGAATGGATTAAGGACGTATCGGAAAATTGTTTCATGGCTGATTATCCTACTATCGTACTATCGCAGTGTGTATAGGATGCACATACACGCCACAGAATTGACACACATGCACGGGAAACTGAACTCGCAGCCAACCGTCGTTGTGCTTGCCGCGCTGCTCCCTTCACCAAAACCCGTGGCGTTCCTGATTGTACGGCTATTTTTAACAATGAAGCAAAATTCTATCACAGTACCGAAAGGGGGAAAAAATATCCGAAAACTCTTGGGGGTTGCTTTGCGGAAACGTATGAACACCCGCTCGATGACCACACAACACGGAACGCGTTTCCCAGGCGGGACGGAGTTTACGCATTTTGCAATTTGTTTTGAACCACCGTAATCCCCTTGCAGAAGCATAACTATTAGCACCTGATTTGGTAGTGTGCGGCCACACGCTGTCTGTGCTCGAAGTCGGTCCCATCTGTCCCCAAGACCATCGGTCCACCGCGGGAAGCCATCGGTGCGTCAGGGAAGGTGTCGGTGTTATGCTTTTTCGATCGTTGATATTTTTCGCACAGGTCAGACCCGGTGCACGGCCTCGGTCGTGTGTGTTTTCGGTTAGCTGGCTCAGGACCGTATTTCCGAAACGCTTTACGGGGACACTAGCACTCGACGTCCTGATCCCGGATCACCTCTAAAACCACCCGTCGATCGGTCCCAAAGGTTCCTGCAAATGGTACGTACTGTAGCGCGTATGGAAAAGCGAGGAGAAAAACGGAAGAACGAACCGTACTTTCACTTCTTTTTGGACACCGAATTACAAAAAAAGTGGAAAAATATCTCAAAAATGACAACAGCTCAATCTGGTCGAAACACCTTGGGTTGCCGCATTGGTCAAAGCGAATGACAACTTTAATTAAAAACAGAAAAATAAATGTTAAAAACGGTAAGAATCGTGGAAAACACAGCAACAAGGTGAGGGAATCATTTTAATTTAATTTGAAAAATGAAATATGCGCATTTGTTCAGAAATAACCCCAAAAGTAAAAATTTAAGCGATCTTTAACAAAATATTTTGAATAATATTGCTCATTCTCATGCCGGAATCCCACTGTGCAAAGTTTGCATGGTGACTATGTTTACAGCTTGTGTTTGAGTGCTTCATTTGTACGGTATGTTGCAATTTGGCTGCGTACGTCCTTGGTGAACCTTTCTTTTATTCAAAATGGCAGTTTTCATATTCAAGGTTGTTGGAAAATACGAATGAGGGAAAATGAAATTTAAAAAACTATTATATGCAGCAAGTGATAAGACAATTTACTAAAGTATTAGTTCTGTTACATCTTGGAACAATTCACTTTTAAATAACCACGAAGCTAAAATCATTAGTTTGCTCGAAAAACTTCCACCTTCATTGGAAAACATTTTTCATCCGGCACCTTCTGGCCCACCTGTATTGAAACATCACCCTGCGGACACGCACTGAGTGCAACGAGTAGATTCATCTCAGCCAAAAACTCAATATAATCACCCCTCCGAGCTGGACTTGGTTTACAGAAGTATTGTTGCGTATCCTGCGGATGGTAAGGAATAAAAATCAGCCCAAACCATCAGACAAAACAATGAAATCCACACACATACCCGCGTAAATCCGGTGCACATGAATATGTTCCACGTATCGTGCACATCCTCCTCGGTAAGTCCATGCTCCAGCACAGCTTCCGTCAGATAGCGGTGGCAACTGCCGTAACGGTCCTTCCCGGTAATGAGCTTGTAAATGTAGTCGTCACATCTCGTCCCGACCACATCATGCAGCGAACCACCGTCCCGATCGATGCCATAGTCTTCCAGCGAATCCTTCACAAACGTGGCCATCGGCCGAAGGTACGGAAAGCAACTCCACAACCGATCGTACGTTTTCAGATGCGTCGAATGAATCTGTCTCGTTTTACCCGAATAGAATCGTTCCTTTCGTGGGTTTTCCAGATTCCAGAGGTTCAGATCGCCCACCTGTGATCCTTCCGGCAGCGAAACGCGACACAAGTCCCCGGCACGCATTGTCCACGTGCGGGCTGATTTTTTCGGAACAATTAGCTCCAGCACCTGTGTACCGGCAAGTGCGCGTAGTCTCCGGTTGTCGTAGTCATCTTTGGAAACAATTGCTGCCGTTGGTTTGTCGTAGCAAACCGTTGGTTGATGGTACTGGAAAGCGCGTTTCATTTTTGCGATCGTTCGCCGTCGATTGTTGTAATCACACTGAACAGCTGAGCTGATGTAGGGCTGGGCATAAGAAATAATCAATAGTAAACGTTACGAGATTGATAACTGAAGACTTCAATTGATAACCCCGAGAGAATACAATAAAAACACAAAATTACTTCATTCATCATCAATCGCCGCCGCGCGTTAGGATGAGTTTGACGCCCCAGATCCGCTGGATGTTTACAACGGAACGGAACAGCGACACAAAAAAAAAATCAGTGCGATCATAATGGCGCAGTCAGTTACCGGTGTGATTTCGCAACGCACTTATCGTGTACCAAAGAGCATTGTGGAGACACCACGCAGAAGATGATCGTGTGTCATCTGCATCCCAAGATCAACAGGCACATGATAAATTATACAATCCATTTTCTATTCTCGTCCACGGCGATACGACCAACCGCACAGGAGAAAGAGCCAAATCTTAACATGGGAAGCGTACTTCCGATGTTTCGCTGACGTGCCACACGTAACACTTATCATCTCGTTGTAATGGAAATTGCCAGAAATGAGCGGTTGGTCGTGATTTTTCACAATTGTCACCCCACCGGACCGGTCTGTGCCGCTCGTACATAATGTCCATTGGCTACAATGCACTTGGTTGGTGGTGTGATGAACGCAGCTGCTCCATTTCACTGCGAGACCTAATCCGAACCGAGTACCGCACCGGTATGTCACCAAACACGGTTCTCTACTAAATGGTGCAAATTGAACGATAATAAGCCATGCCATTAGACATTCGGTTTTGGTTGGGGAATGGGAAACTAGTCCAGACCGGGACAGGATGTGGAAGGGAAGGTACGAACTTCCTACTAATGAAAGCTAGTTTCGTGCTGTGTGTACGGTTGCGTCTCTCAGCTGGTTACAGCGATGTCAAGTGATCTGCCCAGCAGCTGATTAGCGCTCGTGACGCGTTGCTTGTCTTATTGGTTGATTCCAGTTGCTGCCGTTGTGGAGCACCAGACAGATAAAAGACACGAACGGACAGAACGCACCTTACTTGATATGTTCCTAATCACCGCCGTCCGAGCTGCTGCATACGGTCATCAAACTGGTCACCCTGCGGCTGGAATTGAATGGAAGTGTTAACCGTCTTATAATGGGAATCATTTGTGGATGAGTTGATGGCCTTGATGCAGATAGCGTGTTGATTAGCATCGTCAGTAAAGTTCACGTGCGTATGCATACCGTTACGCAACCCTCCACGCGGCTGTTCAAACGACTGGACCCATCGAATCCTTTCAAACAGTTTGGAACAAGGTGACTGCTATTTAGAAAGTTACGGTTGGTTAAGTAAATATATATTCTAGTAATGTGCATAAATAATATTTCGAAAAGAGTCATTCTTAGATGCTTTATCAGGAAGTCATTCCAATCATGAATCGACTCTACGAATTGTTACGATTCATTAATGTTCAATCTTCAGACATCCATAAATCCTCATAAGTTCAGGAATTCTGATATATCTACGAATCCTCAAAGATTCGTCAATCCGTAGATCGAGCGTATTGTGTTATTCTTCAGAGACTCACGAATTCTCTCAGATTCCTAACATTCCAGACAAAAACATAAATCTATGAATTCTTATTAGCTGAGTACAACCGAGATATGGTTCCCTTTTACGATTTGGAGAAGGAAATATCTACAAAAGAATGTAAATTGCATTCGAAATTAAGTTTAGCATTAAGTTTCTAATCGTCAACAATATGGCCAGGACGTTGCGTTCACGAATACACTAAATTTCATTTAAACCAACGAAGTGCAAGAAATTAATGAAATTCGAACTCATGAATCTTGAGGAGTTTTTCGTTCAACCTCAAATGTGTATACCTATTGGTTCAATGTTTGAAATATTTTCAATCTATAACTTTTGATGGTAAATAACAAGATATGGCGTTTGTCACATAATTAAATTGTTTTACATATTTATCTTGAAATCCTTAATAATTCATAAACCCTCAAAAACTCAGGCTCACTACAAAATCATCAATCCACATAGAAAACAATTATTTAACAAATATTTCCTCAGTCATCAGGGTTCATTGAATCCTCAGAGATTTTAATTTTATTTATTAATATTTTTTTTTAAACTCTACTTTTTGCATTCATTTGCTTAGTCTAATGAGGCTATTTTACGTGAAATCTTAAATATTTGGAAGATTTAAGAATCTCTTGGGATACGCAAATCTCCAGATAACAGAATCAAAATTACAAATTCAGTTAAGAGATTCATACAGATTCATGGATCTGTATCATATTAAACCTAATATGTACATTCCTTTATAAGAGCTTAACAGCTTTTAAAGACAGCGTAGAGACGACGATAAAAGTTCAAGGGTTAATTAGAATGTCCAAATGTTTAGTTTTTTTCTTATGAGGTGTTAAAACCATTTTTGATTGAAAATCAAATCGTGCAGAAACATTTTATCGTATATTATTTGACGCACGGAAGCTGCTTAAGAGCTTATTCAGCACGGTGTATCAATTAAAGAGCGCACATTAACACGTACGCCATTTGGCTGTTTAAGAGAGCTTGTTTGTTTGATTTATATCTGTTGAAACGGAAGATGAATGTATAACAGGCGAGTCACACGATTTCAATTCCTTTGCGGAAATACTACGAAGTGCGAACGAAAGTGAACCTAATAATCACCATTCTTGCCAGAATGGCAGCCAACCGTACTAAAACCCACTTCCTGTTGATTGCTACCGTTGCAAACCTGTTGCTGTTGGTTGGATGCCAAATAAATTCTTTCAATTATCTGGCTTTTACTGAACCTTCCTTCCAAACGTATCTGGCCCTTAATGGGGGGTTAGAAATCTTTGCCTTCAAGAAGAGTTGAAGTTGTTTTCATGCCGGGCTCGCCGTGTCGGCATTAGTGCATCACTCACCTGCCTCCCTGTGACCGTGCACAGTCGATCGATGTTTTTCACCCAAAAATAAACCTCACACTCGCAACACGGACAATGTTTCTGCTTTGCCGGAGGGACGTTGAGCGCACGGAGCCAACGGTTTTCCGCGGTGTGTTTCGGTGCTGAGATTTTCATATTTCCCGGGACTCTCAGACGATGTTCAACCCCGGGCGTGGACTGGTAGCTGCGGCTTGCTCTCGACAATGGCCCTAACCATTAGGCAAACAAATAATGCGAACTGCGTGAAAAAGTAACATTCGTTCCCAGGGAAACCCAGGGAGTCTTCAGTATGACTCCCTCGGGAAAATAGTCGCTTGTTTGGGGGGCTTTTTTATGTAACTTTTGGAAGGTCTTGCATTGTTGGGTGATTAATATTTAAAATATATTTAATGTTACGCGACAAAACTTAAGAAAAAATCTCAATATCTTTCCTAAACGGAAAGACAAACAGAGAAGTTGTCATAAATACGCTCCGACAGGGATACAGAGTGAAAAAAAAAAACAAAACAAAAAACAAACAAACCCACAAAAAGAAATGAATTCTAAAATTGTCACCCCGATCGTAATCCGCAAAAGACAAGGGGACAACCGATGTGTTTTTCTTTTCACAAACCAGCCTCTTTCTCTCTTTCTGTCCCTTCCGTCGGTGGTCTGCTGCATCCGTTATGCGTTTTGTAAGATTCAAACCGTATCAAAGTGTGAAGGCGCGTAAAGCCAGCCGGAATCGGGATGAAACGGTAACGGCAACTCCCAACGCAAGAATAGTCAACCGACCGAAGTATTTATACCTTGACGAATGCAAGATTCTAGTTTATGACTTCACCACTTTTCCAAGCCCTTTGCCACGTGTTGAGTTCTTCTGCGCCAACGGGTGTTACCTCATTGGCATTTGCTTTTTATAAATATTGTAGCACACACTGATAGATAGTGCTGTGTAAAAAAAAGTCACGAGAAGCACTTAATTAACTGATTTTCATAACATGGAAGGGGAAAGAATGGCATCGGAGAAAAAAACACTAAAATTAGAATAAAAAATAAAAGAAGAGAGTAAGTAACATAATTATTACAAAACAAAAAGAAGAGTCTTAAAAAATACCTAAAACGTCGTGAAAAGAAATAAAAAAAAGACAACACGAGAACAAAACATTTGGTAAAGCGATTACGTTTAGTATATAGAGAGAACACACCCACACGATTAAAAAAACAAAAACAAAGGTGGATGAACTGACACCGGCAATTAGGTTGGAAACACGACGCACTATTAAAAACACAACCAAAACCGAAAGAGAAAAAAAAACGATCCCATCCGTAACGTCTGCAGATGGTTTTCCCTGCCAAGAGATGCTGCACTTCGAGCGGCGCAATGTGACGTCTCCTGGGTGTGGAAATGAAGTAAGAAGGTAATTATTTCCCCTTCCCTCCCAAATCACCCATCCACCCCACTTGACACCACCCAAACCTTTCGTAGGGGATGATCTATCGAAAGACGGTACGATCGTGTTTGTGGTGTTAGTGTTGGTGGCCGATGTTTACGTATGCGTGCGTGTATGCATGTGTGTGTGTGTGTACGTGTTAAAGAAGGCGTTAGAATCAAGATCGCCGGTTTCGTGACACGTACCAGAGGAACAGGAGGGAAACAAACCCGCACAGCAGATGCATACGGCACGTCGGTGAAACGAAGGTGGAAAAAGGGAGGGGGATGGGGGGGGGGAGGATTGTGTGAGGGTGTGAACGTAGTAGCGACACACTGCGGACAAAAACGTACAACGCACACCTCCTGCTGTGGTGTTTTGTGCCGTTGCGTCGATTCGAGGGCGGTCAGTTTGATTTGTGTAATCTGATCGGACGGATTCGGATTCGGAGCGTTCGCTGTGGAAAACAAGGCGTTCGAGTTTCGCGTGGAAAACCGTGGAATAACAGGACATCAGAATCTGGGGTGGGTTTTTTGGAGTGTGCGTATGTTGCGGTGTTAGTGAGCAGAATGCACATTGGATGCAGTTTTCCTTTTGGCAAGTGAACGTGTACGTGTGTGTGCGCGATTTCCCGGAAAAATGGAAACATACTGTAGGAAGTGTGACTGTTTCGAAATTCTCAGGAATATAAACAATATGTCATTTGAAAGAAGTGTTGCGAAACGAAACGAATTGTTGCATAAAATCTATCAACGATTACGAACGAAATGTTGAGCTTCATCGATCGGCAATCATCACACAACCGATCGTGGATCGTGGTGTGTTGATTGTTGACTTTGAACTTCACCTTTGCGCCTATGCAGCTTGTCCTCAGGATTATTCGCCACCAGCTGAGGTGCTTGGACAGTGGAGGAGTGTGAGGAAACGAAAGAAAAATGAGATTCAATGGTTAAATTTAACATGCAGCACGTTGTAAACGCATCTCCACCATCGATCGTCGACCGTGTATCGAGAGGGTCGTTATAAACCCCGTTAGTAATTGTGATTGTTTTTAAATTTCCGTCACACACACACACACACACTCCCATTCGGAATTCGGTCTCATCTGCTCACTGATGCGATTGATGAGCATTTAAAGAGAGCACAATCGTTGGGTGGGTGGTGGAAAAAAGAGAGGAAAAATTGGAGGAAGGGGTAACGTTAAAAACAATTCGTATAAGGGTGTGGATTCATTTTCACACTCTTCCACCCTCTACTGCCACATTGGAGCAATGCTTGCTACTGATTAGAATGATCAGTAAACACGATCGATCGATTCCGGTAACAAATTAAATCAAATTGATCAAAGACATTCGTCGATGGAAGCGGGTCATTATGGCAATGCATTGTTTTTACGTTTCCCGAGCACTTCAGCTGTCTTTAATATCTACCTAGTGTAAGAATCATCCGCACGTGTCGATGCAGACCGCGGTGCAATCACCGTGCACCGGGAACAAAAGAACTGATAATATTCTAGGCACGTCTCCACTTCCAAGTTTCCCAGTTGGAAACATGGTTGGTTGACGCCATTTGTTTTGGTTAAGCTACTTCAAGATGCTTCAAGCGAATTATTTTTAAAATGTGTTAAACAAAACGAATCCACAAGCGACAAATCGTGCGCGTCCGCAAAGATTAGCAAGTAATCACAACACCGTTCGATAGTGGATCTCTTATGTAAAAGGAACAATCCATTAAAATGTCTCACATGGACCGACGAAAATTCGTCCCCAAAGTACGCTAACGCATTGTGGCTGTAACCTTGACAGTGCAAACTTTATGGTAAATGTGGTAAAGATAACGCAAGCTGTCTCGGAAAATGATTCCAAAATAGCGCCGCTTGTACAAACATCGACCAAACCGTTTTGTGTTTGTGGAGCGAGTACGGGATAAGTGTCTGGACGTGTTTTTTTATTTTTCATTAAACACTATGTTGTTTTTGAAACATGAAAGCGTACAGCAGAACACTGCATGAAGAACATGCCCCGGCGGAACACTTGTCCCAACAAAGATTATCATTCATTGGCATTTTGTTTTTGGAGAGTTATTAACATCCTCTCTGTACAGTACGTACATACGCGCCTTGGCGTAGTTCATGATCGCCAATGTTTGGAACAAATTGATGACAAAATCATAAAGTCAAATGAACACGCCCCGACTGCTGTTGGAAATCGAAACCGCAACCGTTTTAAGCTGTGCGTTCCTAGTGCTTCTGTTTGTTTATATTGCACGGGCTGCTGATGTTGTTGTCGTTTGTTTCTTGGCCGTTGGGAGCCCGATAACGTTTCGATAGCGTTCCACATTCCGGTGTACGTGCCCGGAGCGGACATTGGGTGTCTTATCGATCGGGTCGAGAACATGTTGCACCCCAAGCAGTGACGCGCTGACGCGTTCCAACGCGTCTCGGTGATCGTTTGTGTGACACATCCCGACCCGTCCGGTTCCCGGTCCATCATCTCAGTTCGCCAACGGACGGAGAACCTGAATTATGCGCTCTTTAATGGCCGTTCGCTCCACGCTGGTCCCGCGGCGTGAGTGTTTGCCACCCAACCACCCTTGGGGTAGTATTATCGGTCCCGATATACAAACGCCGAGCAATAAATAGTAATTAAAGTTAATTTACTTGTTTTCGGATGCAGCAGCGACACCAGTGGCTTGGTCTGAACTTGAGGCCTGAAGGGGTGCCCGAGTGGCGATCGTAACTAGCTCACGAAGATCCAAAACTATTGCCGCCCGCGTACTCAGACGGGGCGCTGTGGGAAACGAAGGCGAACGGGTCGTTTTGTATAATTTAACGAAACGATACAGACGTTCGTTCGTTTACTTGCCTACTCCCCCACCCATCGGCCGTGCCTGGGGAAGTTTTCCCCGACGGTGCTCCGACACTATCAACACGCACATCGACTTTCCGGGCCCGTGTGTACTGGTGGTACGGTTTCGATTTAATTAAAACTTATCGTCCACATGTTCTGTGGCGGTGCGTTATGTGCTCCGGACGCCTCCCGGCAAAGTTCCAAATCGTCGCCACTGCAACACTTGGTACCGGGTGTTGGGTTTTATATATTGCATACGAGGTACGCCCTGTACGTATTTGTACAGCAAGCTGGAAGTCTGTATCGGTGATGGGAATATAATTGCCACTGACCACTTTACGACACCCGGAGACGGACGCGTGGAGGTGTGGACTTATATTTTTTTCCTCCGCTTCCGATAACGATCAGTTAGTGGACCATTCTGAGGAGCTTTGTGCTGGATGTATAAATCGCTTCTGCTGACCGTAACGACAGCACCATTAGGATGAGGAAGTGTGTCTGAAAGGACTTGGGCGCCATTACTGACCGACGTGTTGCTAGAGCGACGAAAGCTTTCCCGCTGCTTCGGCACTTAAGGTAACGATCTTTTCCCACCTCCCACCTGGTGATTTGGATGTGATGAACGAGGCTGAAAGGTTAATTTTATCTTGTCAGTGGTGTCGGGCGAGTGCTTACCAGCTCCCTTTTTAGCGCACAGTTCGCTCGATTCGTCATTTGTTCGGAGCTTATCAATGCGCTGTCGAACAGTGGCTGCTACAACAATCCGACAAACAGCTGTCCGTCGGCGGTGTCTAGCTGACGTCTTAACTTCCAACCGTTCGACAGTCTTATCACTGACCGGGTGGGGTTTTATGTAGCAAAAACCGAAAACACACACTCTCCCATACACGACATAACATAACTACTGGCAATTTTGTTGATAAGACGCCGGTTCTTTCCGCTCGTCAAATGTGCATTTGGCGGTGGATTGAATTTTAGTAGAATTCGTTCACGTGTGTCGTTCGCACCATGGTACGGTGGTGGTAATTGCTCGGTGATTGTTGACACTTTGCGCTGGTTTCGTCCAAGAACCTGCTTCAGAATTTCATAACCCCGGGGTGTTAGTGCATGATTAATGCTGTGGCGTTATCGGACATACGTAATCGGAATCGAGTTGATAAGGGTAGGTTTACTATAACAGTCGAGAGAGTGCGTAAATAAAAAAAAGAAATGTGTTTAAATGTTTAACTTGAGGCTGGTGGAAGAAAAAACATATTAAATTGATTAAATAATGTGGAATTTTGATATCAAAAGTTTGACGGTTTTTATTTAACAAATATAAGCATCTGAGCACAAAAGTATTGAATGTTGAACAATTGCGAGATTATGGGAAGTTATTATGAAGTGTGAAGTGATGTGATTAGGAAAAAAATAGAAAAACAAAAGATCTTTGATACTTTTTTATAAAAAAAAAACAATCTTACACCCTATTACCACCTATAAAAGCACTGCGGAAATGCTTGAATCCAAAGGACGCCCCTTATTTTAAGATGTCTGCACTTCTATTAGTTTTGTGCGGTCCTTTACTACCGAGGGAGTGTAATAATCCCTTTTTTGTAGTTTATTTAGAAATACCCGTTTATTTTTTAACTGCTAACAAGTTTTCCTTCCATGTATATTTGTTGTTATTTAACCATTTGTCTAGAAACGCACCAAGCAACATTTAATCCGTGCGATTTTGGATTTTTTAACAACTCATACACCTGGAAAAAAACGTTGCTTTAGATCCATCCTGACTGATTTGATTTGGAATCATAATTATCTACTAGGGTAGCTGTACTAGTTTTCGGCAGGTGTACAATAAAAACCAAATTATGCAAAAATGCGTTAATTAATGCAGCTTTGCACTGTTTTGCAACATAAAAAGTGATATTTCCGCTTCAAATACTAAGTTTCTCAAGATTTGCAATGATATTTTCTGAAATAATGAAAAAATATCTGTGGAGATTTTGCTTTTTCGTTCGTCAGTATTCGGAAATAAGCAAACTAGCGCATGGAAAATTTGGAACCACCATTTTGAATCGATGTAAATATTATTGGTGTTTTGTAACCCCGACAAAATGATTCATTTTTAACTTTAAAGGTTGCCAAAAACTGGAAAATTTGGGTTTGACGTTTGGATTTATCTTACAATGACAGAAACATGGAAAAAACCGGCACGATTACCAAAATGGAAAATTTTAACTTCAGTGTAAAGTTATTTTTGGATAATAGTTTTAGGATAATAATAGTGGAAAAGTGATTAAAATATTTTTTATATTTTTTAACAACGATCAAAACTTCATTTTGGCGCTGCCAATATTATATTCGTTATAAAACGCATTTAGATCACCACAATCAGTATACAGAAAAATACTATGCACGTTTATTAATCGAAATAACATCTCTTACAAGTAGAAAAAGAAGGAAGTAATAGGAGTTATTACAGTTTTTTGTGCAACAGCAGCATCAAGCTGCTGAAACCGTTACCCTATTTAGTTCTTTACGCAACCGTTACCCTATTTAGTTCTTTACGTTACCGCAAACAAATGAATAATTCATAAAAGTGTCACAAAAGTAGTCATCCTACGCTTTTCGTTATTTGGGATATGTTTTATAATTCTTTATATCATTCTAAAGAAGAGCTAAAGTTGCTAAAGAGGCGCATGTAAACTAAAGCCTCTGTTAAATGAAAAATAAAATTATTTGCTTCTATTTAATAGAAGTTTCTTAGCTATTTTTCTAAAAACATGATATTATAAGCACCCTTTAATAATGTTAATACACTTACTGCTACACTGCTTTACCCTTTCCATCACTCCAAATTACCCGAATAAAATGTTAGCATTGTTACTTTTCACCGGTACCGTAAAACTTGTGCAATTTGATAAAGTGATGTATTAGTGATTGATTAATTACGCTCCACCATTGCCTTGCAGCGCCATAAAAGGCACAAGATTGATGTAAAGCGATGGTTTTCTAATTTGTACCGGCGAGTTTTCGGTGGTGTGTTGCCAGAAGCGTAAACCTACGTCAACAGTTTGACAGGACATTTCGCTTCCAACCTTAGTGTAACTTTAACCGGTGTTTCTTACCTACAGGCGCATACAGCTTACAGTGATTTAAAGTGAGATAAAACGGTAAAAGAAAAAACACATCAAGTGAAGTGCGTTAAAGTGTTCTATTATCCGATTTTTGTGGTGTAACTCATCGACATTCGGCGAGCAAGCGAAGAGAAGCTGACAAAATGAGCAGTGCACAGGAACGCCGCGCTTCTTTCGCCCGACGTGCGGAAAGTTTAATGGAGAAGGTAAGTACCAGCCGACATGTTGGACGCTTTCCATCTTTATTTGTAGCAGACTAGACGTCCGCTAGCTTGCCGACCTTTTTTTTTCAAGGTGTGCAGATTTGAACGGTGAAAAATACGTTTACATTCCAACGTCCAACATTCTAATGTGTCGGTGTCAGTAATAACTTTCACGGGCAATGAACGAACTCGCAATGCTGCTATCAACAAAGGTAGCCGAAAAAAAACCTTCTCTCCACTCACCACTTCTTCTACTAGTGCGGATGGAATTTAGTAGCCAGTAGCGGTCCGTTTTGGGGCAGGAACGTTACGGCTACTCCCGCTGCTTAATCCTACCAGCAAAGCATTTTATTTACGAGACAACCTTTCAAACACGGGAGCGACGATTTATACGGTTCGGGTTTTCTCCGTTTCTCTTAAATGTGATTTAGTGCTCGAAAATTTCGCGAAATTGAAACGATCGGAGAACGCAGCGACTCGTTCGATAGTTCGGCTGATTGATGGTCCGCGTTAAGTAGTGCCGGATTTAACGCTTGAAAAGGTTGGTTCTGTTTTCCACGGACACCTGTAAGAAATTGGGTGAATTATGTTAAACTGTTACCCTTAAGTACTGGCAGCCATAAGCTGTTGTTTTTCTTTCCTTTTGCCCACCGAGTAAATATGGTATGTTTTATGGAGCTTTAAAAAAGAAACGTACCAAACGCAGCGGACGCCGGCGGGAGGATCTGGCGTGAAATTACCCAGCAAAGTCGGCCCAAATCATGGTTTATCATTATGCTAATTGGATTGAGCTTCTCAGACGCTTACCAGAGCACCACGTTGCGTGGAGACCGTCGCGACGCTGGAAGCTGCTTAGTGATTTGGTTCGAAATTTTTGTACGTTAATGCTTTAATGTTTAGCAGCTAAATAGCTCGTCACGATAGCTTAGCGGGAGCTAAGCAAACAGGTTAGGATTTGTGAAACAGTTTCATGAACGGATAAGGTTGGAGATTAACGCAGAGATATCACCTTGCAACGATCTGATTGAATCTGTGAGCAAAAGGGAAGTAAGTTGATTAAAAGGGTCAGTTAAAAGGTTCACAACTCTCCATGCTGCTATTATCCAATGTTAATTATACGGGTAGAATTCAGCATTGTTTTTCACAGTACAGCCAAGAAAATTGTATATTAGACTAACTTTCTTTATCACGTTTCACTAGTTTTATTCAAATATATGCTTGGGAAGATGTAGTGAATGTTCATCAATTAAATCTTAGACTTAAAAAAAATCTTGTTTGTAAAAAAAAACATTGATTACTTTATGAACATTATCTTAGGAATAGCTATGGATAAAATGATTTAGCAACTCTTAATATCTCCGAATGTCTTTAGAACGACAATAAGTACGCATTAAACTGTATCAAGCCTCTGACATCAGTAACTAGACCTATCAAATTGGCTTCGATCCTCATAAGGGACGTCGTGGAGAGAGGAGTGGAAGGAAATTGAAATTGTCTTCGGGGATTCCACATGAACATTTTGTACAATGGAGACTCGATTCGATCTGAAATGGGCCTCTGAGATATTCAATTGTACTACAGCGAATTTGAAATTAATTACAGAGGACATGGGGTAGAATACTACGATCAGTTCTTGGGAACTACCCTTCCTATATCTTTTCACTGAAGATGGGACCTGAGCTGCAGGACCTTGATGGTTACCTACTCCTCCAAATATCATAGCTGACTGCAGTTGAAGCGAGATAATAATGACTATGAGTATGATAAATATTATGATATGAATTAGTAATGTTTTAATTAATTCAAATATCTTGAAGATTGAATGAACTTTCGTGAGATTGAATCTTAACCTAATCTGTTGTTGATAAAACCAAGATGTTGAGAGGGGTTTTCATGGAAAGTTTCGTCGGGAATCCCTTAAAAACTTGTGTCTTTAATAAGACGTTCTAGACGTAGACGTCTTAGGAAAATATGAGGATAATGAAGCAAAAGCTGTCGGTAGGATTAACTTACGCTGGGACGTTCAGAATCGCTGTATGGAAGACCTTATCAACCTTAAATTATTTTATCAGCTATTTGGATAATGATTAACAGAGAACTTTCTTGTTGTATAAACAATTCATATATAATTATAATTTCATTTCCTTACTTCAATCTTGCTCTTTACTTCAGATTTTGTAGATAAAAAAAACCTTCACAGAATATTACACTTAAATTTCACATGAACCGGAGCATATCTCGGAAAAGCTTTGATGATAAGGAAAAATTTACACAACCTTGAGCGGCTTCGAGATACCTTCATGCAAATCGTTAGTTCGATTTTGTGGTAGTGTCTGTTAAGAAAGTAAGTAAAGTTTCGCGATAGCAGCTCCTGCAAACACATAATCAATATTGTTAATTATTCATTGGAAAACCTGTAATATTCGCAAATAAAAAAAAAGGTCCGACACAGCGATTTGAAGCGTTGAATAAAATATTAAAATAAACCATTTTCCGGAAAGTTTTTCATTGTTCGAAATTTGAAATTCGGAAACCTTGTTGAAGAGCCCAAAAACAAAAAGAAGATGTATGGAACATTTTTTCTTTCGAAAACCCGGAAGTTTCAGAAATAATCCTTTGTTCCAAATTTAAAGGGTACAATTTATTGGTAGCTTAAAGCCATTCAGCCATTAAAGGTTTGGGACGCATCATTCGTTATATATCCACCGAATCCTTCAAACTTTTTGCCAGCTCGTTCGAAGCATTATTCTAAATTGGTTAATTCGTCTTAGAAGCCAGTTGAATCAAAATCTTTACCTTTGCTCACATATTATCTGTTCGTACTGAACGGAAATGTAATTACCGAGGAATAATGCCTGTCATTTCGCTACTCCCTGATCCGGTGCCGGTTACGGTGCCATTCCTCCAACGGTTGAAGGTTTATTTCTTTCGCATGTTCATGACTGATTGGCTGGTAATTTTTATTCTCTTTTTGGTCTCGTTCTCCAAACGAAGGACTCATTGTGATGACTGGTGGAACATTGCCGAGCTGGGCTGGCACATTGTGTCTTGTTTATTTATCCCGTCTCACATGGTGTGATAGTGGGTGAAATTTAGACACCCCATAAACTTGGGTGCCCAAAAACTCACCCACGCGTGTCGGTGTAGATCAAATGCGTAATTGTGCTTTGGCTCAGGATACGCGAAGGACCGAAGGATACCCGCTGGATATTTATCATTGTCAGCCAGTGTGAGACGATGTTCGGGCGAGGTCGCTCGTTGTCCTTGTACGAGCGTGCGACAGAGCAGGTGTTAGCGAAAGCGTGTGAATAATAGTACGCACGTAAAAGAACGAGTTTTGGGCTTGTCGAAAGCCGTGTGCGTGTTGTGCGATTTTTAAATGACACGAAAAGATTAAAATTTTGCACATAACAAGCACGTTTTATGTTTGTTTTAAAGCTGGAACTCAGGGTTATGATATGTTAATTGTAATGTTTCTTTTAAGCTGAAAGAAACTTGTTTGAGGGTTATTTTGGTTGCTGATAGCATGTTTGGACATAAAATGAGTCATTTTTCTGTCATAATCAATCCGAATGTACTAACTCGTAAACAGTGTAACAGTTTACATTAAGTACGATTAAATTAATGAGTATTTCTAATAAGTAATTATAATTTATTCACTAATCTAAATGATTAGCTATGTGTTGAGCGGTTTGACGGGACCAACCAAATCAAAGGTTAAAACCAAAAAATCTCGTACTTTTAACGCCGGAAAGTATGCAATCAAGCAGACTTTTGTTAACTTTCCATATTGTTTTGAATGCTGGTAGTGTGTATAAGCTTTTATAAGACCATCCTAGGCCTATTTTTTAGTCATTAATGACTGCCAGGCTGTATTGCTCACAACTTTTATCTTAAATCTAAAGTTAATGTAATATGCAATTCAAATTGGTTGTGAAACATTTTATTTTCCGAACCGTAAAAGGGCACTGTATCCCGGGTGTACTCGGTTGATCATTATACACATTATTTGAGTTAAAATTTAAATTTTTTTAACATCAATGGTAGTAGTTATATTAAATCTATGTAAGTTATAGCAATAAGTGGGAACAATTGAAAGTAGATCATTTTTATCATTACGATAATATTAGTACGACCATCATAATCTGTGCTCAACTAAATACGCTCAAACAAACCCATCTTAAACCACTGCAAAACATAAAACCAGTCGACGCATGATAATTTCGGCTGGTTTAATCTTTTGTTGTAACACGTGTCGCTAATGAGTTACGTATCGGTAGCAATACGTAAAAGATAGTGGTGATTTTTTTTTCTATTTAGTTATTGCTAAAGATAATGATGGAAATGTGCGTCGTCCATCGATAACGGACAGACAAATGGCGCAACGGAATAGAATGTCGGTAGGCGAGTTGAAAGCATATTTAGGCCCATTTTTATTATCTCTTCCCGTGGCGCAACCATCGATAACTGCATTGCTACCGTCAGCAGAACAAAGTTGTACGTGCTCATTCGACTCGAAGAAAAACATAAAATAAATAAGACACGGTCGATCGATTAGACAAACGACAATTATCTACGGGCGTGCACCCATTCGGGAAGAGCAGTTAGCAGCTTGCCAATTGGTGCACAGTTGATAAATAATTTTCAGCCTCACCCCACTGGGTGGCGGGGGGAGGGGCAGAATACACCGTTAAGTGTATTTATCAATAGCAGAACGATCCCTGCCTTAGTGGAGCACAATTTATGATCACTTGTCAAGCCTTCGCTATATTTATCGTATCGCTGTATTGTTGTGCACCTGCAAACGAAATGGCTACGTTGAGGGAGCGCGATCGGGTTCTCCATTGAATGCAACGCTTGTTAGCATGCATGGATACTTTTTATCCGCCTGCTAGTTTTGTTCTATCGCACTAGAAAACACAGGACGCACCGTGTGTCCGTTAATTGAAATGGCAAATGTGAGCAATTGCTCTGGATGCGAACGGGCCCTTGCGTCTGATGACCGTATCTAACCTAAATTCATCCTTAACAACCTTTTCCTTACGGCTGATGGAACGCAATACAAAATGCGACACGGACACACGCACGCAAACCAAACACAGTGGCACAATCAATTGAAAACGGGGTTGTAGAAATGGCAAAAAGATCGGTGTGGTGGGCTGTTTGTTTGTGCGATCGTTTATTTTCCCTCGATCTACTGCACTGCACTGCTGCCTCGGCGACCGTTCGATGGAGGCGCGCAACGCACCGACCACCGCCGGGCAAGCAACCCCAGACATGGCGGTGCGATATGAAAACATAAACAAGAAGATTATTACAACCTTCCTCAAACCAAACGCTTCGTACGGTGCATGCTCTCGATCATGGTGTGGATGAAGATTTTGCTTACGAATGCGAAAAACTGCGCGATATCGTTCGACCATTTTTTTACGGCTCCCGACCGACGGCTGTTGGCGAGCCGCAGAGGTCCACTGATGATGATGATGATGATGGCGATGATGTTGTTGATGCCGATCGTTCGTGCACTCTTCCACACACTTTGATGGGTTAATTATTTTTAGCGAATGCGCGATGAATTGGTTCCGCTGCGTGTTTGGATGGCGATGCGTAATGGTAACAAAGGGTAAAATTAGCAATGAAAGGGAAAAGCGGATGCTTGGGGAAGGGAAAGGTTTGTTTTTCTGCTGATCAGTGGTGGACGGTATCAAACGAAAAGCCGATGGTTGTACAAGTGGTTTGCTGTATTTTCTCTTTTTTTCATGCTACGGCAAAAAAACATTCATCCGCTGATTACAGTGCAAGGTACGAGGAGATTTTTCATTAGTTGGAAGAAATTGAAAAATTTTGAAATCCAATATAATCAGCGATTAATAATTGTATTCAGTGAGGCACGATTAACCTATGCTCCTATGAGTGGAAGGCGTGATAGGAAAGCTGAAATATTAAAACATATGGTATGGAAAAACAATTACATTCTATACATTGTTCAAGAGAGCCTTTACATTGTAAGCTTATATGAATAAGGCTCAAAAGCTAACATAATTTAGAGTATTCATGTAAACCAAGCTTTTTCTAAAATTTTTTTCAGATTAAATGAAACATTATTTAAAGCAAAGCACATAATCATTAATTGGGAATGGAAAAGTATTTTTTCTTACACTGTTAAAGTTCACAAAATGAGAGATACATTCAAGGACCGATGTGCAAGTTTTGCTATATCAATCACTGTATTGCCGTTTCCAACAGAGTCGTTGCTGTAGTAAACAAAAGCAGCCAGGAAGTTCGCTTACTTGTACAACTGTTACGTAAACCATGCAAATGGCAAGAAGGAATAAATAGAGTTTGTACGAAAACGATGGCTGCTACTTCCTGCAACAGTATGATACTCCCTAGAGCACTTTGCATAGAAAAGTGATAGAGTTACTTGTCAAAAGATGGACTTAAAAGCGAGTTTAAAAATGCCTGTTCAAACATGTTTTTAAATGGTTGGTGTAAAACATAATTATTATTTGGCTCGTCCTCTATTAACATTTTGATTCTAACTATTTGGCATGATCAGAACCCAGATATAACAATACTTTACTTTTGATTTTAAATTTTAAATATTATTAGGTAAATGATAAGTTTTTTCCAACTACGAACGCCATATAGAGGAAATCTCTAAATTACTGTCTGGAAACATCATTAATAATAATAGAAAAATGATTTGAAATGAACAAAACCAAAAATAATATAGGAATTGATTGTAAAAAATCTTCTCGGGAATTGTGTTTTATCGTGCATCATATTTTTTCAACGAATGATTTTGATGATTTATGTTTACGTGCAAAACTGAAGACGTGCCGAATATGAGCATAATGAGCATATAGCTCCGACGATGTTATCCATAATTAATCTGCTTAACAATGATGTTCCCTCACGCTTCAAACGAGATTTGCAGACATGGAAAGTTGATATAAAAATATTAACAAAAAATCCTACCCAGGACGAAACAAAACATTGAAATCCCGAGTAACGATAAAATGAGGTTATTAAGTTGCAGTACTGTGATGTTTGCTAATGAGTTTTCTATTTTTGTTCAGTATTTACAATTATAGGTTTATTATGTTTCTACGGAAAAAATAAAATCTGTTATTTCTTCAAATGGTCACAATCAATTACCTTCTCCATTGGATATAAACAAAAAAGAAAGGTTTTATTTTTTGATACCTTAAGAAAATTGTAAATGGTTAAAAGAAAACTATTGATGACTATCTTTGAACGTAACCTCGAAACGAAAATTGGAATGCATCTTAATGCTGCTCCATTATTTCGTTTTTCATTCATGCCTATACAATCAACCAGCTATGCAATGACCGTCAAGCACATTCTCCTTTACATTGTCCTGTCCGGATAACGGATAAGCTTTCCTTCGTACATCGCTCCGGCAAAGTGTGCCTCGAACATTGCCTCAAAACAAACCCACATGCACGGCGAAAGTGGTTCACTTGTTTCCACATCTCGCCACTTTAAGGTAGAGTGAGGAAGAGTCCTTCGGATCACACCAACACCGTCTTAAGGATGGTGATGATCAGTATCATTGTGTACTGTGCCAAGCTGTAAAGCCTTTTCCCAGCAGTCCTTTCGAGGAGTCGTTCTCGTTGTCCTGTTTCGCTGGTTCGCCCACAGCCACCTGCCAACTGACGTCATTGTGGGGCAAATCGTGCAAGATGGCTGTGTACGGGTAGCCTTATTATCCAACCCACCTGACGGTACGTCGTGACACCGTAAGTGAGCCTTCTGCTCGCAAAGTGTCCTCCAACCTGTTTACACCGTGCCCTGTATCCGGTGCAGGATTGCATGAATTGTTAACGGTGTTTGAAGCATTCCATGGTGGAAGACATGGTTGACATTGCCATCCGTTCCATTTGCCGGATCTGGGGTCAGGAATGCGTCCGTGGAATGTGGCGAAGACGCGTACGGGTGTCACCTTAGGAGCTACGTTCATAATTCATGAGATTAGAAATAAGTCCAACAGGAGTAACAGAAACACTGACAAAGAGAGAGTGAGAGAACAAGAAGGTGCGTTTAAAGGGAACGAAACATGCTACTTACTAGTTCTTCAGCTTACTCGACCTCGCATAGGTAAACGGAAAAGAAGGAACACACGTAAGCTGCAAGATTGGACACATCCACCTTCTCGCTGTGGAAGATGATATGGGAAAGGCCAACATTAGCCAAGGTATGCTCGTGTAAACCCATCCCCTTTTGCTTGTTTTTCCACCCTGAAGAAGTCGGTGTAGTTGCAACTGCATCTGCTCGTAGACCGCTGGCAGACCGTAAAGTGCATATGGCAGCTACGGGTTCACTTTGCCACGCCGATGGGAAACCGACCTTAGGCGAAAGAGGGAATGCACCTCGTCAGGTTTGATAATTTGATATCTCTGATCCTGTGCATGGTAAGGGTGGATGGGAATAATGCACGGATTGCAATGCAGCTCGCCTTATGGTGTACCCAAACGGCTGCGAGTTTGGGAATACTTTTTCCTGGAGTTTAGAAAAGCAGCAGGACACAAGTGTGCTAGTGTATGCTACTACCGATGAAAAGTTTTTACTCCGTATTTTGTTTTCGTAAAAGGACAGCTTTATTGCTCTTTAAGGAATTTTCATTACAAGAGACAAGATGAGGGTCATGATAAAACCATCATAACACACCCAAGAGGGGAAAACTCAGCCATGATACCGATACGGATCTGGATGTATTTAGATGTAAATTTTCATTAACGAGCTTTTAAATCATATTCATGCCTTTGAACTTTCGTCCGAAGTATTATGGGGTCGGGCGTAAGCTTATATTCGGGAAGGACAGGTGCATACAGATAACATAGCAGATTTAGCTATTTTAAATTCTGCTTATATAGTTTTATACAACATAGATATTGCAATTAGATGATGCTATTATTTAGAAAATTTTATAAAATATTTGCAATATACCAATCTCTGTGGGTTGTGTCTTATAAAATGTGTAATCAACTTCAATAATTTACCTTTTTTAGATCAACATATTTAGGTTTATATCACATTTATAGAGAGTATTACTGCCAGGTTATCCAAACCAGCTGTCATTATCGTTAGGGTTATTCCAGTTTTTTCATTGCCGAGGCGATGGAATGGCCTTCCGTTTTGGCCTTAAACTTTAAGAACTAGACGCTTCATTTCAGGTTCAGCCATAAAAATTCTAATGTCCTCATCAGAGGTACTTTGAGAAGGTTTGGTGGTCACCGGTATATAAAGATATCTCTAATCAGTCCATCTCCTCAGCAAGGGGCTTTCTCAGCATAATTCGCTAGCTCGGGTCAGTCAAAATAATCACGTTCTCTTTCATGTGGTTCTTCCTGATCGAAGTAACATTTTCCGGAAGTGGACATTAGGACCATACTTCAAATTCTTGCCAAGCTGTAAAGAAAAGAACACTTTACCTTTTGTTGATCGTTTACAACAGAAGGACGTTTCACCAGCAGCCTGTTTGGGTAACCCACGATCGTCCATTTTAGATTTTGCTGCACTTAACTTTCAAATCCATTCGGGCATAGCCGGTTGACTATTGCTAAACAATTTCTAAAAATGTTGTTTATCAACTGTGCGATAGATTCAAAAAACGAATTAGTTCCTCCGTCATTAGTTGACAGAGAGCTCGTTTCGTAACAATAACTTAATTTTCTGCATATTTCATATCAAATAGTGTGTTCGTGTGGTATGCTGATTCAATTGTTGCCATGTTGAAAATGTATGGAAATTTTTGTAAATTTCTTTTTCAGATGAATAATTTAATACAAATTCTCATACCACAGATCTATACAAATTCTATTTTTTTTTAATTCTGGATTTCTTTTACCTTTTAAACCCATAGTCCATTACTTAATTCTGAATAAAACATACTAACGACGTGTTCTTCAATTTTAACTATCCCATTCTAAATGTGTCGCATTTTGTGTTCAATTGTCAGCCTAGAATACTGCTTTTAGGCACACTGCAAACCGTTGAGTTGAAGCTGTGTAATCGATTTTCGTTTCAAATTAGCTAAATTTTTTGAGGCGTGTTTAAAAAACATTTTTCCAACCTCCACAGCGTTGCCATGAAATGAATCCTCCCAGCTTGGCTGATATCCACAACCATCAATCACGCTCACATTTTTCGCATTTCGGTCCGCCAACTTATCACCATCATGTGCTTATCCTATTACGTTACACCCAGGTGCCCATCCTTACGGTCGTGCTGATAATGTTTTGACCACCTTGAAGATTCGCATTAAACCTAAAAGTCGGCGTTTGCAGCAAGAGGAAAATAGAAGGGAAAAAATACAACCTTCTACTAACCACAAAACCGACATCATCGGGGATGCATCATGCCGTTCGTACGAGGTTACATTTGCCTTCGGTTTCACACAAACCTTCGCCGCTTCACATCTTCATTTCCCGGTGCGTCCCTGTTTTGGAAGCTGTACCCATGCCCATGGCAAAAGGTTAACGAACGACGCAATTTGATACCGTTTGGGGGTTTAACGCGCAGCAGAAGTACGGGGTTCGTTCCCGAGCGTGTTCGCTAGCGAGAGGTGGAAAAGCGCGCGCAAGGAAACATTGTTATTCCTGGTTATTCCTTCAGGAAAGCCATTTTTTCTCACCGATGAGGAGCGAGAGAGAGAGAGAGCCCGCGCGGTGAGTTTACTCTCCAACCCTCACTGATTTTCCAGTAGCTCAGTTTTCCATTTGTTTCTGTGTGAGTACTCCATTGCAAGGAAAGCGTCGGGGAACTCATCGTTCGGGAGAGTGGTCATATTCCTTACTGACTATCCACTCACAATTTCCCTGACTTTTTTCTGGCTTCGATGCCGGAAAAACAGAATCACAACAAACAAAGCGAACGCGCGGGTGGTTGCTATTTCGGTCACTCAAACACTTGCGCTCTTATTTTCTCTCGCGCAACAATGTTATTGCTTTTTCGCTTAGCGTCTGTTTCTGTTTTGTCTCTGTTTGTGTGATGCAAAGTGAACTAGACATGGAACAGTCACCGGAATGGGCGACGCGGCTTTCCAATGTTTTTCCTTTCCAACGCGGGAAATTAGGAACGAAAACGATCGGGAAATGTATGACGTACTTAGGAAACCATATCAAATCCACAGCCGTCTTCCTCTTCGGTACCCAATTTCCATTCACTCATACACACCCCTCCCGTCTCACGCCATTTCCGAGTTCCGCACGAGTGATAAAAGGTCCGCCCTCGCCGCTGAAACGATGAGCTGAGTCCCACGCTTAGGACGCTTATCGATGGTGGACGCGATGGCCACAGTTCAGTTTACCTCCGATGCTCGAACCGACCAGGTTGCATTCTATACGCGCCTTCAGCACCTAACGACGCCATTCAGTGGACCGTGCGTTCAAGTGCGTTTCGAAACCAGGAAAGGAGTGAAAGGAAGGAAAAGGCACACGAGAAAGTCGTCAGTATTTAGTTGTACCAACCCACCCAAACCGGGGACAAACCGGGAGATCCGTCTGCAGGGAATTCTAGTGGAAAAGTATTGTCTGTCTCTGTGCCCATTTCGGCCGCTGCATTGGAGTTTTCCGTTTTTGTGCCGATTTGCAAATTGCAGTTAGCAAAGGATAAAAAAGCAGATAAAACCTGCGCGGCTTTTGTTTCTACACCGTAAAACAATAGTGAGCCAGTGGGATGGCAATGATTGGACGAAATTCTTTTCCCCTTTGAATTTCCCTGCATTCCAGCGGTTTATGGTTGTGGGGCGAAGTTTGTCGTTTGTTCGGGTGGAATGGTTTAGTGAACATGGTAACAAAGGAAATTTCGTTCTTTTCCATTGCTTAGGGATTGTGGATTTACTGCTAGTGGAATATAGATAGTGGCATTAAGTTATTGAATATTATTTCTTCTAGATATATTTGTGTTGTGGGGAGGAAAACTAAATTTAGTGGCAGTGTTTGGTGGTACAAAAGTTTAAATAATTTTATTTTACAAATAGAAAAGCGTCAGCTTGCGGTTCAAATTAGTGTGTGCGAAGTGCAGTGAAGTGGAGAATATTAACATACACGTAAATCGCTAGCCGCTGTATCACTACTACTGGAACAACAGTAACAAAACCATCAGTATCACTCATCGAACAACGGGTGTTTTGTGTCATTTGCGTATCAGAGCAGAAGAGCAAACCGGATGAAATAATATAATCAACCGGAACCGGGTTTCGGGAGTAAGGCATCGCATAAAATAAACCACCCTCTCCACGCCCGTCACGAGCAGGCACCACATCGTACGGGAAGTCTCTACGGCCGAACACAGCCACGCAGCTAACGCAATCCAGAACGTTGGAGGATGGAAAAACCGAAGGCAAACGACACGGCATCGGCCACATCGGGAGGGTCTCCCTCGTCGAAGGGCGTTCATGTACGTATCTGCTCACCATGGGGAAGGAAACGCAGTGGGGAAAATGGGTGGCTGTTAGGGAACGGTGAACCCAAGCACACATTTGCCACAGTAAGGAGGACGTTGTCAATATCCTGTTCCTTCTCGCGTGTACCGTAACCAGAACTTTGCTTCTTGCAACTTACATTCTCACCATCCATAGCAAAACAATTCGTTCAACTCTTGGTGGATGGTTTTTGTTGTTTCGTTTAGAGAGTCCTCTAATCTGCTGCTCGTTGAAGGAAACGTGCAACGTGAAGGATAACGGCGTCGGTTGGCGAAAAACATTTTTGGAGTGTTTTGAAGAACTTCACACGGAAAGATGTTTTCACCATTTAAGGGAAGCTTATGGGTAGTGAGTGCAAATGGTTGCTCTGCTGATCCCTTACGGTGGTTTCCGCGTGAAAGTCTCCTTTGCGCGCCATTTTCTCGCGCGAGCAAACACCCAATGGGCTGTGGGGGTCGAAGTTGAAGAGGTCAAATGGTGTACAGCGCATCGTTTAGGTTTGAGCCCAAGCAAATGTAGTTATAAAATGTTATTGTGTAGAAAAAGTTATGGACAAAAGGGAAAATAAATTGATGTTTTCTCATGCACTGTAGGTAAAACATATTGGGAGATATCTTCACGAAGAAATCTTTGCTTTCTTTTTGAATCTTTAATTACACTGTGTCGTTATAAATTTGTTAGAATAAATCTTATTGGCATATTTTACTTACGCTTGGATGCTTTTATGCATTATTATTTTCATCGTGTTTTATTATTGGAATTTTTTCAAGCACGAAAAATGGAACAAAATCGATTGAACTTCTGTTTAGCAATAAGATATTTTTACACTATTTGGACTATGTTTACACTATTTTGGTAGCCTATACCGCTATTCAGAGTTTTAGCACTGCACAATTAAACACAATAAAACAAAACATGTGAACTAGACCTTTACAAGTAATAAACAAATAAATAGAAAAATAGAATCGAAAAGCTTCGTTTGTCAAAATACGTGGTACGCATGTTAATAATAACCGGACCATGTCAAAACCTCTCCAGGCTATAGTGCCATAGAAGATGTAGAACTGAGATGAGAGTTAATTTATGGTCATTTCTGACCTGAATGATTTGAAAATTTACATTTCTATCTTGCTTTTAAAACTCCTAATAATATTAAGTCATTGTCGATTTCTTCGAAATTCAATAAACATTAAAAAGTAACCTCCTATGAAATATCAATCTTATAATGACAACATATACATCATAAAACTATTTTCTTTAGTATAGATGAATATTCAATGAATAAGCGAATATGAGTTGAGCGCTTGCTAGTGTAGTTCCAGTTTTTTTTTCTAAATGTATATTATTCAATTTAGTTTTTATTAAATTCTACATTAACAACGAATCACCTCTAGCATGCCTTTCCCCAGCTTGAGCAGTTTGCTACAAAAAGAGAAACTCAATCCATAAAACCTATCCCCACTCATGTTTCGATTTCTCATCGTTTCGTTTAATATTGATTTAATGAACCAGTGCAGTGAATAGTAAATAAACTTTTACAACTTCTCTAATAACAGAGCTTACGTGCGTTACTTTCGCCGAAGCATCACCGTACCGTTGGCCAAAACAAACGAATAATTGATCATTTAAAACAACCAGCGTGCGCACGGGATGAATGATCAATATTTTAATATGCAGGACACTGAACCTTCGGGGAGAAAAACGGTAGAGAAAAATTATACACCCAAACAAGCGAACGAATATTAAACATGTTGTTCCACTGCTTTTTTGCCAATCGATTTCGAGCACTGCCGGAAGGATGATTTCAAATCCGGGGGACCATCCAATTTGTGCTGAGGTTTTGTCTCGACCCCGATAAGATGATAAATGAATGCGACACAAGTCATGCAAGGGAGACAGAATCATAAGCATACCGTTCCCAATACCTTCCTGTCCGTATGGTTAATATTTGTTTTGCCTCTAGCCCAGTGACAGCAGAATAGGGACAGAAGGAGCCTCTTTTGAGTCGTAGCCCAGCGGTACATCCCTATAAGCGTTGGATATGCGTAGGGGAAGATGGGTGTTGAGGAGGACAGACATTTCTGCACTCATAATAATGTTCGCTGTGTGGAAATGAGGTCAGTGCTGAAGTTGAAGCGCAACCCGGTGGCCGGGTTTTTATGCATGCGGGACTACCACTGTGTGTGGCTGCAAGCTATACTTTTGTTGAATCCGCCCTCGAGGGGTGAACCATGGCTGGAAAAATAATCAACAACACGGAATGTAGAATTGATACTGGGTTGTGCTGGGAACGGGAGAAGCGAACCCCGGTGAACGAGTGTTCACCCATCCCGGCAAAGTGCTCCTGTGGAAATGGAAAAGCGGGAAAATGCTAAAGCTGAGGAAAACTTTTATCATCCGGTAGAGGAGTTGGTTGGGGGAGCCCGGAGCAGGTGTGGGAAAGCGTCAAATATTGGAATAAAATGAGGACATCACATTCATGGGGAGATAAAAAAAATGAAAAGAAAAAAAATAGCACACAACCAGTGAAGCGATGGAGATAAATTGGAAAAAAAAGTTTTTCAGCTAAACCAACATGAAGGTTGGCAAAATGTAATATTTATGATTGCATTTGTTTCCACGCTTTTACCTTATCGGTAAGTCTTAAATCGAATAAGATGATGCAAACAACCGTACCCATTGTTGTACGTCATCCGCCCGTGACGAAAACGGTCCCATTTCGACGGTGTGCGTTGTCCTTTCTGCTTGTTTTCGCACATCAACTCAAATCACGCTCGGTGTAATCACGATGCGGATTTATCGATTATTTGGTGTGCCGTTGTGTGTTTTTAAACATGTACGGCTTCCACACATCGGTGCGCTTCCGATCGGTTGATAAATGGAAGTGATTATACACGCGATTATGCTGGTTATTAGCATTGTTTTTACCTGCGCGTTGTGTGTGTTTGAGTGTGATTGATGTAAAGTTAAAACAAACGTGACAGTTTTGCGCGGGATTTTTTGGTGAGTAGTATTAATGGTTTGCTACAGATCAGATTATATAGGCTACACGAAGAAAAGGAAAACAAAGTAAAGGTTGTAACAGAGTTGTTGTACTTGTTGTACTTAATCAATCAGTTAAAATTAACGATCTGTTTCAGAACTTTCTTTTACAATTTTACTGAAATGCCATGTAATGGAGACGCCTGGTTGCTGAACATTCCTTGCAGTTATAATCTCCCGGAATGAGGGGGCATAATTTGAAATATTAAAGATTAAGCTACACTGTAGCATTTCTTTCGGAAATTGATTAGCAGAACCACTCACCACAGTCCCGTTACGGGGCTTGATGAGCGTTCCGGAAATTGATAATCTCCGGTCAGTAGTAGTAGCTCCTTCGTCCGAACGTGCTTCTCTAATTAAGCCGATACTTGTGCATATATTTTTCCTCAAGTAATTTAAGCTTCTAAAGTGCATCAGCGGTACAAGACCGTAGCATCAAGGAAACTATAATCAAGTGGAGCAACAGTCAGGTTGATGTTATGCCGTGCAATGAGTGGGTTTTTTGCCCTCTTCTGCTATGCTATACCTTTTTTGTGTAGAAGTGTAATGAATGCTTAGAAGTGCTGTAGGTAAAGCTCCGAACACAACACCGGCACCGGGTGAATGTATCTTAACTATTCTGTAGTGAAGTGAGTTGCAGTTTTGCAGTAGAAGTGCAGGTTCTCAAGAGTCATTCAAAGTTTGCTTGCATACTGACACATTCTGTGAATCAGTACTGGGTAGAGGTTAAAAGCTATTTAATCTTTCTTTAATGTTTGCTAACAATGTTCGGTTTCGTTGGGCCAAGTTACCATAATCTGCTTTGTGTTGCATGTTCACTCACGAAGGAATTTAAATTTAATTTAAAGGCATATTTATACATTTCTGACTTCAACTTAAATTTTTATCTTTTGTTTAATATTTGTTTAACTGGAGTATTTTTTTGAACTATTGTAACTTTGGTTACATTCATAGATTTTAAATTACTTTTTATTGCAACGGAGTTATATACAATATTTTTTTATTTTTTTATTGAAAAGTTAGTAATTTGTTTAGCAATACGGCTTTGGTTGTCCTGCATGAATAGTAAATGCCAATTCTTTCTTTGTTAGCCAAATTATATAATTTTAAGAACATTGCTGTGGATGATTTTGTTCGGGTAGTATGTATTAGTTCTTTTGACAAGTTTTTATATCATGTATGCTCCTTTAGAAATTCACCTTTTTGTATCAAAAATCATTCTGGAATTTCGTTTTGTAACTCTTAGTCAACTATAACAATGTCCACAAATTATACGATAAAAAGGGGAATTATTTTTTCATCCTTTCTTTTGTACCATATTTCGAGCTAGAGGAAAACAAATTACAAAAACTTTGAGAAAATCATCAATCCAATAATAACTACGACGCATTGGATGGTAGTGCTTCAACTGACCGGTGACCGACATATTGAACCTAACAGCCTTTGCGTATAAATACGCTTTTTCTTTGGGCGATGAATCGAACCACACCATCGTCTTCATCGTGGTCATCTCATGTCGATTTATCTAGCTAACCAAACGTTATTGGGTATGTGGTTTTGGGGGAATGGCCACAAGCATGTTTGCACGATCGATCAATTCGCAAAGAAATCACGTCCATTATTGGTAGCATCAGCGAGCGCTGCGTCTGACGGTGTTCGATGGTGCGTTGCCTTACATCTGTCATACCCCAATTCACGGGTGCCTTAATTCGTTCTGACAATCGACCACGTCCACGAGACCACGTGGCCAGTATGCTAGGGCTACCGATGAAGCTGTGGATGAGAAACAAAACAAAAAAAAAACCGAGATGAAGGAAGTTTTTTGGGTCGAAATGTTTCACCACCATTGGTAGGATGATGGAAGCTTGGAACTCCGGATAGTTGGTGCGTTCTGTATGTGCAAGCCATTGACGAGAGTTGTGCTTGGGATGTCCCTTTTGCTTGGAAAAGCAAAGGAAGAGTTATGCAAAACAATAACACAGAATGACGTAAACGTTGGCAAATAATCGTTTTGGAGTCATGGCGTCAAATTTAGGCATAAAAGGTTAAATGAATGTATCATTTAGCAAATACTACCTGATACAAATTGCATAAACGCACAAAAAAATTATACATTAAACAGATATATTGAATACTTTTCTTGAAAAATGAAAAACGGTAAAAAACACTGGTGAAAGATAACAATGCCATTCTTATGCAATAGCGTTTCTAGAGATTGGTTTTCAAGTTTTAAAACAAACAGAAGACAAGATCTGATCGGTACGAAATGTACATTGTAACAAATTTACACTTTCTATTCCACTCGTTACCGTCAAGCAATAAGATTTGTCAAGTGGTTCGTTAACACTTGAAAAATAAAAAGGAGATGCCATACACCACTCACCGTTTGCGGCATAGTGCCTTGATTAATTGTTGACATGTGTTGGTAACGTTAAGGGAATCCTGAACATGTGATAATGGTTTTGTAATTTTATTATCATACCGGTCGAACCGGCAGCAATTGAACATACGAGAAATGTTGAATGGTCGAATAGTTGCAAGATTAGGTTTATTCTTTATTTTTTTCCATAACATCGTCATTTGCAGTATTGCTATCTCGCTTGTTGTGGTGTGTACAATAGTTACAAGAATATACAATTCAAGCTCTTAGAACACCTTTGATAAAGTTTTTACAAATATCTCGAAACCAAAGGGTGGTTACTTTTTTACAGTTATTTACTAAAGCATGCATCTATCTACTGTTAAAACAAACTCCTCCTCACTTGACCGACAGGCGCCCGTCGAGGTCGTCCACTTCGCTCATCGGATTCTCCGTTACATTTCCTCCTTGCCTTATCTCGGGCACTTGGTTGTTATTTTGAGTTGAGTGGTTGATGCTGATGTTGCTTAAGGCTAGGCAGTTATTCGAAGGTGTGTCTCTCATGAATGTTGTTGTTGATGCTGTCGTTGTGTGCAACACGGTGCAATTTGAAAATTTATGGATTTTTTTTATGGAGAAATTTGTTTGTTCTTGACTCACGTTCAACGTCGTCTTGCCATAATTGTAGCTATAAACGGAGGTCACACAGAGAAAACTTTTATTGAAAGACCTTTCTATGATAGATCATATACATACATTAATATATTACATTGATGTTTTACTATTTTTGGTTCTTGTATCCTTGTATCCACAGTTCCTTAGAATCCATATTAAATTGGGCCTGTACGAGGCAACCCAAACAACTAACGGATTCTACATTTACTTGGTCCTGTGTTTCAATAAAGATATTCCTGTTTCCTCAACCGCTGAAATTAGTTTAAATTGGGCAAAACAAATTAAACTTAATTGTTGTAAATAACAATGCGTCGTTGTTTGAGTAGGAATCTTGATCGCGCTATCCGTCGTCGGTCAAAGTGACAAGACCAGAATTATAGTAAAAGTTAGGCTGCGGTCTAGATAGGGAGTTCGACAGTCGATATAAAGTCGACATAATGGCCGTTGAGAACAAAGAGAAGATAGGTATAAACAGAAGCGAAAAACGTGATTTCAGCCTCTTTCCTAAGTTATACGACGAATAAAGACTAGTTTGTAGCAAAACGGCATGGCCGTCCCTTATTAACAAAAAAAGTTAAATTTGTGGTTTTTCCGAAAGTTATGGTATCGACGAAAACTTTCAGTCGTTTCTTTCACTACATTTATAGATAAGCTTGGGGTAGGGCAGAAAAAGAAATTGCACGATATGATTTAAGGGGATAGATGAGGTAAAGAGTTGTAGAATTCGATTTAAAGTTTGCCACTGTCTATACAGAGGACAAGCCCTATGTGCTCGATTTACTCGGATGTGCTCGAAAAGGAGGGACCACAGGCTATGAATTCCACACAAGACTTCAAAAAATAAAAAAATCCACATGAGATGACCATGCAGGTGGAGACACGATTCGTATGAAAGCACAATCCACCAAGAGCCCACAAAAATACAAAGCCACCACCAGCGTTCCGTTCCCACATACTCTTTCATCGCGACACGAAAAGTTGCATTGGGGAACGAAGGACTTCTTGGGATGGAATAAATCGGTCGTAGAAAACGCTTTTTACCTCTGGGTAATCTGCCTTCCCATTTAACGGATATTCTGCAACGAGAAGGGACCCATATTAGCGAAATGTAAAATGCCATGTTGAACATGGAGACTAGTAAGTCAACGATGTTTATAACGAACATGTTTTGGCTCTTCAGAGTTCTAGAAGTTTTAGAGCCTTTCTAACGTCATAAGGTTAGAACTTGTGTTGCAAACTATCAATTTGCTGATCAATTGCTCACTAGATTGAAGAAAAATGTTTCGATTTTTTTTTTCATTGAATTTATTTAGCTTTCTTACTAAAAGTATCGTTTATTTATTCATTGGTTGATACATGTAATTAAACAAAAATATTTCTCCTTACTGTACCTTCCGTTGTTTGGTTAGGTTGATAAACTCAGCCAGTGTAACAAGGAGTAGCCTTCTGATCTTCAAAATGAAAATCTTATTTATCATTTCCATAAAAACTTCAGTTAAAATATGAAGAAAAGGAACAATTACACCATATTCCATAATGTTTATATCATACCCGTTGGTAAATATCAAATATTAACAATCAAATCACTTACATATTTCTCCGATGCTACCGTTTAAAACAGAAAGCAAATATTATATCCAATGCGCCACATCCGCAGCTATTGAACAGAAGCAAGAAAAGAAACCATGCGTCCCACGGTTGGCTTTTGTAAGGCTTGCTCCACTAGCTATCATTTATGCATGAAATTCGATACTTTGGTACCTGGCTCGTACGTTCCCACCGTCCAGCGGACGGAGACCCCTGAACCCAAATTGGAAGGTTAACGAACTTTTACGAGCTGGGCCCGCGAGCCCTTTTCGCTTCACCTGGCTTAACTGAGCAACTGATGGATAATTGATTAATCCGAAGGGATTCCCGCGTTTTTGTGTGTGTTTTTTTTCGGGAACCGAACACCAAGATGGATGGAAATGATATCGGAACGGACGAAAAATGGCCTATGGTAGCGTTGATATGTGTAGGTGTGTGAGTGCATGTGTTTTTTTTTCATTCTTTCGCTCTCATTTTACTAACAATTTTATTTCCCTTAACGAACAATCGCCCCAAAGCACTTACCACGCCACATTTAAGCCTCAATCCGATACAGGTTAGGTGTTTCTTTTTTGATCCATTTGTCCCGTAACCGATCGATAGGATATCAAATTTCCATCTCACTGGTAGTGACATGTGCGGGTGTGTGTGAGTGTTTGGGTCATCCTTTTCTCGGGGAGGGAGCGGGGGACCTCGTTTCACTTAATTTAACCACACACCCATACGCCACGTGTTTTTGATTTGAGGGTTAGGGTGTTGATTAAATTCCACCACCAATTCCTATCGTCCCATGCTAAAGCCACATATAAATATGTATCGCAATCAAAAAGTCGGTTTGTTTTTTTCTTTCCTCTTTATATACCACCCGGCAACGGGAAATAAAGAGCGCATCCAACATCACGATGATTTGTGGAGCTAATTTAAATATCCAAACCACCACGCTCCAAACCATCAAACCAATCACTGCCAATCGAGTGTGAGCTGATGGTGGCAGGAAGCCTATTCCAATCGGTTGGCAAGATTTTGACCCTTGTAAGAAACGGGGAGGGGGAGGGGAAACTTTGTTGAGGCAGTGATGAAAATGTCAATAATTTCAATTCCAATATGGGGAGACCCATGCAAATCAATCGTCCGTGCTCTGGCGTTCGTGCCAGCTTCAGGCGATGCACAAATATTTATCGCTTCAGTCTTTGCTAAGCCAGCAACACAACTGGTCCCCAATTTGTTCGCGAAAGTAGAAACGATCCTTCCGCCGTGATCGTGTGTGATCGGGTTGTGAAGTAGTTGTGATAAAAAATTACACAAAAAAAATCACCAGAATTCAGTGTGTATTTAAGCGAAAGAATATTTATTAATCGTGACCGCATATTGTGCTGCTGCTATTCACCATAGCCGAGTGTTGATACATGTTTATCGCGTTAGCTGCGATCATTGTTGGCCAGAAAATAATTACTCCCGTGATGTGTCTGTGGCTCATAAACGAAATAATGGAGCAGAATCTATGGTTTCTTTCTACTTCAAGCGTTGAATTATGCGCTTCGTTAGCGTTTCGTCGAACGGGCGCCTATTGCGTGAAGTGTGATGTATGGGCGTGTAGCATCCGTGGATGTGGTGCAAGTTATTGGCCATGAAAATGCGTAACATTAAGAAAGCATAAACCCGAGGCGGCAAAGCGAACAATCGTGTTTATTCAGTGGCGTGCGGTGTGGAAAATAAGATCGCATAATGTGCGTGTGGGTGGAGTGATAGGTGGTGGCGTATGTTTTGCGATGATGTGACCAATGATGAATATGCCATCAATGGTAGTGCTGCTGGTGATAAATAGAACACCGTGTTCGCGTTAGCCACGAACAGTTTGTAGTCGTGATAAACAGTAGAATCAGATAACGAATTGATTCTGATTTGAGGATTCTTATTATTTTTGGTTTAATTTGTCTGATTAATAACCATAGTAGGATAAAAGAGCGTTTGAGATTTCACCGGGTCTTTAAAGGCATTATATATTGATGAGAAGTAATGAACAGTGCAAACGCCAATCACTAGAATGTTAAATCAAGAACACCCAGTTACTAACTCTTTCCACCATGACTGATGGATGATTGAGTTTCATAAAAGAATGGGGGTGTTATATACACATTTTGCGACACTTTTTCTTCTTCTTCTTTAATGTGATGTCCTAGTCGATCATGCCTGCCATTTCTGGCTTACGAGACTTTTTATTACCACGAAGATGGATAGTCAGCCCTCACTACGGGTGAACGGCCCGGATGGGATTTGAACCCCGGTCTTGCGATGTGAGACTTTCGCCGTTATCGTTTCGGCCACCGAACCGCCTAGTAGACTAAGAGACTCAATATAGCTTATCACTAATATGCAATACAGCAGTATACAATAAAGAAGGACATTAAAATATAACAAAAAGTCTCAACAAAAGGTAACATCTCCTAAGGAACTCTGATATAAGTGGAGGAGTTCCACGAACAATTCCTGCAAAATAATATATGTCTTATCACATCAATACCAGCAGCTTGGACAATCTTGAATAGGGATTCGTTTCAACCTAATGAGATTCACGTAGTACCCTCGAACACGTATTCCCAGTAGCTACCAATTCTCGTGAAATATCTTCTTGTGCCAGAATAACTATAATTGTTTCTGGAACCATCAGTCTCGAAAGACATATGGTGACGACTAGCGATTTAACGTGAAAAGATTTGAGAGATCATCCAGGCACTGATAATGAGTTTTATGCACGTAGGAGCAACTAAAACCTCCTCCCAGGACATATTTCTGACTTACTAGTCTTATTAATGATACTACGTAGTTGGCTAGTACAGTCCTCAATTACGGGGGAACGCTTCGTATGGAATTCGAACACCGGTCGCCTCGAACAAAAATAGTGCAGAGTTCCATAAAACATAGTTTAAATATCCAGGCATTATATTCGGAGCAATAAGTCCTTACTCTTTGTCTTATTTACTGAAAGAGAAATAGTTAGGAAAGATATGAAGTGGTGTGGAATTGTTTCGTTACATCTGTATTAACATTTCCTCGATTAATAAAACCCAAATTCTCGCTTGCCAGTGCTTCATAGTTTCTTGTACAAACTTCCTTATATATCTCATAACATCCTTACAATGCAGCTACATTTTCTTAATCAATCAGATTGTAAATTAGAACCCTTGTTGAACACTAACCGTAAAATGAACCAACGAATGCGCTGTACGGAAGATCGCTGGTCATAAAACCATCTCGCATCCAGTCGATGCCAGCCCAGTTTAGCGCGCACCGGTTTAGGGCTGCAGTAACTGGAACGGTTTGTAGCCCGCTGCAGGCTGTCTTAACTATGTAGACAGCGTTAGTGTAGCGCGAGAAAAACGATTTAATTTAAAAGCAATTATCCGCAATTGAAAAGTTCATTGCAACGCACATGGTTACCATGTGGCCATGAGTGCGGCAAGTATTCCGATTGGTATGAAAGCTGTAGCATGTAGCCCCCTTCCGGAATCAAACCCGTACAAATTTCTGCTATAGTAAAAAAAAAACGAAAACATCAGTCTCAGTGTCGAGACCGAGCAATAGTTTGCTGTGCCGATCGATCCGCGTACGTTGATTGGAAATTGATCGGAAATGGAAGTTTTTCGCGTGTTGTGCTTGGAGTTGTTGTTGCTGACAGGCAGAGATGGTGCCAGAGTTCGTAACGATTTGAAGATGTCTTGCAAAGGAGCAAACCCGTCACGAGTGTGCTTCTGTGTGGAGTTTAATTTATTTATAGCGCTTGATTGCGGAACTGTACGCGTAGAGATGTGGTTGCATTTTCGCATTATTCTTGCAAACTGTAGTGCAGGGAAAGCAGAATGAAATGTTGTGTTTGGTGGTGAGAAGATTCGATCAAACACCTTGCGAATAAGTTTTGCTTCGTTTAAATTACAGGGAAGAAATCAGTCGTTGGTTGTGAAACGGAAACGCTCTCTTGCATTTAAAATTCATTTCTCAATTCATAATACTCATTAGCACAGCTTCTTGTGTTTTAAACATAGGACGACCTTTCGTCCCATCATCTTACTGGAGCTTTTGTCACGCTAATAGCATCCATTTTCCTTCCCCACTGATTTATCGCTCCATTAGAGTTAAGTTAGTGCTTTTTCGGATGATTTTGTAACTGTCAGTCTCAGGTCGTTTTCCTTCATTTAATCAAACCCGTTCTCTGTTTCACTGAGTGTCTGGTAGTTATGCAGATGAGCTATTATACCGTCCACACGATTCGTTTGGCCTTAAATTGACTGCAGCCCCACGTTCGTGGCGACAAAACAGACCGACAAAAGCTTTCCAAAAGCTTGTTAGTGTTTCGGTAAGGTTTATAGTCGGTCTGGAATAGCGTATATATTACCGGATGACATCAGAATGAAGACAAATCCAAAACAAACACACTTCCACCAATAAGGATGAGGCGTGGACGAAAATAGATCACGATCCTACGCCTGGGTACGTGAGCTGAGAACCGGCTAGCCAAGCGGCCTATCTATTCCAGCTCCGAAGCGTACCATTTCCGGTCCAGTTCGCCACATTTTCGTTCAGGGCGTTGTACCGGAAAAGCATTCCATCGGGTATTTCCGTGACGGGACGGTACAAAACGTTCAAAGTCACGTAACGAATCCTCGTGCTCGAAAGTCCACAATGGAGGAAAGCTGATTGTGGATACCGTGCGCCACAGTGAACAACCCCCTTCACACGCCCAAAGACCCAGACGGACATCCATAACTGAGGCTGAAGTGCCTAGGAACGAATGGAGCCTCGATAAGTGGCCACTTGTTGACGTGGGAGACCAGCCAATGCTTTCCCGATACGGACCGGTTCGATCGAACGCGCCAACAACGGAAGGGTTCGGTGGTGGGTGGAGGTACGGAAAGTTTCTTGCACTTTAACGCCTTCCATCATTCCGTGCTCGTCTCACGTCCTTGTACCCCATGGCCCTCGGTATGCGGGTAGAGCGCACATGTTTACACTCGGCGTAAAATAAATATTAGCTTGCTGTTAAAATGTGCGCGAGTGTAAACTAGGGGCGTATGCTTCCGGCGCTTGGAGAACATTAGGCGTGGGGAAAGGGTTTTGATGTGGTTGTCAATATTGCAAAACGGGAAGCAGTGAAGGTATACTGTTTACTGGGTGTGGTATAGGTAATGGAGCGCGATCCAAACATGCGGGCACGGAAGAAATTGAATTCTCAAATATTTAACGAGGAAAACGCAATTTTCCCGAACGATCGGGGTGATGTAAATCGCAAGTGGATAAAATTGCACGAGTTAAATTCTGTTTTTCAATGCAATAAAGATGGCGAAGAGATTTTTTTTTCGCAGAATAAGTTTAGTAACTTTTAAGGAAGAGTAATCATTACTGTTCTCTTTTTAGTACATATAGTCTTGAATCGAGTTTATTTTTTATGTAAATAATATAGTAGAATGTACCACCCGAAATGCATTTTGAATATATTGAATGTGAATCTCTGCATTTTGGATTGCTCATGTTAAAGATGTCTACTGAAGTAAGCTAGATAGTGACCAGTTTCGCTCATAAAGAGGTTTCATTCTGGTTTTCGCTGGAATAAGTTTTTAACATCTGATCTCTTTGTCGATTTGTAAGTGGTGAAATAAGACACTCTCTATTAGCCTCAACTCAGACTTCTTTTCAGACGATATCTAGCATGACTTGGGTCTGTGTTTCAACTTCTACGAAACATAATCTGAGTCATAAATGCGTGCTCTTCTACTTCCTTTTCCTTTAATTCTATCTCAAATTAATATTAAGTAATCATGAAATTAATAAAGCACTGAAAAATTAAGTTTAGGAACTTCATACCTAGATTCTATCAAAATCCTGAGTTCCGATTAATTAAAAACTTTCGGACGAGATTTAAACATCTTAACGTTTAAACATGTTAATAGCTTTTCGATCGTCTATTTCTTTTGTTTTTTTGTTGATTGTTTTCTCCTGTCTCAACCTTAATTCAAGATATTAGAACAGATTTAAAGTTAGAATATCGGTCAAGTTGACTGAATTTATAATATGAAAGCCTGGAGTAACAAATGAGGAATGTGAAGTATAAAACTTGTTAAAAGACAAGCAATAAACTAGCACAGACAAAGAACGGAATGGAATGTAATGTCACCTGCTAACAAGTAGTTCTGGATTTGACAGCCCCCTGTTTTAAGAACTTCCACCATTACGATCGAAACAAATGCGATCATTATTCATTCTGTACAGGAAAGTGTATTATAGTGAACCACCAAGCATAATAACTGTAATGTGGCTGCACACCATTACGACAAGAACAGAATTGTGTGGAACTTGTTATTCCGAACCAACGCCGGTTCGGTAAGCGGCAGGGTTTTCGCTAACGAAACAACAATATCCAACATCCACTTTAGCCGGCTCTCACACCCTCGGGCGTGCAACAAGTGGAACACCGAAGAAAGTGAACTAATAAATAAACAACAGAAAAATAAAAGAGTGCCCTGCAACCGTGCGCCACAAAGGCCAGGGGAAGCGAAATCGTTTCGGTGGCAGTAAAAACAACCTTGCAACAGGCTCGCAAATTGCAGGTCGACCGAAGCCGGAACGCCGGAACACGGAGTGGACAGCGACCAGAAGGCGGTGCCCGCGGTCTTGCACGAGTATCGGAACACAGCTTTCGATTTATGTTTATGCTGCCAAATGGGACGCCGGGTAAATGCGAAAAATATGTTTCAATGCTTGCGGTACTGTTGTTATGGTCGACGACGTAAGGGAGCGATCCTGCAGAAGGGAGTGAGACGTGGTTTCTTTTACAAACGATCGAGTTTTCCATGCAAATGAAACAATCCATTCAAGCTTACGCCTGCACACAACGGGAAAGCTCTGATATGCCTTCGCGATGTATTGCAGATCGGAGTGGAAGTGTATTCCGTACCGATGGATTCGGTTGATTTACTTCATTGATTATTCATCCTTCACCGTACCTGTGAGCGAAATGCGGAACGGGACGCGATGAGTTTCCTGTGGTTCCGCACCGGAAGGCTAATGGTGAAGTTTTCATAAATTTACAATCCGAGTCCCAGTTTGACGAGGTGAAATATGGTGAATTTGTTTTGCAAAGGGAATTGATAGGTTTTTGCTGGATAATGGGATTGTACTATCTGTACATTCTGTTCACAAAATTCTTGTGGCTGTGTGTGCTTGTACAAATGTGCAACGATAAGAAACTCTGTATGGACTTTTTTTTGTGTTTCCTAATATATCGAAGGAATGTCTACTTATATAATATTGGTGATCGTGCGCTGATCGTCATTGACAAAAAAGAACCTGATCGAGAACATGGTATTTCTTTTTTTTTCTTGTTAGAGAGCAAACAAAAAATCCAACACCGATCTATGCAATAGGTACATATCATTATTAGCTGGGGTCATGTTTACGAACAACTATGCTTATCTTGTCCTGATATGTTTACATCGATTGGACGGTTGCACCCCAATGGAGTGCCATGTTGTCCTCGTTCTCCATTCTCAGTTTCTTTTGCATGTTTCCCTCACTTCGGTTGTTGTACGTCCGGAATTAGGCTTTTATTTGCTTTTTTATTCGTGGGCTGGGTGGAACCTCCCTTCCTTGTGCCAGCGTTAGATATTAATTAATGAATCCCAACTGGAGCTATGAGATTTGTTTATCATTTCCTTAGTGCTGCAAGTATGCTTGTAGATATGCAAAATATAGATATTTAGATTTTTATTTTCATCGCGATCTTCTTACATCGCGATGGGCATAATGAACTACAAGTTCATGCCTGCTACTTTTGGCAATTTAGGATGATATTTTGTCCTTTTCATGGAGAAACGAACTCGATTGGGATTTTACTATCAGATCAGTTTTGTGCGAAACAGGGGCCTCCACCACAAATATATCAAATTATGAAATCACTTGACTCAATCTTTTTTCAAATATTTAAGTTAATCTCCAAATTTGCTATATTTACTTTCATAAATTGATATTCAATATACTTTATCGAATCAATATTTATCAGCACAGAAAGCATTCAGAAAAAGATAGCAGTTAAATCTAATTGTTTTAGTTTGAAGATCATAAGTAGACAAAACAACTCCCAAAAATTCAACTATTTATGAACACATGGAATACACCTTTTGGAATCTGATTTCATTAATTTTTTACTCGTTTGCCCACTTTTAATCCATATTTTATTCAATTCACATAAATTCGATTAACATTCAAGTGAACGTAAAAATTAGTGGTCTGACGAGATTTTAATAAAGTATAATTAAATATCTTCACGCACTCGAAAAGCAAACAAAATTTATTCGTTCCTATTTTAAACGTATCACATGCGCTTGCAGCATGGTAATATTATGTTACAATCGAAAGTTTCATTCCGACTATCAATACTCGACATTCGAGTGTCTCATCTAGATTGAATATGATTCCCCTTCAGAGTGTTGCACTCCATTCCTGCATTGATGGTTATCAATTAACAGTTTGCAATCTTGTTCAACTATTGATACAGGAAAAATGTTCATCCAATTGCTTTTGGTTCCGTTCGGTATCAGAGTGAAATATGTTGTTATCTGCATTTCCTCACATACCATAGTTCGTTGATGCGATATTGATCGTATTCGTTGAATTAATGTACACCCCTCGTTAATGTTTATCCATCATGTGATAAGATAATTTGCCTTTCGCTTGGAAGTGAATGATAGAGTTAATAACGATTTGATATTGATGGGATTTGATAGCTGTGTGCATTAATTAAATGCTGACATCAGTATTGGATAATAAATATTATTATTATTTTTCTCTCTTCTTCTCTCTCTCTTCTTCAGCGCTATGCAGTTAATACGGAGAAAAGCGGTGAGATCATCGTCACAGTGCAGGTAAGACATTTTTTAAGGATTACACCTTCAGCCCATTTAAATGTAATGTAATGTAACATACATTCCAACAACATATCTTCTTTTTACTATCCCTTCAAGGAATTCCCGGCAGGTTGTATGATGTTTTGTAACGATCATTCAATGTGACATGTGTAGTGTTAACGTAGAGGCAACTTAAACAAAATTAGTTCCATACATACAACATGTTTTCTAAGCCCTTTCTTCTCCAATTTGATATTCATCTTATACACGTTAAAGTAAACAAAACAAAGTCCACTAGAAAATGAGAATCAGAAAAGGAATCCATAATAAACATATCACCTCACCTAAGGGATGAGTTCTGCCACTAACATCGATTACGTTCGAGTAGAACAAACTCTACAGGAAAACTTTCGCCAGGTCAAGAAAACGGTTTCCCAAACCCTATGGACTATCAGCTGCGTCCTATTTCCAGCATCGTATTGCCATCATCATGCGAACGGGAAAAGTTTTCCATAAGAAAAACTTTTGCTACCCAGTTGAGTGATCTTATTGCTTTGGATCCACTGTTTTTCCTGGTTTCACTTTCCTATTGTGGAGTTCCTTCAAGTTATGGGCGTTGTTGTGGCCCTCGGACTGTTGTGCGATTGTATACATTATACTTACATTAGAGCACTACCAGCTGAAACGTGGGAAGAAAAGCTGCGCTAGACAAGGATGAATAGTTTGACTGAAATGAATAAACTTAGCCTAAACTTTCTACTTCCCTTGGGTCGTATTTTCGCACTCATATTTCTTTTCATTTCCTAAGCCATTTCGACCCCGAAACCCGTTCTGTCTCGAGGTCCTTTCTCAACAATCACTAACGTTTTGTTTCTTTCGTTCCCAGGGCGATCTTTCGCAACAGGAAAAGCGAGCCGTCTTCCTTACCGTGCATGATTTGGGCACAAACCGTAAGTAGAAACGCAACGCACAGCAAAGGGATACCACCATTCACCTATATTAATGTTATTCGTGGTGTATTTTCTTTGTTCTCGCCCTTTCGCCCTGTTTGCGATCGGTTGCGGTAGATTCATCGTTCGAGGAGTTCGTCAACAGTGCGTGCATGATTGAAATCAAAGAACGGTCGTGCTTCATCCACATCGATGTACCCGGCCATGCGGATAATGCGCCCAATTTGGCCGACTCGTAAGTATTGCCCGCGGGAGTGAATGCCTCGGGTTATTTCCTATGTGCGGATGTGCAAGGTTGGAATTGAAGAGATTACAAATTAGGGGGAAACTTATTGTTTTGTTCTCGTTCCGGTAGTTTGCTGTCGTTGGTTGAATAAATGAATAGTTATGTTGTTGGAATATTTATGGTTGATGTGTGTCACGCTTTGAAAGAGGATCGTACAAAGTACCAGGCGCCTCCTTCGAATTGTGCAAAAATGTGTTTGTAGCATCAATTCGCAGTTTTCCTTTAAGTTTGGTGTAGCATCTGAAATTAAAGTACGTTTTTGATGTTTCTTTTGAAATATTATCCATAAAATGAATTATTTTACTCACATCGTTAATTAACACTATTAATTAACATCGTTAATTATATTTTCTTTATCTTATTTTCTTAAACTATACAAAACAAAACACTGTGTCAATTTTTTTAACAATTTTTTCAACTTATTGAGGGAATAATGTTACATGCTTATACTATAAGGGGTATTTGTACTGGTTCATTGCATACTATACTATTTTTATTATATTCATTTCCACTACTAGTTTATTTCGCTTTAGTTAAAACCGACAATACTACAGTACAAGAAGAAAAATGTTCTCAACACGCTTTCTTTTCCACTGTTTGCTGTTTTAGTACAATTTTGTTAAACAATTTATTGTATTATTTTTATATGAAGTATATGAAGCTGCCGAATGCTTACAAATGTACGTAGAAATTTTCGGAGAACTTGCTACATCTCGATGAGCATGTCGGAAAAGGTTCACACTGTTCAAAGGTTACAATCTTGTCATGAGAAACGAAGGACTTCCCAGAGGGTTAACAAGTTTATGGATAACGAATTAGGATCAATATTTGATGAAGATCCATCACAAAGACAAGATAAACTCATAAAGCTACTTGTTAGGAACTAATCAGCCAATTTCCATTGTTTTAAAACCGATAGGAATAAGCCGTAAGACAGGAAATTAGATATTATATGATCAGAGCTTAAGAGACGTAGAATGTCGTTTGTTCATTTCAGATTAACAGTCTCACTAGCACTGGAGATTGCAAAATGTTCGAAAGCCAAGCTAAATATTGATGGCCTTAAGGTGGGACAAATTGTGCGTGATCTATTATGAGCTACTACAAGAGAATGAAAAGACGACAGAGATGCCTATTCACGATTGTAGATAAGTTTGAGCAGATTTTACTACAAAAGTGTAAGAAGACAAAAAAAAGTCTGGAAAGGTACTAAATTGAAACAGAAAATACTTTGACCTCAGATAAAGTGCACAACAATGCGATTTAAAACGTTTCAAAATGATTATACTCTCAATTTATTCTGGTTCAAAAAATCATTTTAAATATGTAAGAAACGGATTGTTCATATTACCAAAACAAACAAATAACTCACTTTAAAAAAAAAACTTTCTCTGATCTGTTTCATGATACTTTTTTATTTGAAAAAGTTACCATAAAAACTCGTAAAACGCTGCCATAAAAGACAACTTTGATGACTTATCATGCAACTACTGACTTTTATTTTATTTCGCATTTCTTACATTCCTCTTCCCAGGTTCCAGTTCCCTTCGCTGCAGCTGTTGGGCGAAGAGTTGGTCACGGTGCTCGATTTCCTGCACGTGAAGTACGTGATCGGTGTTGGCGAGGGTGCGGGTGCGAACGTACTTGCCCGCTTCGGTCTCGCCCATCCATCCCGCTGCCTTGGGCTCATACTGATCAACGTAACCGGTTCGGCCGCGTCCGTGCTGGACGTGTTCAAGACGAAGTTTATTTCGTGGAAGGGTGACGAAGTTGGCCAATCGGCCGAGGACTTCCTGCTGTATCACAAGTTTGGCTACGTAAGTATTGAACCGTTACCCGGGGGGATGTAACGTTGACGGGGATATACCCCGAGGAGAACACAAGTTTCCATCGGGGTAACTTTCCCCTTAACATACACATACCAATGGAAAGGAGGGGGAGGGGGAGAGAGGGATGGTTGAGTTTTTCCCTCTTTTCCCAACCTTCTCAGGACCCTTTACGGGATCGTTAGTTTTGTTGGTGTCGTCGAGCACGAACTAGTTTTACATCTGAACACTTTTCGTAAAACGTTTTAAACTATTCCCGTACCCGTTATATTGGCTTTTGGTGTTTTACTATAGAAGATGCAGGGAACGGAGAACTCTCGTACGTTCGGAGGCTCTCGCTTCTTTGCACTTTCGTTTTATCTAAGTGTCCAGTGTTTTATTGCAATCATATAAGAAACAGTCCTTTTCACATATTACGCCATACTTTATCATGAAAATCGTCTGCCATATCAAATGCATCTTATAAGAAACGTTCTAGTTCCCATTATGTTATTTTTTTTTGTTTTGAAATTTCTACTTATATGGTAAAACAGGTTTTTAAAACTTTGCCCGATTTTAGCAATAATTGCCAGTTAACAATAAACTTTGATCAATAGTTAAACAGTTCCTATGAACTGTGTAGGTACGGAATAGTAGAGAGGTGTCATTATAACATTTATTATTTCATTGTTTAAACACGTCGAAAAGTTGAAAAGTACAAATTTGTACACAACATCTTACTAAAAATTGCATAAATGAATCTTACTTCAAGAATAAACTAGACTAGATATTATGCCAACTTGCCATAGAAAAATTTTTAAGTTCGTTCCAAACTTGGAAAAAATGTCATCTTCATCACCATTAGCACTAAATCATTAATCAGTAAACCACGCCATCAATCAAACCACCAAAGTAATTTTAACAAAAAGACAAATTTCAACAAACTTACCATTAAACATGATTGTTTTCTTTTTCTCTTTTTCTACATTCTTTTTACCGTCTACTTTCACGTTTGAACCTCCTTTCGCATACGATTGCGGCAAATGCATCCTTATCGGTTCAACCGAATTCTTTTCCATTGCGTTTGTATTGCGATTGCTTTATCAAACTGTTGTGATTTTTGTGCGACGCGAAACGATATGATTGTTTTTCTACAAATGATCCGTTTCTGTTTTGTTTTCGTATCTGATTCATTTCCGTTTATTTGTTCGGGGCTTCACAATAAAACCCATGCACCATCGGAATCGTTCCCCATGGTTTGTTTGGGAAACAAATTTCATTCCGTCTTGTAACGCAAACGAATCAATCGCAATAAAAATGTTGAAAATAACAACGAAACACATCGCTAACTTGAAATAATCAACACAAAAAAAAACAAAAACCAAAACTCCTCTGCAACGACCCATCTAAAACATGCAACCACGGCAACTGCATCCTGCCACACAATTTCTGTTTCTGCCAACCAACCAAACCAAAAAACCAATCTACTATCACGCAGGTTTTCTCCGAGGTATTTAGTATGTTCTGTTGTATAAGCTCGTTTTAGTATATTTTTTCTGTTCTTTTTCTGTTAAGCTTTGCTCAAACTAGATGGGCGCTGGCAAGGCTCGCTAGAGGGTGTTTAATTTACTCGCTTTGCGTGGCTGCTCGTTTTGTTTGTTTCTGTGGTGCGCCACTGAAAATTAAAGCAACAAAAAAAAACACACAAACACACGCACACAATTGTAATAATGCACCACTTGGTAGAAGCATTGGATGGTTTTAATGGCTGTTGGTTTCATTGTTTGATGTTGTTTTAGCTGTTGAGGTAGAGATGGATCATACGGAAGAATGAATGTTCGTAGTTGGTTAAACACACTTAGAAATTAAAATTAAATGGCGTTTTAATATTTTAATGTGTTAGAATTACTAACATCACGGCCCAACCACTTTGAGTAACCATACAAAAATAAATAAAAAATATTCGTATTCACTAACTATGTGACTGAAACTTAAATTTAACTGATCGATTCTAAAATGAGTTATTGTTAACATTTATAATTAACTTTCAACGATTATTTTGTTACTTAAAATATCTAATCATACAAATTTATGATACTGATTATTGAAATCTTCAATATATTAAATGATTTACGTATCAAAATAATGTAATAAATTAACGATAGCGATTAAACGAAGGTAATCCTATAATGTCCTGCAAAACGTTCCACCTAACGACTAACTAACAGCAATCTGATGTTGGGAACTCATCTCAAAATCGCTAGAGTAAACCGGAAGAGATTAAATCTTCCAACGAAAACAATAACACAAACAATTGAAAACAATTTGAAACTTAATTAACATTTCGTATTTATAATTTTGTGCCAACTGCAAGTTACTGTTCTGCTGTATTGAAAAAGCATACTTTAAATCACTAGTAGATCATGTGACAAGTAGCTTTCCTTAAGAACGATGTGCAGGATTGTTGGCCTGTACAGAAACGGTAGCTCTCGAATGGAATCGCTAGAGCCGTACGTTGATTGTTGTGTTACTGTTAGCTGTATTAGCCTTGTATTAATTCTATCCGTTCCTTACACAACCCTGCTGTCCTATCTAGTGACACGTAGTTAATCACTCGGTTGTTTTGCGAGTGTTTGGAAACGTTACCATAACACATCCAGTCTAATTGCTTCTGCTCTGTATCCCTTGCTCTTCCGTCCATATCCGTACCTCGATCCGGCCCAACAGCAACTGGTGGGTGACAATCCGGACAAGGAGAAGATTGTGTCCGAGTTCCAGAGCCGCCTGCACAGTTCGTTGAACAGCAAAAACCTAAAGCAATACGTTAAAGCATTTATGTCGTGAGTAGACTGGCAGTGGTCCATCCAAGTGCCCTCTCTAGTTGAGCTATGAAATTTATTTTTCCCTTGTTTCTTATCGTACAAATAGGCGCAAAGATTTGCCACTGAAGAACTGTAAGGTGGATTTGCTGCTGATCACCGGTATTATGAGCCCGTACGCTAGCGTCGTCGAGAAGCTGTACAAAGATCTGAACAAGGAGAAGGTCACACTGCTCAAGGTGGAACGGGCTGGAGACGTGTTGGCTGATGCTGTAAGTATTTTTGTTAAATTCTGAATGTATCTGATGAACTCTGATCAATGTCACCATTTCCATCACTTTCTGTGTCTTTATCAATAGCCCGCCAAAGTGGCTCAGTCGATTCTGCTGTTCTGCAAGGGGCAGGGTTTGCTAACCTCGGTGGCCATGCCCGGTGTCGATCGGAACCGTGCGTTCTCCACCAGCTCTGGCGGTTCGACCGAAGGATCGACCGGTGCGAGACGTCTGTCCCGTGGCATGTCCATGGAGGACTACGATAAGCCCAACATTCGGCGACTAAGCGTCACGATAAACGAGCAGTTGCCACCGATCAAGAAATAGAACGAGCTGACACGGTCGGGTAACGCCGGTGCAGAAATAGACGAAGAGGAGCCGGATGCAGAGGAGGACGAGTAAGCACAGGCTTAGTCTTCGGCAAAAGCATTCACTATTTCTGCTATGGCCACTCGATGGTGTGCAACACGGCAAACGATATCAGTTTCGCGAAGAAAGCAAGATGATATGTTCGAATTTTCTACTGAAGAAAACAATACCACCATTTTTAACAACACAACAAGAAAAAGTCATAGATGAAAACAATATCTACTTCCTGCATAAATACCTAACGTAGTGGAACCGTATATAGCAGCAAACATTTAGCGCATGAATCAGCAACACATACACATTAGCTCATGGGAAATATTTTTATCTAAATGTAGACCACAACAGTAAAAGGACCTTTGTAACCTCAGAACCAAAAACAAATCGTTGAACAAAACACTGTGGCTTGCTTTATTGTAATCGAAAAACAAAAACAAAAAAACAAAGTGTACCGCAAACAAACTACGCTCTCATGGCACAATTTCAACTGAAGCAGTGAAAAAAAAACCCCACAGCAATATCTCGTAAGGCTTTATGTCGGTTGAAGTCGTATCGTGCATGGGCGTTACCATTTATTACCCGTTACGCGCTAGTTTCAAAACATCCAGACGAGCAATTTTCTTCTACGTGGCACTGATGCTGTTTCAATTTGATAGCGATATATTCGTAGGTACCGATTTGTATGATTTCTAGAGCCTTTATACACACACAGACGCGCCCGCGCGTACACAAACTTACTATACAGCAGAAGTATATACACAACTATTTAAATATGAGCCACTCGGTGGGGCCACGTTTCGTCGGGGGGAAGTAATAGAGCGGTGAGACAAACGGTATAATAACTCGTAACATATAGTAAGTAGCGAACGGAGAGGAAGCATCGTTGAAACGTTTCATCTTCATAAAATAACAAGAAAATAGCAGTTGGAAGAAGAAGTAAGAGAAAATCTACCAAAAAAAAACAAGAACTCATTAAACTATACACAAAAATATATACATGAAGCCTATATTTTGTCTCTGTTTTTACCTTTACGATGATACGATGACTGTGGCAAAAGCAAAGAAAGTGAACGAAATGGCGTAACCTACAAACAAAGACAGGAAAGCAGAAAAGAAGCAAAAACAAGGCGCTAAGGATTGAACGCATAAAAGTCTTTCTAAGTATTCCTTCAATGTCGTAAGCAAAATAAAGCGAAAACAGTAACCAAACGAAGCCAAAACGAGAAGCAGAAGATATACAAGCATTCACAAACAACAGAAGGGGAAAAGTGATTAAAACAGCCAACTCGAGCCAAATATGCCAACAGCGTTAGGTGCAGTCGTTAGACTTTAGACAATTTGCAAAAACACGGTGCGAAGATTAACGAACAAAACAAACAAACAGAGATAGCCACAAGTAGAAACTCGATTCGAAACAAAGTGTTGACGCTTGAGTGTTGGAAAGTAAAAGAGAGAGAAAGATAGGACGAAATACAAACATACAAAATTGCGCCGGAAACGCAATGTTACAAACACTTTAAAATGGATTCTCTGCCAAGGAAAAACATATTGGTCTGACGTTGACGTTGGACATTCCTCAGAGCGATGAAACCAGCAAAGTTTCTTTGATCGATCACGTTCGTGATCAGTAGACAGCAGCATTAGAACCATGTGCTATATTGGTCTTAGTGTAATTTATTCGGCCATATTAAGCGAAACTGATAACACATTAGAAGCGACCAAACAGGACGGTAACAACAATTAAAGTGCGCACGTTTTGGTGTTGTGGGGCGAACTTCTATTAAACTATTTAACGGATCAAATGGATAGAATCGACAAATACCAGCACACCCCTCGTGAACAAGAGGATACAATCCTCCAAACGCAAGAAAAAAAGAAGAAACATGTTCAGTTAATTAAAAAGAATAATCATGCAAACCATAACATGCGAGCGCGTTAAGCCAAACCTTCTAAATGCAAATATTAGAGCATCTTACTTAGCAGAATATAGTTGACGAAAATGTGTGACCATGTGTTGTCTCTCCTAATATTCCCCAATATCACTCGGCGTTGCACTGTCTGTAAATGGGACATTGAAAGATGGGAAGAAATGCCGATGACCGAAACCGTTCAAGAATCGGCGCACAATCAAACGAACCTGTTAGGCCTGCCTCACGATAGTCCATCTCGAGACAGGCAAGATTTTCTCGGGCTTCGTTGAACTCGTACAGCTCCATACCCTCACCGAGATACCAGTGAACGAACGCACGCTTCCGATACATCACGTCAAACTTCTCGTCAATGTTGCTCCACGCGTCCGAAATGGCCGTTCGCGAGGCGAGCATCGTCACACACCGTCCCGTGGGTGCTAGATCCCCAGTGGGCGCCATTTTCGGGGCCATCCAATTGATTCCGATCTGTAAGGAGTGGTGGATTCGTTAGTTTGTTCTCACATTCCTGGTGAGGCGTTCACTCACTAACCTTGAACCCTGTGGGACACCAATCGACGAACTGCACGCTGCGTGTGGCCTTGATGCTTGCAATGGCTTCATTTATGTCTTTCGGCAGTATGTGTCCACGGTAGAGTAAACAGCATGCCATGTATTTGTCCCGTCCGGACAGTCCACACCGTACCATCTGACAGGCCGGATCGAACAGTTGCTTCGTAAGCGCTCCTACATCAAGCTCTAGAAGGAGTTAGGGAGCACAACCGAAAATATATGGAGAAATTCTGGGAAATAACGTACTTTTGCATGTTTTTACTTACTTTCATGATTAACACTTTCGCAGGAAATAATTGGAGCAAAAGAAACGACCGGGAAATGCAATCTGGGATATGGGACCAGATTTGTTTGGAAATCACTCATGTCCACGTTCAAATCACCGCCAAACCGCAGGGAAGCTGTCACTCCCGACACTACCTGGCTGATGAGCTGATTCAAGTTCGCAAAACTGGGTCTCTCAATCGACAATCTACAAATTGAACTCAAGTTAGAGTTTAAATTAATCAACCCAATACTTATAACCTACCTTGCGCTGCAGATGTTGTAGATCGCTTGATTATCCATCAAAAACGAACACTCCATACAGCTCATCGTCCGGTGCGTCATGAGCACGGTATTATACGGTTCCACTACGCTTGTGCAAAGATACGGCGAAGGATACACGGAAAACGAAAGGCGACACTTTCGCGGGAACTCTTCGGCAAGCTCTTGGAGCAGATGTGCTGCAACTCCCGAACCAGTTCCACCACCATATGAATGATACAAAATCATACCCTGCAGGTTGTCCGCATCTTCCGCGATCTGGCGTGCTGCTTCCATCGCACCGGCAAGCGTCCGGTGGGAAAGTGTGTAGTACCCACGGGCATAGTTGTTGGCGGCATCTTCCTTACCCCGTACCATGTACTCCGGATTGAACAGTTCACCGATGTCGGCAGCCTGCAGTTGATCTGTGTGTATGTAAGCAAAACAAACAGTGGTCGATCGAACACGTCCTGACGGATGGCTTACCTATTACCATCGGTTCGGTGTCGATAAATATAGCCCTCGGTACGTAGCGTCCTTCACCGTTATCTGAGTAGAATGTGGGACACTCGATGAATGGAGTGTCACCTGCATCCTTTTCACTTGCTATCCGTTGTCCGTCGTTTCCGATGCCGTGCTCCAAACCGTACTGCGTCCAGATAGCTTGCCCCATCTGTGTTCCGGCCTGTCCGATGTGGATGGACAGTATTTCGCGATTACGCCGTCGCTAGTTAAAGAAAATGTTAATTTTCTTCGTTCAGTTTCTAAAGCAAACTTTATCAGCAATTAATTATTATATTTACCATTTGTTTTCAGTTTAATTTAATTTATTTTACTGTTTTTTTGGGTGTTTAACTTAGATTATTTTCATCACTTCACTAAGAATTTGTGTAGCTTCTTGTGCCACGTTTTGTTTATAAAAGGCTGCTTTGATTTATTTAGCTAGTCGTCTTTGTTCTATAATTCTATTTCGTGATAGTTATTTTCCAAACTAAATTTTTGAATCAAACAATTTTTGGTCTTGCCGTTCATAATGAATTAAAGAAAACTTTGCATGTAGATTAAACATCTTAATACAGGCAAAGTTTAAGCTTCAGTTCAACGGATAAAAGAATGATTGAAATAAGGTGGCATCTATTTATTACATAATGCTTGTAGGAAGGAGAGGTTGGTCACGACTTGTTACACAGGGAATAGGGAACCCAAATTCTCTCATATGCATTTTAAATCAACATAATTTTGAGATCTCATATAATTTCCTAGTCATCATGAAGTCCTATGATTTGATCATCAGATATAGCCGAGCAGATATTTGGAATGTCTGCTTACTTCTGGAGAATGACCAGAGCGTTAAAAAGAGGCTAGTTTTGAAACGTTTACAGCTGAAACGAACGTGTAATACAATTAAAACTTCTTCTTCTTATATGGCACTACAACCTCGATATGTCTTGGCCTGCCATTTTCTAGCTTCCGTGATTAGAATTTACCCGAACAGACAAGTCCTGTGTACGGGGGAACGGTTAGAATGGGATTCGATGCTCGGTCCTGCCGTATGAGACCATCGCCACTATCTCGTCGGCCACCGAGCCGCTCCAATTGAACAATTGAAACTAGGTAAACTATAACTGAAAGACTATAAAATGAAGTACTGATTATAAACATAATTAATGTGCATTCAAAGTCATCCACATATTATCATTGAATTAAGAGAATTATTTATTTGTATTTTTTTTATTTCGTAATGACGGCCCGGCCGTTTATCTTATAGACTAAACTTAACAACTAACATAATAACTAATATGTTAACTTTACTCAAAATGTTGGTGTTTTATTTTAAACGCAATAGGGGGTGTGAAAAGGGGGATATTGGTGGGGTGAGGATGATCATATCGTTATGTAAATAATAAAATGTTTGTGGCCATATTTTGGATAGAGGGTTGCACATTTGCGTTACGTAATAAATGATTGTTCCCTAAGGTTGTTGTTTGAGGGAAGCTAACCTCGTGAGGTGTCAGGCCCTAGACGAGCGCTGACGATTGATCGACATGGTCAGCAATTTTTACATATTGCTGCAATATGTTAACATTCTAAATGTTACCAGGGTGGCAACAAAGGCTATATCACTTTCCATACTTCCCTGTATATCTAGTACTAACTTCATTTCGCTCTCTTCCGTCTACTATTTCACTATATCGAAATATCCTTTACGGCTAGCATGTCGCAGCACACCGACCAACCGTTCATCCACTTCCTTCCCACCACAAACCATTGTCCAATGGGCCAATTCCTTCGAGTGTACATCCCTCGCAAAATGGTACGACAACTGTTCGCATTCTTCCTCAGGACACATCATCCATGGCAGAAAGTGTAATGTTATGATCACGCCGTACATTGCATGCCGCTTGAAATGCTCCAGAAACGGTTCTAATCGGTACGGATCCAGCAAAGTGTCTTCCTTCGGTACCTTCAGAATTGCCACGAGACTGTCCAGCAGTGCAGTATGATATTCTAGCACCACCTTATCCCAACATCGGTCGCGCAGATCCTCCGGCATGCTCATGTACATGAAGAACGCCAAATCGATCACGGGCGATGCGAAACGATTCTCCTGAAAATCGAACATTTTCAATCCGATCGGTTTACCGTTCGTATCCACCCGGAACAACACATTGTTACGATTGTAGTCACCGTGCAGTATGACCGAGAATACATCATCTTCACGTAGCAAATCCTGCATCAACCGTATTGGAGTGGCCTCGTAATGGCGGCGCATATTTTCAATGTCTTGCCTGAAGCCATCGTTGTCCAGCAGTTCTGGATGTGCGTCCAGATACTTGTACAGTCTGGTTGCACCCAGTCTTAACAATACATCGTAGCTGGTAAAGGTTTTATCACCGGACACGAAGTCTAACGGAGCAATTCCTTCGATCAGCGCCTTCAATTGCTTGTCCTTCCGTATGCGCATGGCGTACGTACACGCATGAAACGATGCTATATGGCGTGCCATTAGGCGCAGATGGTCCTCCTCCAGATCCAACCGGGGTCCCGCTTGATAACCGAACGGGGAGATATCTTCCAGCACGAGAATAGTTTCATACTGATCGCTGTAGGTTGGAAAATGACCCGCTTCTCCATAGTATACCTTCGGACACCAATCTCCCACCAGGCCGCTTCCGGTCGTGTCCAGCATTTCCTGGAACACGGGCAGCACCTTCGTGTAGATGTAGATCTCATTCGTGAACTGTGTCTTACCCATGGATGCTTCACGAAATTCGTCACTTCCCTTCATCACTTTCACCATCAGATTCAGCCTTTTTGTGTCTCTAAAATTGAAAATAAGCGTCAATAAACGTAAACCGATTTGCCACTTGCCTGGCTTACACTTACTTTTTATCCTTGCTCTCGTAATTGAACGATAGCTTGTGGATCGTCGACATAAAGCCATCCAAATGGTCTGGCGTTGATAGATTCACATCCGAAAACGTGCCCTCACCGTCCAAATCCTGGCTGTACAGAAGAATTCTCCTCGGCAACTCATTGGTGAGAAATGTTGTTTTGCTGTCCATGATTACGGCGGTATTCTTGTAAAACTCACTGATGGGAATGTGAAGCTGCTTGAACAAATTGGTAGATAATATGAAAACTGTGCAGCCTGATAAGCCAACGTGCTCTATTTGTTCTTATTTGGTTGTTTATGTGATAGACACTTGATTTGTTATCTGTTTCTGATTGCAATTGTTTGCGAACGTTTCGTTGGGTGGTTGTTTTGTTGTTGTTTTGGGTGATTTGATCAAACTGTCAAACAATAACGCCACAGTTCAACTTTACCACAAGATACGTTTAGTACTAGCGCGCCATCTATATGTGAAAGTTAGAAGGAAAAATAATTTATTTGAATGTTGAATCCTGAATAGATGATGCTGAACGTTGGATGGATAACTGATTTAGCATTATTTTTACTACCCCTACCACTAGAATATGAATTCTTTTTCATCTTAGCTTCAAAAACTCGTTTGGACAGGCTCTGGCTATAACATGCTTTGATAGACTTAAAGTTAGATAAAGAAGTTGATAACACGTAGTTTAGCAGTAGTTTGTTAAAATTGAATTGTGATTTAAATCTCCGTTAGATAAGAAGCCTTTCGGTATACGAATGTAAATAAGTGTTAAAAAATTATGAAACTTCATCAAATATATGCGAACATAAAATGAAGAATAATTCTTGTTTAGCCTATTATATTCGAAAGAGAACGTTCAAGAAGAACTAAGAAATGTGACTCTCGCTAGTGTCACTTAATTACTGGTAAAAGTATCAAAATTAATTGTTTCCTTTCGTACAATTTGAATGCAGTAACAGAGTGCTAGGTTCTTCCTCGTAGCCGCGACACGCCATCAATGGTGGCTACCTCGGGAAAAAAGGGTTCACACAAATTGCATACATTACCGGCAATAAATTTATATTAATATGATTTATACCATCCACTTTAGGCCGATGACGGTGGGAAATTGGGTGAGTCGGTTAGCTTTTTTTCTCCCCCCTTTACGTTTCGTTGCCCTTTTATCGACCCGCCCTGCAATGCGAGCAGCTGATGTCTTTGTAGCATCCAGGACTTCATTTGCAACGCGAAAAAAAAAGTAAGTGAGCCCCATGCATAACCCCAATCGGCATGGTATTCAAGATTAGACGGTATCGGAGGATAGCCTTTTTTTGCGCCGGCTTCGCATACAACCTTCGGGACATTTGTAAAAAAATGGGTTTCAAATTGGGCAGCGAGGGAAATAAAAATCCGATCGCGTTCCTATCGCATTTAACGCAGCCGTTTCGCTCTGGAACGGCCGCCGAGACATCGTTCCGTGTCGCATGATTTATGGTGCAGCTTAAATGCCGACCATAAATCCACGAACCACAACAATCGACAATATTGGCACGCAGGTGATCAGAACGATTCGACAATTGAGCGCCCCGGAAATTGAGATACCCGACAATGTTCCTTCCTTCCGGGTTGGGATGCGGACGGGTACGGGTACGGGTTCACCGGAAGCAGGTACGTTCCGGTTCAATTTGTCCCGCCCGCACAAACACAAAACCCCAACACGGTCATCACGCACCCTTTATGATGTCTAATCTCTCGGTTCCGGCAGTTCGGGTGCTTTTTTTTCTGTACGGTTGTGCGTTGATGGACGACATGGGATGGACACACCTGTGCGCAGGGATGCGATTTATGCACACCCTCTGACCGGAAGGAAGATTGTCCGTTACGCATGGATAACGGTCCGTTGCCAGAGATTACACCCTTCGGATGGTTGGCGGATCAACAGCTCGTTCCGGATGTTCGGACACTCGTATCTGCTCATGTTGTACAGGTAAATTTTGATTTTGCTCGAACAGTTCTACCTCAAACTCGGGTCTGATATGGGGAGACAGACGGTCTCGTGGGAAATTAATTGAAGTGTAATTCCTGTGGTCATCGGTTGTGCGTTCAAGCGAAACAGTTCAACATGTGGCTGGTCTAGTGTGCGAAGAAAGGTGCGTATATGAAGAAAATGAATGTTTATAAAGCATAAACATAACGAAACGATAGGAATCTCATAGAATAATAACGAAAAGCATATCGTTTTTTCACCCTATTTTGTGAAGCTTTAGAAAAGCGACAGAAATAAAAAGCTAGTCGGAGAACATGATGTGCTGCATTCGTATTTCTGAAGTCCAACTTTAAACTTTCGTAGATTTATATAATTAATATTATTATATAATTAAATAATTTATCATGTTGGGATTTCGATCTTTTAGGATATGTCAGAATGCTAAAATAAGTGTAATTTGACCGAACTTATATTAAAATGAGGCTCTTCGACATTGCTGGATGATGAGAAAATTAGACTAAACTGTGATCTTGAAGTTGAAATCTCTTCTCTGCGTAGATCGCACCTAGTGGGTTGAGAACAGGTACTCAAAATATAACCTTTGAAGGTCTCTGCACTTCATGAACATCAACTAAAGTGTAGCTATTTTTGTGAATTAAATCATTTTCCATTCGAAAGAAATTTGCCTAAGTTGAATATCGTATGATGAGTTTTTTATATGTCACATTTAGTGTTTGAATTTAAATATTTTATGGTAATTTGTAAGAAATGTATTATAATATTCAGTAACAAACAAGAGTTTTAAATTTAATTAATCTAATGTTGGTTAGCAAAAGTATCATTTATATTAATAAAATGTAAAAGGGTATTTGGGGAATATTTGAATAAATAAACATTTGGCATCCATACACCGTCTTTATCCGGGTTACGCAGTTCTCGACGTCCGTAAATTCGAAAATACGTGAATAATAATATTTGACAGTTCCTATTTTTCCATGGTCTTCAATTTCAATGTTATTTGACTTGCGCGAATTTCTCAGGAACGCATTATCCGCGTAGCTACTAATCTACAAACTGTCAAACTTGCAGATTTACGTGTCTCGAATTCGCGCCGATATTTACAACAAAATTGACAAATTACACAACAAGCTTCTTCAATCACACATCAAATAAAAATTTCTGATATTTGACGCTTTGCTTCAAGCAAGCGAGGTCGATCACAGTCATTGCCGCATAACAAGATAAGCACCTAATATGATATTTATTCGGAGTATTACAACAAATAGCAAAACATTATGCAAGACAAAGTCTTTGTATTACCCTCGGCGTAAACAAAATTTTTAGGCACGGTGTTTGTTACAGCACTTCTTCTTCCTCTATGCCACTACAACCTCGAAAGGTCTTGGCACGCCATTTCTGGCTTCTGTGACTTGAATTTACCCGCAACAGGGTAGTCAGTCCTGCGTACGGTTAACGGAATGGGATTCGAACCCCGGTCTTGCCACATGAGGAGGGCGCCGCTTATCTCCTCGGCCACCCAACCACTCCGAACCATTTGTTAGAGAGCTCCTATCCAAAAAGATTATAACGATTTTTACGATATTTTTGTTAGATGTACTTTAGGTATGAAAATAGTTTTTTTTTTTGTAAATACCTTCAATGCCCTTTCACGACCGGGACAACCTTTTCAATGCGTTTTTAATAACTATCGAGTATATTTGCATCGGTATTCTACATGTTAATGATACCTGCACTACAAAACAATCATAAAAATAATTTCACGTATCAATGCATATGTATCATGTAATTCGATTACCATTGCTATTAGAATGAATGTTAAATGCTATCTGTCTAATGCTGTTGGTGATAGTTTGTACCCAAAGTTGTAAATTGCTAGTTAAATTTGTGAACCGATGATACGTAAATTGATAGCTGCAAACTGATCGATTGATTGATCATTTGAGTGGGTATCTATAGTTATCACATTTTACCCACAACGGCCAGTGATGAAACATAAAGAGCACAGTTCAAAAGTTAAAGCCCTATCAACACTCACAAAACATCAAACGGGTACATCGGTGGTGTAGCTTCAATGCGTCCGTTCTATTTTAAATTGATCCGATTGAAATGAGCACGGTAACATTATCGACTAATTGTACCAAATTGATTTTACGTTACCCATCATCAGCATAAATAAAAAGTTACACCAATGATGGTGCTAATGAACCGATACGCTTTTTGTTTGCTGATGCCCTTTCAACAAGCTGTGACTCAAAGTGTTGAAGTGGATTTAATTGATCACCTGCTGATTACATTTGATGGTTTTATTTATTCTTTGCGAACGCCATAACTGAATTATTATTTGTTATAGGTTTTAAGAAAAGTTAAAAGTTTTCCGTGATTGATTAGCTTAATTACATGGATTAACCTTTGATACAGAAAATATCAACAATATCCAGATTGGTCTCAAACATTAGCCGGAGTGTTTTGTAGGGCAATTAAGATTCACCTATCTTGCAAGAATTAAAAATATTGTACTGTCATATTTTCTGATCACCTACATTGGCAGTAGGTAATCAGTAAAATCGTAATGAGTTTGGAAACTTTGACTTTCCAAGAGTTTCCAAAGTTGTTGATGAATAATTTTTCCAAGCATTTTTTTTTGTTGACTGTGTTTTCCCTGTATCATTAGAAAAGTCAATTAGCACACGAAGAATGTGATTTCATGCGTGTATGTTGGGCTAGAATTTAAAATTGAATGAGACGATCATTTATTATAGAATCGAAATAATTCATTTTTAGCGCAAATCTGGTCTTCGATTTTCCTGTGAGAAAACTGACCTTATTGCAACCAAAATCGATCATTTTGTGATCAAAAGGTCAATGATTTGTTTTTTTCAATTACGTCTACCTACGCGACGGACGAAGCTGGGGCCATAGAAAACCGAGCTGACCGAGCTTTTCTGAGCTGGTCCACAAGCGACCCTGAAAATTGAATATCGATCAGTGTAGCGCTGGAACCCATCGTCTTGAGGGTAACACAACTCTTGGAACATACATATTAATTGAATGTACTAATCATTGGTGTGTAATATTTCGGTATAACTGAAACTCACTTCAAAGATTCAGTTTTCCACTTTTGAGATATATTTGGAGAAAATATCATTGATTTAATGATTTGGCATACAAGTACACCCTTTTATCCCCGTTTGAGGCCTGGTTAGTATTCTATTCAATAGGTTAGTCAGCCTCGTCAACGGAGGAATGGTCCAGGTTGCTGGTGCTATTATGTAAAAATACGGAGACGCTTTTACCACTTTCCGTTGCATATTTTGCTTGCCTTTGCAATAATGCCTTTACAACGAAAAACTAAACTTATATTGAGGGTACAACATTATCAGAGTTTTTATTGTAATATATTTATATAGATTTATGTATGATAACAGGTTATTTTTTTAATGTATAACATTAATGACCAGTTCAACTGTATTCTTCTACGAACAACTATGTAATTATTCACCTTTTCGTTATTTAAAAAGTATTTAGAAACATCATATAAAACTTAGCATAGTATCTTCAATTTGAAGATACTCATTTCAATATTTCAAGTATTTTATGTTCCAGTTCTATCACAAAAAAGCTCATAAAACGTCTAATTAATGTAGTTCCTCTTGCTTCCTCTTGCTTTATCGACCTAATAGATAAAACCAGACTTATGGGCGTTTGCTAGGCCCAAGTATTCGATTCACAACCTTTGGTGCGTTACATCGAACGACGAGTGAGCGCATCAGCCCCATTATCCATCTGCCTTATGAGCTGCCTTAACTCCCGATGAGCTGGTTGATATAGAACCCCGATCGGAACAAAGCGAACACGGTTTTAATATGAACTTATTGAGCGGGCTGTTACGCTAATATATGAGAATTAAATAACAATCATCAGCAACATGGCTTCAACGCCGGCCGTGTCGGGGCGCAAACTTTGAGCAAACATTTACCTTTCGCAAAGCGGAGCACATCGCACCGAACCCGAACTTTCGGTTCGGCGAACCTTCCGACCGACGGTCGGATCATCCGAGAAAGAAACACTCTCGGGGGCATCCGTTAATCAACCGGAACGCACGTATGTTTGCGGAAAAAGTTACTTCAAGAAGCAGCACCACTTCGGCATCTCTCACTCACATTCTCAAACAGCCTTAAATCTTCGTTAAATACACACAGGACACACAGCCACACACACACACACACGATATCGCCCCATCCACAGTTCCATCGGTTTCATCCTAATCGATTCTCTAATTTCCTTCAAATGATACCTACGCCTTCATGGGATAGCTAGCGTACGCCCGCATACCAGAGACGTGTGTTCGGCCAACGATGGGAAGCTTGTGTCTGGAAAAGTTGTCCAAATATTTATCGACCTAATAATGGAGGCACCGGTGAAAATGGGAAAGGAAGATGCGATCGAAGTTCAGTTTCCTCTACTACGCGGTGAAGAGAATCGTCCGAGGTAGACAGTGGACGGCGCAGAAGGTGTAAATTTAATGCATAATTCATTTTTAGCAATCCTTTCGGTTGAGCTACCGGGCGCCTCCATCGGTCCACCGGTAAAGTGGACCGTCCAGGTAGGATGGTTCGTTTGGAACAAAACTTCATCAAGGAAATCTTTATCAGGGATGTATCATCATCTGCCATTACAAGCTCTTTCACATCACACCGTTGCCTTCTGTTACACCTGCATTCTCGACTTCCACTAGGTGAGTCTTGGGGAACGTTCCGTTCACATCGCTAGCTCGACATTATCCTTCGCACGTTTCACCTCGATATTAAGACACCGAAACGTCCCAAAAGCAAAAGGTAGGGAAGAAAAAGAAAACGCCGGCATGCGAACGATCCATCAAATTTTTATCTTTTACACACCTTTCACCCAAACGACACCCATATCTCTTACAACCCAGCGCTCCCAACGTGCTGATAAGAAACATTCGGTAGGCTTTCATGTTGCAAAAAAGGCTCCTCCACTTTCCTTCCAGGCTTGCTCCAGGAAGGAACACACTTGCTGCGATTGTACCGAATAGCACAATGGAATGCCGGAATCCTGGCTTCCGAAGCCAGGATTTTCCAGGGTTACGAGCGTTATACTGTGCGACCATAGGCGTACGCCAGCTGTGGATGGTGGCTGATTTTTGGAAGTTTTCTTTTCTGTTGTACCGTAGCATGTGTGAGATGCGTATGCGTTCGTGTACGCCTAATCGTATGCGATCGGTCGTTGCGACGGTGTGATAATATTTTATTCAAGCATTGTCAAAAAGGACGATAAATCTCCGTTATGTTAGGTGTATACTTACGTTCATCGAGTACAGGTCTGTGCATAGTTTTAGCAGTTTTTATAGAATATAATTTCAAAACTTGCATATTAAAAAATGATAATTTCGAAATGCTTGAATTTTACAATTATTATTCAACTTCAAATATAAAGGAAACTCAAAGGACTTTAAATTTACATTTCTTGTATTATTTGCATATGTGAATCAATCACAGCTGGAACACACACACGCATACAGAGGTTTTCATTTAATTCAATCCATTTCAACCTGCTTCAATAAGAGCAGTAAAATCCCCGAAACGTCGCACGTTATGCCCTACCTTCGGTGCTGTCTGGTACGAAAAACCAGGCCATGACAATCTCGAGCAGCGACAATAGCAATATATGGATATGATGGAAAGCCTACAACTGATGGCTTTTGACAGCTTGCATCATCTGTCTCGTGGTCGAACTGGGTCGCCCACTGTTCGATGTGGCCTTCGCATCGAGGGAGCATCGCGGTACCGGGCGTCACATCCACTTGAATCGGTTTAGAATTGACATTTATATTTAATGCGCCATGAGCCCGTCACATGTCGACAAGGCGCGAGACTTGATTCGCCATTCTGTCTCTCCCTCCGAAATGGGGGTTAGGGTTGAAGTTGAAATAAACGGTAATATAATGGGAATAAGGAGTTTGATGTGGCGAAACAAGGATATTGCCAGAATGGCCATTTGCATTTGGTCGCTGCTCGGTAGCACGAACACGCGGCTTAAACGTGGTTCGACGATACTCGTAACTATCCCCGCTCGGTAGGAGGTTTTCATACCCCAAGGGATCTTAATTGTGTTCGATTTTCGTTTACGATACGTTTCGAGTAGGCACTTTCGGTGCCTCGGAGACAGATAGAGCTGACAGAGCACTGGGCCATCGTGCTGGTGGTAATTTTCGGTTCTCGTTGAGAAGAAGTGAGCCATGTTCCTAGCTCACACCGGCTTTCGCTCGAATCGAAGCCGGAGCGGTCGGACGGTAAAGTTTGCTTATCAAATTATTGAACTCTGAAAGCGGAAACTGACCAACAATCGGGTGATGATGACGACCGGTTAGTATCGGAACGGGAGGGTATGATTGGAACCGAGTCAAACTGTTGCATGGGAACCGGTGGCACCGTATCGCTTTCCCGGGCCGTAACAGGCACAGGCCAGCCACAGTCAGCCTTTCGACAAACTGTTGAATATTCAGACGCTAGACTCTTATCCAGCCACACATCGCACTGGGCTCGATTGTTGGTGTACCGGTACTCTATCTACGATCGTTTTGCCAACGGTAGTGGTCTAGTAAACGGGACAGCAACCTTCCGGAGCCATCGATACGCACCCAACACCCGTGGAAAGCGTCCGTGAACGTTCGAACCCATCGCACGTTAGCAGCACATTATGGTCAACGGGTAATCGATATTTTAGAGCATTTGTGTCATGGTTGCGTCGTGTCGAGATGTGATGGGTCGTAGCTGGGAAATTTGTGTCGAAATCGGTAACTTAATTCTGGCGCAGGAGTTTCACTTTGATGGCAGATGAAATTTCTGCTCCCCAGTGGCAGATGGAAGCCGGCCGAGAAAGGCTAGGAATGGTTTTTTTCTCGGAAATCGATAGTTGGACTATTGTGAGTGAGGAATTATTGATAGCTTTTGAAAAAAAAAAAATCAAAATCCAATGAACAGAGGGAAAAGTTTTATGTCTGACGTATATTTATCACAAACACGTATTGATAGGTACAAGAAGGACATGTGTACATAAATGACATGGATGTCTTGAAGAGAAAAAGGAGTCAATTTGAACTAGAATTCAAGTAAAAAATATGATCCTTAGTTGATTATTCGAATAGCAATTTGGAAAAGTACTAGTGTTCTTTAGTGGCGGATTGACAGGTAAGCGAATTACGTGTTCTTCTGCTAAGAGGCTTCCAAGGCCCGCCCAATTTCATATATCTCGTAAATGTAAGTCATATCCACCCTCCCAGTTTCCGTTCCTGCATTATTACCGAATTACATTATTACTGAATATATCTTGGATTTTGGGGCCTTCTTTCCGTACCCTCCATGCTTTTTATATCGGTACCCCGAAAATCAAAAATTCAATATTGTAAAAGACATTGATCTCAGACATGATCACAAACTCTTGCTCCAGGAACATGTCGTAACCGCTGGTTGTAGTCAGAGCGATCATGGACCGCTCAAGGATTTCGCTTCCGCCCTGCGGAATGAGATGTCTGTTCTTGGGTCTTAAAACATTGGAAAACATCATGCCACTGTTCAATCCACTTCTATCAGTGCTGTCCTTCTAAGCTTTAGATACATACATTCTTTTTCCCATCTGTTTTATTTCCACACTATCACTTCTTCATTTAGGTCCCCTGTACGACCTAAGATCTAAGTCGTCCCCCACTACCCCATTAGATTTGAAGCTATTTTATAAGTTACTTTGGATAATATACATAATTCCCAATTCTTTACATGTTGTACATTCCAAAAGGATACCAAAATTAAATTTATAAAAATAAAATCTGTACGACAGTATGACGCTACAGTTACTGCCATGTAAAAAATCTACCTTCCAGTTCTTTCGCAAAAAAGCTTGCTTCTGGATTTTTTACTATTTTTCATTAAATATTGACCACCACTTACCGGTTGACCAAACAAACACAAATGCACTTGACATTCTGATTTTCCGTTTCTATCTCGACTTCCTACCAACCCAGAGTCAATGCATCCAAGAGCGTACCCGGTTTAAGATGTAGTTTAAACACTTACCTCGACACTCGAGTCCAGAAGAGTTTCACGCCCATCGACTTTATCAATAGGCAGTGACTGCAATTCGGTCATAGACTGGTTTGAGTGAAAAAAGAAAATAAACCGGTTGGAAGTGATAGAGATGCAGACCTAAAGTGAAACGAAAACAACCGTATCACAGAGAGATATCATAAAGCTTTTACCCTTTCCGCGCGTGGCGCTACCTTCCGGAGTTCTAAGCGATGGGGCATAAATTATTCACCAGTCAAAGTCTTACGGTACGGTTGACTCTTTGTACACCGATAGCTCGTTACTTCCCACGGCAGAAGTACAGAAACTCTCCGCCCAATAGCAAACGCAAGTGTTTTTTTTTATTTGCCCGCAGTCCCAAAGCGCATCCTGTCAAACTCAGTTGTTCGGATGCATTGTTTCTCATATTTTATGATCTGCCCAGGAGTCGTATGAGGAAGGTTGTTTTGTTGGACCAAAACAAAACAAAAAACCCCGGTGTACGTAGCCTCTCCAAATCCAAAATGTGCCACTTTCCGTGACTTCAGTTGACAGATGAACAAGAGAAAAAAAAAAACAACAGTAAACTGTCTGCTACGATACTGTCGCCTAGTGGCAGCGAAGTTAAGCGTGAACAAGGTTGACGTTTGACGTTCGGTTGCGTTCGATGTTAGTGTACCGTGGTCGTTTGATCGTCGCCAGCAGCTGTCAGCTGTCAGTTGTCGTGAGATTCCCGCTCGATTCTTTCCGCTTCGGATGAGGGAACGCAACACTACTCGTCCGGCGGGTGACGCGCTGAAACTAAATGTCAACTGCGAGATAACGTGTACGCACGAAATAAAAGATCGCCGAACAAACAAAAAATGGATGCAGAAAATGAAACGTTCCCAAATGAAACAGTGGCATTGAAGAGTGTAGCAGAAGATTATTGTCATGTTGCTGTAGTAGAGAATGGGGGGTGGGGATGGGGGGAAACGGCCAGAAAGCTCCATAACACCGATGCCCTTTTGGTGTGCGAGTAGCGAACCGGAATGATGAGATTGAAATAGTATCTTCGGTGCCACACATACAGCACAGCCGTGACCATGGCGAACGGGGATCAAAGCTTAGGCTGACAGTCGAACGAACGAATAGAGCGAATGGGATACGCTGTTCTACGACAAACGAGGTCATCATGAGTTCGCGTTCAGTTTGCCTTTAGATCTCTGGCCCGGTCATCACCCGGAACGTGTCTGGAACGATGAGCTAAGCTTTCCGTTTCGCCTCGACAATCTGATCCTCAGACAAAGGCAGCCAACAAACGTCGAATCCAACGCCCCGGTCATACACCTTTTCCTAGCAGGGAGTGCATATGCCGCCAGAGAACTCACAAGGATTTCCGGCTGTGACTGACGGCTTTTACTCTAGGGTGGGTTTGGAAAACCCGCAACAAAAAAAATATCTCGTTTTCTTCTGCTTTCTGCCTCCAAAACGAACCGCACAGTATGCTACCTGTTACGTTGGCACCCTGCTGTCAAAGGCCGGAATCCAGCTCTAGCAGCAACATCGACGGATGAAGTAAGGGCTGTCATCTTTCGGCTGTCAGGCATGAAACACAATGCACCAACCACCCTGTAGCGGGAAGAAATTAGGAAAAAAGAAATCACCCCCGGAAAAGTGCAAAACTCATTTCCATGCGAATGCAATCCAATGGACAAGTTTGGGGATGTTTTTGGTTGTTCTTTATTTTTTTCTCTCCTTTTCTCTGATCGTCTGATTTATTGGAACAGGTGCGTTACTCATACACACCGACACTATATGGTCGCATCCATTAGCCATTCCGTGTTATTCACACGCGCTCTTGCGGTTGTTGTTTGGGTATGGGACAGGAGGAACAATGCTATTGTGTTGTGTTTGGAAAGGGGGAAGAGGAGTAGAGGGACTTTTAACACCGTTTGTAACGCACATATGTACAGGGCAGGCCTTAAAACTTCTATATCGAATATCGAGATGAATGTACGACAGCTTTGATACGTTTTGTTTTCCCATTTCGGCTTATGATTATGTAGTGGTTTGCTTGTTTCGCTCTCATTTCCTATCTTGTCTATGCCATATTTTGTCACCTTCTTTTATCAACTTTGCATGATAAATCTCTTTTCACTTACCTTGCTTTCTAGTTTTTGCTTATTGTTTGTTTGCGTTTTCTTTTGCACTTTTATTTTTTATTTTTTTAGTTTTGGTTTTTTTCATTATAGTTCTTCTCACATATTTCACATTTGCTTTATAATTACTCAAGTTATGTACTCACTCATTCTGCGTTCGGTTTTGTGTTATCATGTGTGTGTGTGTTTTGTTTGTTTGTTTATAGCATCGGTTTCAAATTGATTATTTATGTAGCCACGCACTGCCTTCGCTTCATAAGCCTATGTAGCTTTGCTCAATTCGATTGTGTTTAACTCGTTCTAATTGTCTCTTCCAACAACTGCTCCTGGATGGCAAAACAAAACTAAGCTTCCACTCAATGCTCTCGTCCTATACACTAATGTTAGTGAACATTAAAGCTAAAAACAAGCTGTTACGGTCATGTGTGGAAGTTATTGATAGGCTATTTGTATGGTACAAGTAGCGGAACACGATGCTTTATGTGAATGGAATCATGAACGAACTGGTGGAATAGTGGTGGGCACCAATAATATTTTTACGCATAATTAAACCGAGAAATATAACAGCGTGTTAATTACATTGTTTTGGTACATTTATTTAAAAAAAAACTCCATTTGAAATAACCAACATAAATGAAACGAAAACTCGGATAAAAACTGTGAAAAACCAACCACATCTACGTCTCACGCTGTATCAGTTATTGGCCATCATCGGTAATGAGCTTCACTTTGCAGGTTATCAAACGCAATACGAGTGATTGAATTGATCAACTCGTAAAATAATCATGCACGGAAATGAGTTGCAAATTGTTTTGCAAAAAAAGACCCCATGTTTGATGTTTTCCTGGAAAGGTTGTTCGTCCAACTCATTATCATCCACCAGCCGGCGGTAGTTGCATCACAGACTGATCAAGAAAAGCATACAACGATTGGAGGAAAACATTCAATCGTAAATGTTTTTGAGATGGAAAAAAAATTATGCAGAATAAGATTGATGGTACTTTGAAATATGAAGTATAACAATGGAAAAAATCCTTTCCATCAGGTGTGTTTCATGTGTGAGAAGAGGAAAATATTATAACCACCAAACAGAGCTGAAATAGTATGAAGATGGAACCCGTAATCCGGTTCGAGTTCGTTTTGCAAGCACAACCGAAAGCAGACAAGCGGGTAAGCACGATCGAACCTTACAGGGAGGGTCGGCGATCGGGGAGATATCATTAATTTTCATAATTAATTACTCGCCCTTCGAATGAAATTCAGTCATAAATTATGTGCCAGCAAACCAATCCACCGAAGGGATCGAGTTTCGCGTCCTGTTTTTATGGTTGTTTTCGTGTTCTACCATGTTTTCGGTTGTTGCACTTGCTTCCGAGTGAATTCCTCCGTTGTCTTGTCTTCTGTTGATGTGGTGTGGTTTTATTCATTTTTTCAAACCGTGGATTTAAAAATTCCCCCCATCGATACGGATGGTATGGAGTTTTTATAAGTATTTCCGATGTTTTTCAATTTCCCTTGCATCGTTTGTGTGTGTTTTCGGTTTTTCTTTATGTTGAATTGTTCAGCATGCTGCAGTGAGGATTTTGTATGCACCGATAAATCTCGTTATGGCTGCTGCGGTCACCACATCTCGCACACATACAAAGGCCGCATGCAGCGTTCCATCGTAGAGTCAAAAGGCGAATATTTATTAAAACAAACAATCGGTCTACCAACAGTACGATATTTGGGTGTGATTGTGTAAAATAAAAAAAAAAGATTGTACAGGAGGGATGAATGGAGTACGCAAGCATCGAGCATCGTGTTTCGCGTAAAAGATACACATCACGGTGATCATCTGGCTTTGTGGTGTGTTTTGCTGCCGTGGAATCCGGTGGAATTAATTACCTCTAGATATTTACAATGTTCCACCACCCGGCTGCACTGCATTGTGTTCCGTTCTTTATGCAAGGGAAACGATGATCTTTTATGTGTTGATCGTGTTTCCCGGTCTAGATCAATGCATTTTTTGTGTGTGTTGCGTTATTGTATTGGAAGTTGTCGTTTGCGTGTCATTTGGTTTAACATCATGCATTCTGCTATAATTTTCCTCGCGGTAACAAGACTGGCAAGGAGGAGAGCTGTGATTCAATGGGGGTGGATTACAGAAACACAAAGATTCGACCTGTCAAAAGGCTTTTGATGTGTTTGTTTTGTGAATTAAAAAAAAGAACATCATGAATGTTCCCTTCTTTAGATTTTATTGTATGAGTCATCGCTTGAGTTTTCTGGATCAATTTCTATGCAATGTTCACTTAAAAGGAATTAAAAAATTCAATGCGCTGATTCTGATAAACTTTTTCTGTTTGTAGCAAAGTTGTTAGTCCTTACAAGGAAATTCAAAAACGGATCATATAGAAAAAAGGGTGAAAAGTTTAACGATCGATCATTCCCAAGGTTTACTTGCTGTACCTTATTCTCGCCAGTCTGTTCCAAAAACGGAACCAATACACAGTTAAATGGAAGCTTTATGGACGCACATGGCAATTAAATTTGATTCACAGTTTAACATCATTCAAAAACTTTCCCGTCCATCTTATCCAGGTGTTGGCAAAGGAATGGGATTTCAAAGACTCTTTCCGGTCAGTCGATGGAGGCGCCCAGTCAATGGAGGCGCCCAGTACTGCATAAAACATTCGTAAGAAAACGAACGCTTGCCGGAGCGTAGGACTAAGTTGGTACGACAACTACCCAGTACCAGTTGATAGGATGGTGAATAAGCACAACTGTTGCCGTTACTGAACTTGCAAGTTTTCCACCAAACGGTACGGTAACTAATGTTGGAAAGTTGTACAATTTGCACTAAGCACAGTTTTCCATAAATGCAGCGGGAAGTTTCAGATAAAAAGAAAAATCGTTTTGTGCAACAGAAACTTCTTTGGAAAAGGGAACCTTTTTTTAAATTTTCACACATTTCGATCGTTGCTTCATTACTTGCTGTACCATCTCGGTACGTGGCTCGTGGCTCACTGTGCCCTGGCAATAATCGCTTGCATAGAACGAATTGAGCTCCTTTTCACCTTGCCATCCGATTCCCTAACCTTTCTGCCATGTTTCTCGTACCCTTGGCGAGATATTATTCCTGTCACTGGGTAAAGTTCAATAAAACCTAATCGTTACCATGACACTGCTCCGCCATTGTCGTACGGGGGACAGGTTTTAGTGTAGCTAGCGATGAAACTGTCATTTTCCCACGCCTCTATTCACTGCCGATTTTTCCTACATTTCCCGGGCTAGTGGCTGATGGTCAACAGCTTCTACCGATTCGATATCACGCACCGGATATGTCGAAATTGTGTCATCTTTTACCGCTCCGATGTTGGCTGTTGCTATCGCTGCTGGCGGAAATGACCGTTCGTATCGTACCGAGCGCCAGCGATACAATCAGCAGTAGCACCATCGGTAGAAAATGATGCGTTCGGTTGGGATGTAGTGAGCTGGTGGCGGAATTTCCTCGACCCCGAGCTGCTTCCGCTAGACCTGTGATAACGGAATAAATGTTTGAGATGTCATTGAAATGCATTGTCCAGGTGTGGAAAACCGAAATTAAGTTAATACTTGATTGTAGCACTTAATTGGGAGACTTTTTTTCTCACTATGGCCGTCGCCGAGGAGTTTTTTCCTCTCTCCTAGCAAGATAAACACATGCATGAGATCACATTAACAATAAAATATCCATTTCAAAGCCATTAAATTAACAAAAACGATGAAATTCTATTTATTTATATTTCTTATAGTTTAAATTTGTTAATCAAATTTATTAAAAAATACATAATTGTAAAATAAAACACAGGTTCGATATTTGAATAAATTTTGACTAATAAAGTTTTTCCATATTGAACAACTGCTTTGAACAAAGTTAGGATGGTTGTAGAATATTTCTATTCCTTTCCTACAGTTTGCTTTGGGTGTTTCTTCGACTACAAAATGCCTGAGGAACCATAAAACCGCTCTGATTCTTTAACACACCATCACCCAAAAAGCACCGCTACCATTACAGTCTTGAAACGACATTCAGCTTCAACGAGCTGCAACGTGCGTCCACGTGATTACAACCATCCTTGCATGAAAAGACGAAAAATAATGTGTCCCATCAACTTGATGTTCTATCGCTTCATTACGCATGCTGGTCGAAAACGATGGTCGAGTTAGGTGGGTTTGGTATTTTTTCCCCCTTATTTGGATAAGCAGAACGTGTATGGAGCGGAATACATACAGCCGAAGTAGCCGCGTAACCACTTACCTCCAATTATATTTAATTGATCGTCCGTTGTTTGCACACTGCCCGGATGAATTTTTATTTCTAGCATGCCGAAAGGAAGAGAAGAACAGAAGAAATATATAGAGCGTATGAAAATGGTTTGCCGGTTGTCGGGTTTTGGTTGATTAAGAATACGGGGAAAAAAATAAATGCGGCTGGGAAGCACGATTAAGTTGGGTGTCGAAAAACCGAGGCCCACATACACACCAACAGACGTCGACACCGAATGTAATGATGCTGTATCTTTTGTCAGTTGAAAGACTCCCCAACACGAGACCCCTCGTTCCTGACAAGACGTAGATTGGTTCCAATAACAGTTCCAACCGCACTGGTCAGTTGGTAAATGTGACAGGGAAAAAGAAAAGCGTAAAATGCGTGCGAATTCCCTACCGCGTTGACATTTCCTCCCCTAACCAACAAAAACAAATACAATGCATCAATTTGGGGTGCGAAATTTGTTCCCCATTGCGTTCCGCAGCGTGATGGGAAAAATTAACGAACACAACATAAAAGAATACAAAAAATCAACCTTTTTACTGGGACAGAAAGTGCCGTTTGGGAGTACGGGAGAAGACGCAAGCAAAGCAACACCAATGAAAACAAATTCCACCGAAAATTCCATCCGCAGAAATAGTCGGGGACATCCCCCGCACACCCGGAAACGTAACCGAATCCGGTGGAAATCCTTCCCTTTGATGATGATGGTGGCAAACGAATGGGAATGGAATTCTGCTGTTTTTTTACTGAGTTCTCCCTTCTACTGCTCGGTTCTCGCGCTTGTGATTGTGTTCTGCATTTTGCAGGATTTATTCTTTTTCCTTTGTTGTGCGTTAGCGTTGGTTTTTTATTCTTCTCGAACTCTTAAAGCAAGGAATGTATAGCGGCCGTTCCATCCTATTGAGCCATTGACGCAACAATGAATCTCACGACCATCGGTGGTGATGACCGACGCACACCGCGACCGGTCGTCACCATTGATGATTATGTTGATGCTGACGAGCTGCCATTTCAGTGCCGGTCCGTCCGTTCCGTTTGTTCACGCCCGATAATGATGTTGTACGCCTCGGATCAGGGCGTAATGCGCCGAAAATGCGACAAATGGCCAAAGTGGTGCGAGCGGCCGGTAGAGTAGGGCGTGATCAGCTAATGCTCTTTTCCAGCCTTGAAAGCCAGCTGCACAGTGCGGCAGCAAAGGGGGCCGGTTAGCATGGGGCAGAAAAAGTGAATAGAACAAAAAGCTCCATTCAAACTTTGGAGCTCATCTTTTATTTTTTTATTGCACTTTGTACACAGTGCCTTTTCATTAGTTCTGTGTTATTGCCCTTTTTGCTTCTGGGGCTTCTTTTTCGATCGCACGGTAAGCCATGAGACTGGGACTAAGTGTCAAAATTTGTCCATACTTTGCAAAGTACACATTGAATAGATGACAGTTACAAATATTATTCTATCTTTACAATTAAGAACAAGCGAAAACATGTAAAGTATTTTGTAGTATCCGAAATATTAAATAGTTGTAAACATAGAAAAAATAGCATAGGAAACATCATTAATGACTGGTGAAGCTCATCTAACTAAATTATAAAAATAATCATGTAAGAAGATAATCTTGTAGTAATTTTCTTAATCCATCAACCCAAAAGAAAGATACATTCGCTATCCAGGATAAGGAGTTTATGGCAAAGGACTAACCATTCAAATAGGGTGAAGGAAAGCTTCTGTCATTTAGAATACTCACGCTACAAAAAGGAAAAACCAATATATACCCTAGAGAAAGAAAAGTAAAATCAAAGAAACAAGTTCGAAGAACAAATTAATATTCACAAAAAGAGGAGAGAAAAGAAATTTAAAATATAGAAAGCTAAAATTGAGCTGTGTTCAAGTAATTAACCATTTATCGGCTCAGATATACGCATGATGGAAATTATAAAAATTTAATCAATATTTAATTCGTAATTCGTTTCGAATTTTTATATGTTTACATCATCAGACCTTGAAAATAGAAGATAGCAACAGAATCATTATAAAACATGTCAACGAAAGTGTCATCCTATCAATTTCGAAAAGAATCACAACGAAACATCGTTGAGCTCTCAACGAGAACAATAATCTAATAGTACTGAAGGTAAAACATGAATCTAGCGAAGGATCAAGTGATACAGCAACTATCCATTCCATCATCATAAAACAGATGACATTTTCCATGTGTCTCTGAGGATCTTGAACACACAGCACGAAAAGAAGTGAACTAACATATTACTTTAAAAACCAAGTAATTTTTGGACAAATCTTTAAACAATAAGTGAGGAAAATGCATATTTTTAATAGGACAATATTTTGGAAAACGGTTTTCAAATCCCATCCGGACCGTTCCCGCGTAGTGAGGACTGACTATCGAATTACGTGGTTTCATTAAGTCTAGTAAGCCAGAAATGGCAGCCATGACCGAATAAGTCGTTACGCCAAAAAGGAGAAGATATTGGAAAACAATTGTAAACTCGATCATTTATTAGACCAAATCACATTTCTTTGAAGCAATGTTGATGTTGAAGTATAAACATCAAAGAGTCGATGTTTCTCGCATTGACACATGATTATGGTAATAAAAAAAAACATACTACAGAAATAATTTGCCTCAATCAATTGCATACGCTTCAATATGTACTAACAGATCCTCGTGCTATGGACTTTTCCAACAAAATAATTAAAATTACCATGGAACGCATTTCCTTTGCGTTGAATGCAAGTTCGTTTGCAACTACCCTATAATTAGAGCACACAATGGTGATGAAATTCAATCCCCATTTGCCGGAAAGTGCAAACATAGGTTCGTGGACGAATGGTTTAACGAAAGCATGGCGAAAAACACCTCTTTTGATGACGCCCCTTTGTGTGATTCGGTCATAAGCCATTTCCATTCAAATAGCTGTAGGTTGAAAGGTGTTGTTGGGAGAGTTTGTTTTTTGTTCCTTTGAGCTTCTCTGTTTCGTCACAAAGGCAGTGCGCCTTGTTATAGAAATCCCAAAATCAAAATCAAAACGACAACCCGTAACCAGTCCCTCCTCTTTCTGGCATGGACGCTGGGCCTAATCACAAAATATAATTAGCATTCGCTGTGCAGAGTGGACCGAAGTGGCGACCGAAACCTCTTCTCAATACGCAGTGGATGTTTTTTCACCCCGAACAATGACTCTTTCCATTTTAATTACAGTCCTTCGATTGTTTTCACGATGATGATGATGATGGTGATGATTATGGGGATTGTATCGTGTGTTCGACAATAGAATTCATTCATTCGCCATGAGCTTCCCACCGCTCGGCACAGCGAAGGGATAATCTTTCAATCTGATAAGGTGCGAATAATTGAAGCGAATGCCTGGTTGAACGAAATTTCGCCCCGACCAGGGCTGTGCAGGTTTGACTCGGTCACAGCTTTCGAGTACAACGTTACGGTTGTTCTGTATGCTATTGGATCATGAAAGGAACTTACGCTGGAATGAATGGGCCACGGTGACATGGTTGTGTTTTAGTAACGCTAGAATTTTGAAACATGAAATGTTTTTATTTAAGACATAATTAAAGCTGTGAGAATGGTGCGACCTTAAAAAATGTTCAACCTAGCAGTGTTTTGATCAGCTTTAATATTGAGTGAACAATCGAAATCTCTCTACTTTTAAAGCTTACAAACATATGGCCGGTTCAGCGGCCGACGCGATAGCGGTGCTGGTCTGGAAACGGCAGGACCGGGGGTCCAACCGCATTCGAACTGTTTCCCTGTAGTGAGGACTGACTTATTCTACTACGTGGTATCAAATAAGTCTAGTTAGTCATTACAGGTGTTTTTGCCACTATGTGTTGACACAACGCACCGATTCTTGGCTCTAAGCTATCCCATTTTCACTTATTTCAATTTAAATACAAGCATTTAACACGCAGGCAAGGGTCATTACATAAATTTGCAGTAACTCATGCGTATTAAGTAATAAGAGTTCAATTTTATACACATAATTAAAAATTTAATATAAAATATGGAAAATGGCATCACGGCAGGTAAATGATTTTTTAAATAATGTTGTATTTGTATTTGGATGTGAACATAGTAAATTCTACTTTTCATTACAACACAAATGCTGCGTTTTTGTTGTTTTTTATCATATTTATAAAAAAAAGTTAGCTCGTTTTGTTTACACGCAGAGTCAAAACTGGATGATTAAGGAGCAAAAATATGTGACTGTGGATCAAAAATTTGTGCGTTAGGTCAAAAATTGGTGACTTAGAGACAAACATCAAATGCGTACTGTCGAAAATTGAGGCCGTAGAGGCAAAAATTGGGAGCGCTGTCAAAACTTGGTGACTTAATTCCGACATTCGATAGGTCGTTACGCCAAGAAAGAAGTAGCAGAAGAATCTTCATCAATTCAGGTTTACCCAAGATTCATGATGTTCCTTATGTGAGCATTCATGATATTCTGTAAGTAAATGGAACCGAATGAGGGGTTTCTTCATGTGGTTAGAAATTGTGTATAATACGTGATTTAATAAATTATCAGAGATTCATTGTGATACATTGATTCATGAACCCTTAACGATTCATAAGCTATTTTATACTATTTGAATCAATATTTGTTTTCAAAGGATACATTCGAAGACACCACTCATGATACCTTGAAGACGTTTGATTCGTTTGGTTGCTCGATTCCATCAGAGTTCTATGCTTTTCATCTATTGTAATAACTCTCTCACACTACAGCAAACTTATTGATCATCACTCCAATCTTACATACTGATATTTTAGTGATACAAGTTTCGTAATACTTCATATTTACTTTATTCATTCAAGATTTATATACTTTTGCTGATAATTATTAAATAGTTTTAACAAAAATAAAACATTTTCCATTAAATTGTTAAGTTATGATCAATAAATGCTCATGAAATAAAAAAGGGTATTTTCAATCTTCTTCAGTTGCGATAGAATCATTAGCAAATATAAGATCGCTCACTGAGTTATGAAAGCGGACTCAGATAGGTAGTGATTAGATATAAACATCGCACAAAACTAACGTGGAAGTATTTCAGCTCGAGCCAGGCGGTTTGTTCGACAAGCAAACAGGAAACCATTACTACATCCACAAAAGCCCTTCTCTAAAGCAAACGATAAACAAGATTTTGCCACGTTCCGGCGACTGCAGTAATGGATCATAAACAATGTTTACGTTCACTGATTGCAATATCTTCAGCGTCAATAGCGCAAACCAAAGCAAGAATCGATGCAAACAGAGCCTCGTGATTATTGTTTTCCGGTTTGCAGAATAAACGAGCACATTCCCAACCATCAACCATCCTTCGCCACCATAATGTAAACCACTGCGCTTGTTGTTATCGATCGATAAGCATGCAGGAACGATGCCAATGCCACCCCATCCCAGACAAGCAAGCAGCATGCACAGGGGGGTTGGAAAAAAGCCGATGTTTCAAATGCTAAAACCCAAACTCAGCATTTCTTGAGCACATACACACTCGAAGAAATACACAAGAAGATCACCTCGCAGGTAAATTCTTACGTTTTGGTGGTTCTTCGCAAGCGAATGGCTCTTCGCCATGCTCGGTGTGCAATCAGAATGATTTTTCATCCGGGCATCCAGGAATCACGTAGCACCCATTTCCAGTGCCGGCGAATGCCATTTGCATGCGCTTGCAGTGGCAGATCGTTTGCTGCGTGTGATGTTTATTTTACACGATTTATGTCTGTCTAGCGTGAGATTCGGCAAATCGTTAAGGGTTGATTGTACGGGTAGGATCGGTTTTATGTGAAATATGGAAACAACCGTAAAGCGGAGAAAAATATGCTTGAACTCGTTTTCGGGAATGCATTCAAAGTTGCTGTTCATTTCCGCCGTATTTGTGACGGGTGCATTTTGTACACTCCTTGTAGTATGTAAGTGTTTGCTCAATTGGATCAGTTTGGAAATAAGTATTAAACAAGTTTCATATTTACTATTATTTTTCAAAACAATAGCTAGAGCGTATTACTTTGAAACTTCATTTAATTTGTATTATGATTAACATGCTTTATTTTGTTATTTTGTGACTTATGTGATTATTCAAGTCATAAGATTATTCAAAAATGTTTAGGAGATGAAAATCCATTTTCACGAAAAATATTCTGTTTTAAAAATTATCAAAATCAGGGAACATCAAGTGCGCCTAATTTAAATTTCCAATTCAATGACAAAAAAATAATTTTATATCTCCAATATACGGTCTTCAAAAATCGAAATAATCCAAAGCGTTTCAACACACCAAAGCTTCTATGAAATTAACTTTGAACACGGAAAATGATTGTAATTTACGGAAAGGAATATTGTTAAGTTAAGGAAAAAAATGACGGAAAAGTTATTAAAACATGACAAAACCATGGACATGTCATAAAGGTACATAACCTTCAAGCATCCGCATTTTTCAGCAACTGTAGTAAAATGTTCATTTTTAGGTACCGTTATTTGGTGCTAAAACACTGAAAATTCCAAACCTGTATCACATATCCAACAGCTAACACAAGTGTAAATGCAAGTGTTCGTGCTGGGAGAACATCTGTTTCCTGTTTTCATTTGCAACTTTTTATGATGATTGGCTTTGGTTCTTTTAAAATTTGTTGTGTCATTGTCAGCCTGGCCAATAAACTGAGGGTTGGATTTATCGATTGAATGATATTTTGCTACACCAACCACTACATACAATGTCTAACTGCCAACACAAAGGCTCACTATAGATAAGTGTCGAGTTTGAAATGAAAATTGATACTCTATGGGTAAAATATTAGCTAGATGAATAATTTAAAAGCATGAACGTGTACCCGACAACGTACCTTGAGAGCAATGATGTAGTTGAAACATTGAAAAAAGTGCTGCACAATTGTGCAATAGCACGATCGGATCGGATCGTGCACTTCGGGCGCATATATCAAGCAAAAGTCATATGAAACCTGCTATACATTGACCCGTCTCACAGCTGAAATGATAACGTATCAACAAATAATCGGTTCCCAATACACATAAATCATTCGTGTTGCTCTACAATACTCTGTACGTAATAAAAGATCTCGAATTCTTCACTACCTGGCAGTATCCGAGTCCAGAGTATCTACATCATTCTAGTACCATCTGAACTAACATAATGCTTTGCTTGTTGTAGTACGTTGTCGAAACTATAAAACCTGAAGAGATTTGCATTCTGCCTGCAGTAATAACCGAAACAATCTATTGAACAGTAATCATGAAGTTCACTGTTACCTTCGTCCTGTTCGCTCTGTTCGCAGTGTTTTCTATCTGTCAGGGTTCTGAAGACGCCGAAACCGCCTAAGATGAAGGAGTTGTTAAGAATATACTCAAAAATGAACTCACACAAGAGGAGATTGCAGAGATCAAAAAAGTTTTTGGTGGTCGAAGATACACTTTCAATAATTGGTTGTGGCAATATTTTGGCTAAAATGAAACAAAACTGATTGAAATAAATCTTCCATTAGTTCACGCTTAATTATTAATTGGTGAAATGTTTCATAGTGCCTGGCTGTTACACACGCAAAAACAATCAGAAGAACGCCTTGAGCTTTTAGCTAGACTGAAGATTTTATGCCCCAACTCTGAGAAACTTTTTTTTTCTCTTCAGCTTAGGTAGCAATTGCACAGTTTGAACGACTCTATCTATAATTTGGAACATAAATAAACACTACAATCCTCATAAATTATGTCTTGTTAAACTCGTTCAATATAGTTTGATTAGTTTGTTTATGTTATTTCATAACGTTTAAAATTTCTATCCTTGATAAACTAATTTTCGAGCATATTTGCAGATTTCATCGGAAACAATTATTTCGCGTGCTGTTGAATGTAATGTGTTGTTTTTCAAGCTATCGCACACGTTGAAATTTGGAGACATTCATTTATTACACAAAAAATTATAGTTTTCAACCGCTCTATTTTCAGCAATACGGCATGGCCACTCTATATGGATAAATAAATATCACAAAAATCGCATTATTGTCACAAATCGTAACGCAGGAGTCACTCCCTCTAAAATAACGAAGAAAATTTGTGTTTTTTTAAATTTCCTGTAAGGTAACATATAATGCTCGTTATTGCTGTTAATTTTAATATCATCGTTATATGAATGAATCTTCTCTCAAGTACAAAAACTTCTTTAATCTATGAAGCCTTCTGATCCTCAAAAATGTCACTGGAGGATGACTTTGGGGATCAGCATAAGACCTGATCGAAAAAGCATTCCTTTTCACTGGTCTTAAACTGGTGGTGGAGTTCTCCTAGGTTGAGGGTATACATTACTCTGTACGAATCGATATTATCCATTGACAACTGCTCGAATGCTTCCGGACTTACGCATTACAATGCTTATCTTGTACAGGTACATCTGCTTCCCTTTTAATGGTTGCTTCCGCAGTTAAAACATGATGTAACTATGTCTGCGATCTCCATCTATTCATTTCAACATTTCATCAAACATTTTCATTTCTTCAACGTATCATTAATATTTAGTGGCCGGTGGGTAAACTTTGTCTAATGCGGTCTGGCCATTATACAAAAAAAATAACAAATAAATTAAAAAAATCTTGTGTTTTAGGAGCATCTTCTGTAGTGATGCGTAACACCAAGTTGTACCTTCTTCTCTTTGTAAAGAAACAAAACGCTTAAGAGAATTCTCTCGCTTCTCCTATTGGCGTTACGTAATAAATGGATGGTCCCTAATTATTCAATATATTTTTCTGATAAATTAGCAAAAAATATATGATCTAATCTTGCTGCATTAAAATCATCACCTTCGGCAACTGTGATTTCGTTGATTTACAAATTTTCAAATGTACCTATGTTAATTTATTAGATTTAAAAAAATTGAACTAACAAGAAGCAGGCAAAATTATCTTTCCAAAGCTACAATATTATAAACTTACTTTGTAATTTGTTTTGAGAAAAACCCTCACAGAGTCTCCATATTAAAATTTAGCGCGTATAATGCCCTGTCTTTGGGGTTACTTCCGAGTAGTAGCTACAAGTTCTCTTCCATCTTAAAGCAGCTGTTTAAACACGCACTGGGTGTGGTATGAATTCGTACCGTCCCGTTTATCCACCAGTCTTGAATCATCGGCTACCTTTTTTGACAATGTCTCGACTCACCCTCTTGCTATATTGTCACTGTATCTGTGTTGCAGCCATTACTACACCCACCTACACACATTTCCCTAGCAAAACAATCCATCAACATCTTAAAGCTTTATTGGATTCCTATTCAAATCACGTGCTCCGATTGTGTTCCGTGCCCCATCTCATATGCACAGCTTACCTTGCCGTCTGGATTAGGCAGGAAAGTAGGTGAGAAAGTGACACTAAATCGGATGAGCCAGTCATCGTGCCACCATTCTCACCTTCCGGGGTATAATTTTTCATACTTTGTCCTCATAAACCGGCCATGACTCTGTAGACTGTAGAAAAGTGCAATAATAAAAAGAAGAAATATCGTGCTTCTCGTGCATCGGATGGATATTGTGATACATTTTACCACGAGTCTCACTGTCGGACGTCTTGATATCCTTCCCACTCTCGTTTACCACCGACCGGAAGTGGAAGTTATGGTGCAAAAATGCAGGTTTTCCTTTTAGTTCTCTTCCTCGGCACTACCCACCGTGTTGTGAGTGGTTGTTGTTGGCATCGTCAGTTCCACGATGGACAGTGGCATCTCATCGAGATGGAAAAATACGAGCAGTGCTAAAAGATGCGAAAGGAGTATGTTTGGGGCAGGGTTGATCGTATTTTTCTTGCTTTACTGTCATCCTTAGGGACGTTGATTTTATATGCACTTTCCTGCTGCTCTTCCCTCCCTTGTTCTCTCCATTTGTTTCTCTTTGCTCTCATTTTTATTTCTCGGATTTTTTTTCCATCTTTTTCGTTCAATCCGTTGCAGCAACACTAATGGACAAACTATTTGTAATGAATGTAGCAGATACAAGTAGACCTTTTTCTGAGGCATTTTGTTAGACAAGTTCTGATCGATTCTCGCTGATATAATTTTTTCTCTTGAGACGATCGATCCCATCGATCGGAAAAATTTGAAGTAATAAGAAGTTGAAACAACAAAACAATCAACTGAATAGGTTGAACGTCGTCTATCGTTATTTCGAATAATTTTTCGACTGAAGAGTGCTCCAGGGAAGGTTTTATCTTCGTGCAATAGCTCCTAATATGTTTCTCAAATATAGTTCCAACAAATACTATGCATTAGGATGAACATACAATTAGTTTAGCAAAGAATGTGTCTTTAGCCATTAAAGTTTCTCATTCTCTTTTTAGTACCATAGTAGTTCTAGTACCATAAAGGAAGCAAATAGATTAATGTTTTGCTAAAGGTTTATTTTACGCTACACAGTGTTTCGTCCTACACTGTACAATTCGCAAATGGTATAGACCAGTGGACAAACGATGACGAATGGGACGCATCCTTGCAAGTCGGCACAAAACCAGAAGGAAAGATGCCATTCCATCGTTTCCTTGTCTCATACCTTGGCCAACTTTCACCATCGTATCTTTCGACCGACATTCATCTATGTGAAAGCTCTCTATTCATTACCGACCCGCGTGGAACGCTTCCTACTGCTGGTTGCCGACCTTGTGTAAAGTGAGGTGACGCGAAAATGACACATTTTCGTGCGCACGTAAACACATAATTAATTTATTCATGATAATGCTGATGACCGTTCGCTCGCTTGCACATTTTTCCCACCGATGGGATGAGCTGCATTTTCGACTGTTGAACGCTTGTCAACTTCGCTGCATTAATCTAATAATCTGACTGACTGCTTGCTCTTTTTTCGCAACATTAAATATGTACATGCCCAAACACAGACACACTGGAGGGGGTGAGCATACGTCGATAAACAGCACCATATCGTGAATGCATCGGTGCATGCTGAATAGTGCATTGAAGTGGTTTACGTAATACAGGCGGAGGAGGGAAATGTGAGCAAAAACATCAGAGAAGCAACAAAATTAACTAAACTTCAAAATGTCATAATTCATGAGCTGCGTCACACCCTCCCCATTACGTCCCGCACTGAAATCAACGAGTGGAGACGCCCAGTTGTTAACGATTCGGTGGAAAGTTAATTAATATGCATATTGACATGATATGCTGGCAATAGTGTCAATGCTTGCGGTACAATCTTGCGCTTACCAATTAACAGATTGCCAACGACTGGTGGCGGATGGTCGGATGGAAAGGATGAGAGCTAGCACTATCAAGTGCATTGCAAGGCGGAAAGTGAAAAAATGAAATGAACCAGCAGGTGCCTCAAAGTAAGCGTCATCATTTACGTCAATCGTACCAATAGTGACGTGGCGGACGTTGATAGAAAACGACAAATTTATGTGATCAGTTCATGGTGTATGTAAAGGATCATATACCAAGGAAAATTCATTTTTCAATAGGTTACAATCTATTTGTGAAGTTAATCGAATTTGATTTTGAACTGTGTTACGGATGAAAGCTATTGAACAGAATTATCGAATAGCCAAATTATTAACTAATCAATGTTTATGGTACGCACTTTTCGGCTAATGATGTTTCCCATACTGTCTATACTAATCGTATATTCCATTTCAATAATGAATCAATTGTGAACGCAGGCTGATTTGTGGAAATTGAAATACTTTACCGATATTTACATTTTGTAGGTGGTTGAACAGAGCAATTGAATATGTATGCAAGTAAATAAATGTTAATAAAACAACTGCATGGAATAAACTCGCACAAGTACGAGTGAGTGCCTTTTGGCTTGGACGGAAGCTTTCACGATAATGTTTCATCAATACGTTGAGTGTATGAAGGTAAATTCCTAAAATTAAGATGCGCATTAACTGAATTTGTAGAGAAATTAAAATTTATTTCCATTTTTCTGTTTATGTAATATAATATGTAACGTATATGATGCCAGAGAATTAAAAAAGTAAATAATGATAAGAGTTACTGTGGTCAGCGAAAAGAAATCCCAAAGAAATATCGCTTCATCTTAATGTCGGTCAGGTTTTCGTTCCATCTTGAAAATGTGCTAGAAAATGTTTGTTCCGTTCCGGGTTGCCTGATAACCAACGACCATATGGTTTTCTTTTTAGATAAAACATCAATGTATATCCCCAAGGAAGCACTTTCCACACACATACACGTGCGATATTAATTCGTAATTTCAGTTTTACCTCCCAGAGGCACAACCATCGGGAAAATTGCTTTCACGCCCGGCAGCTCGCAGCAGTGTTTCAGCGCTGCGGAAAACAACCCAAAATCCCACCATAATTGCCTGCAGCTTGCAGTCATAGTGACTGCACAGCATACACACCGCATGACACCCGGGCAAAACTGTTCGAACTGGCCCAACACGCTGCACACCATGCAAGCGCCGGCGGAAAGAAGATGAAGGTGAACAATCAATTTACTTCTCCGCAAGCTCGTAACGAGACAACAGGTTACGCCATTAAACAGCGATAATCGTAAAGCTAGGACCGTGGAAGGCGAGACATGTGGCAATGAAGGAAATTACTTACACGGGAAAACAGAGGAAAGAAGGTGAAAGAAATAAGCGAAAAACAATCAACTCGAGAGAAAAGCGTTTCCAGCGCTGGGAGACGTGATGGTGGGAACCATTTTTCGATGAGGCAAAATTACAAAATTTGATCATTTAATGTTGTGTGCAGTTCGCTGTCATGCTCACGGTGAGTGGTGGGTGAGGCAAATGTAGAGCAGCTGTATGAACAACATCAGCCGATGGGCGGATAGTCTCAAATAGTGGCGAAACAGAGCAGTGGATTTGCTTGGGGAATTACCAGCTCCAGGATAACCGTTTATATAACAGAGCATGTTGAAAACTATGTTCTGTAAACATGCCTCTCTCTCTAAGGATGTTAAAGTTGAAACAAAAACACCATAAGAATAATTTGCTGTCAGTTTTAAATCATACGCAACGATATAAAATAGGAAATAACCCATGTCAGCCGAAGATAATGAAGTCCAAAATGATAAAAGAAAATAATCATACCAACCTTAAACGAACAAAGATGGCTGTAAAGAGGCAAAACAACTTACCGTACAGTCTCATAGTCCCGTCGGCCCGACCAAGCGAGTTAGTGCTGACGCAGTGGTACGTCCCAACGTCGGCCGGTGAAAATGATCGCACCACCAGGCGCATGTTGGTGCGAAACCCGTGCCGATCTTCGGTGATACCGTACTTGGGCCTAGGGGAGAAAAAATAGGTTTTGAAGTACAGTGAAACTAGAACGCATCGCTAATGGGGTCCGACGACGTTCCGTGACCGCCCAGGTGGCAGGCTTGTTAAAAGCGGACAAACAAGTTGTTGACAAAATGACGGGAAGCTCACCACAAACCACGTGGTGGAAAATTGTTTTTCACCTTGCGGTTTGTTCGTTTGCAAAAGAATCAACTTCTACTGCAAAGCGCCTTAAGCTATGCAATTTATTTGATAACAATTTTTGGTTTGTTCGCTTGCACCACGTGGACGATCTTTAACCGCATTTTGTTCATAACGGAAAGTCTTCGCTGATTCTCATTCGGTGCATTATTCCGAAAAAACTGCAGGAAGTAATCAATTACTATCCTACCATACCCTATTCGGAATATTTTTTCATGCTAGTAGTGTGTTCAGTTTGCAGAACGTTCGAAGAAACTCAACGATGCACACTTACCCGTCGAGTAGCATTTCCGGTCGGCTTAGGCTGGGCTGCTCGTAGTTGCCGTTCGATGCGCTGGCGAAGCTGTTCGGCAGAACGCGACCACCCTTCAACCAGTAGGACACGGGCATCGGGGAAGCTTCCACCGTGCATTCGAGCTGCACATCGGAACCTAGCGGTGCGCCCAACAGCTGACTCGTTGGCCGAACCGATGGTGCAACTGGTGATGATGGTGTTGGCGATTTTCGAGGAACAGATGAACATAAGCAAAACCCGCATTGGAAAATTTGAAAGCAGACAATAAAACAGGAGAGAAACAAATCAGTACCTAATAATTAATCAAATATACCATAGCCAAGTCCAGCCCGATGCAACACAATATTACTGGAACGACCACATCAGAACCACGAGCCCTACACATTTCGGAAAATCAACATGTACCTAAAAGTATGGATGCTTTTAGCAAGAAAATATGAACGATCAGCAGAGTTTGATAGGCTGGTAGAGATATACTGTATGGTACAAAGAGCCACCAATCATTTAAATTCTGGGAATCGCCGAGTATTGCTCGATCTAAAAAAATTGGAAGCATTCCATCCTGGTGTTTCGTGCTTTGCTAGATAGGGCGAATCGAACGCAAGGTTTCAATGTTTCCAAGAATTGTTTGAATACGATGAGCTTCAATTCAAAAAGCATAATTTTCTAATTACGAGATTGTCTTTCCGAGAGATCCCGGTGAGTATCCGACCAAATGTACATATTTTACATTCAAATATTTCGAATTTCTACCATATTCTGGTTGTATAAAACCAACTATGATATTACGAACATTTGAATAGAAACGGTAAGAACGTTTTGGCTATTCAACATGGTTTTGTTAACAATAAGTTACAGCCAGGATGACTGAATTCACTACAGATCAGATCATTTTGCAGTGTAGGAAAGATCCTTTCAAACCTGTATTAAATCTAAGGGAAATGTAAAAAAAGTACTGGGATATAAGTGGAAAGCTGAGGTGTTCCTCACTGAGCTGAGCAAAACTCTTGAAATATTTTACTAAACTGAAATAACACCTATGGGTAAATTAACTCAAACTGCATTCTAGCTTTGACCAATGCTGACCAAAAAAGAAAGCTAAATCAGGGAATCAGTTAAACATCTCGTTGACAATTGTAATATTGTGTTTTTCAGTATCTTATCATCCTTCTTTTTCTTTCCTTCTTTCTTTCTGATTCTGGCTTATAGCCTAGACTCACTCTAGAGCTCATTCAGATTAATTTAGTTCCTATTCGGTCATGCCTGGCCATAGAATGGTTTACTAGACTTATTGACAACCATCATGCACAGTTGGATAGTTAGTCCTCACTCAGGGGAAACGATCCGGAAGGGATTTGTACCCCGGTCCTGTCATTGAAGACCGATATTGCTATCCCCTCGGCCACTGGACCTTGCCCTTGCGTACAAGCTAATGTTCGTTCATAATCAATCACATTAACATTTTCAATATTCACAACACACCACTAAAATATATATTTATGCGATTCGCAAACTTAGTAACTTTCTAACTTTTCGAATTGTATGGTAAACTATCATGCCCTAAAAACTGTGCCTATCCCAGTACATTTCATACACAGAATCAGCATGAATAATTATACCTACATACTACACAAACAAAGACCACAAAAGGCAGTTGTAACTGCCTGGTGAACGAATTGGACGCTTCCATTCATTGTCCCTCACCGGTATCTTCGGGCAATACATATTACCGTACGGCCAGAACGAGCAACGAGCTCGCTAGAATAAATGCATGAATGGACGAATTGAACATTACGCGGCAAATACTTCTACCGGCGGGTTTCGTTGATGGGTTTACAACCGTCCGGTGTAAATTCATTGTTGCCGCTCCGCCATTCACTATCAGGTTGTGTTTTCTTCTCTCTCCACCGAAGTATTGTTGGACTTTGGCATGGTGTGGCAGTGGAAAGTGCGTAAACTTTGCTGTACTTACAGTGCACACTCAGTGATACACGTTTGCTAACGGCCGGTGGAACATCGTTCGACGCGATGCACAGATACGCGCCCATTTGTCTTCGCTCCAGCTTGGGCAGGTGTAGATGGGTACCGTTGTATGCTTCAACTGCAGCAGAGAAAGAAAGAAAGAGCGAGAAAGGAATGATGAAGGAATTAGAATAAAGTGAAAGCTACCGTACATGCAACACAAATAATGGGCCGTCACGATTTAACATCCCTTTCCGAAATAAAACAACCATTCCGTTTCTTGCAAGTTTTTGCGAGAAGGAATGAATTAGCACAACGGTGAGAAGAAAAAAAAAACCACGAACGGTACGAACTTCTAGTGGGCAATACACTAGGAAGGCATACGATTGTTCATTCAGCTTGAACCCAGATTGGTACGAGTCGGAACGGAACTGGTCAATGGCTTTCGAGGCCAGCACACATGAGCATAACCGCAATCCCCTTTCATCCGCACGATGCTGGTGAAGCATTTCCGAAGAGCACATTCATTCGCGAGTATAAATTTATGTAATTGGAACTTTAATGGGATTTTGTAACAAACCGTGCAGCCATGCGACCGGAATGGGCGAATGAATTGGACGACAATGAGAACGGGAAGCAGAACGAGTGTCGGGACGGGTCGAAAGATTGACGGCCCTTTGGAGTTTGGTGCAGAGCAGGACAGCAGTGTGTGTTGCGGTGTATGTGCCTTCGGTTTTTATGTGCCTTCGTCATCGTTTATGGGTAGCAGGAGTGACTATGCTTAGCATAGGACAAGAAGGACATGTTATCGACCATTGGCGAAGAAGGTTACGGTGGCAACGGTTTGCCACTAGTCAATCGAAATGTACTTCGCTTTTGAGTCGATTTTGAATTGCTTGCCGGTTGTGGTTTTTGTGTAGTGTGTTATTTAACATTTTTTTAAAAGTTGAACGGGCTGTGCTGCACAAATCCGACGATAGTTGTGTGACACAAGACACAATCGAGTTTAACTGCAAATCGAATGCAATTTATGGTGGTGAGTAATGCATTTGCGTAATTTTAAAGACAAGGCAAGAAGGATGCCTATGCTTCCTTGATTAAAACAAAAAACAAAAAATATGCTTTTTTATTATTACTTATGTATGTTGATAGATGCAGGTAACACAGCAGAAATTGCAGATAGTACTCACCATTCTGTTCTGATTCAGAATGGAGGAGAAGCCCCTATTCCTTGATACAGATTGCTAGAATCTGTGTGTCGGTGAAGCACAAATTTTCATTCTACTTTGTGTCTGCAAAAGACTTGAAAAGACACCAAGCAGTTCAAGAAAACTTTGGAAATATCAGAAACTGTATTTTTCTTAGAGACGATTGGTCTTGGAATATGGCGTTGAAGCTAACGTAGACGTTAAGGGACTTATTAACAAAAAATGAGGGAATTATGGATACTTTTAATAATTGACTCTGTATACCGATAGTGACCCCGACTTTCATTCCACCTGGTTCTAAATAAGATTTTCTATCGACTGCACCCACTCAGTAGCGAATTTAGGTGTTTTGGGGCCTCAAAGTGTCTTGTAAAGCATTGAAGCAGGTCAGGCTCGGATACTGGTATTGGCCTCCTACTTTCATTCCATTAAGGGCATCCACAGGGTTGCATCCACCACTGAGTCCACTGAACATCACAAATACAGAAAAGGAGGAAATTCTTAGTGATGAAGGGCGACTACTTATGGGAAAATGAAGTTTTCTGCAATTTGCTGATTTCTTTAAGTGCGTGTTCCTAGGACAAAAAGGAACAATCAAGAACGGAGACATTGTCAACATTGGTCTAGCCGTTCTCGACACAATATTCATTTTTAGGTATACAGATGGAATAAGTACCAAAAAAGGTTGAACGAAATGCTTATTGCATAACGTAGCATAGTGTAATCTTCCTCCACGGCAATACGACTTCTTTTTGTTCATGCCGGCCATTTAATGGCTTACTAGACTTATCGACACCACGTAGTTGCATAGTCTAGTCCTTGCTATGGGGGAAGTCTTCGATCACCGGGAGACCACTGAGCATATCATGTAAATCGGTTACAAAACCGAACCAGATCAGAACAAATGCAACCCGAAGCACAAAGGAACGGCTTAGCCATAAAAATCAAATTTCGGAGCATTTTATACCATATTATAGGTTCAGATAAAATTTTCAAATGCTCAAATCGGATCAGATCATTCCTTATATTTCCAACTTTCCATCACTACAGTCGAGCCTGGAAGACACCAGACAATGATAGCAAAGTCTAATGTATATCTAATCCAGCTACAATTCAATAAAATAACCTATAGGTTAACATCAGTTTGCCATCTTTTCCCAATCATCCAGCATTCAAAGAAAGCAGCCGAATTGAGCAAAACTTTGTTGCAGGACTACATGTAATTTATCCTCTGCAAAGGAACTTAAAAAAACTACAGTTCCAGATTATGGACATTGAAATAATGATTTGAAAATGTTAAATAACTAGCATACATAAATAAAGACCAGTTGATGATGTTTTAGCCTGCCGCCAACTAAATTGTTCACATTGTCCAGTAGTAAGCGTAAGAGACTTTGGAAAAAAACTGTCCAATGTATTCAAACTTATTATGCATCATTCTGCCTCAAGTCTCTCGAAGAAGTTATTCGACTTATGACGATTTTCTTAATTCGCTCTTCCAAACGACCGACACATCAGTTTTTAGGATTCAGTAGAAGACTATTATTATGACTACCTATTAAACTTATTTTTTCTACTTAAAGAAACCTGCAAACTTATTTACTCGACGTCTAAAATCTATTCTAAAGACAACGATGCCTTTAAAATGGTTTCGGTTGGCGTATGGCTAGGAGTATAACATTGATAATTTGTTAAAACATTTATTGGACTAACTTTGTCCATCGTTTTTCGGATTGGGTTGTAACAGTAAAAACAGGAAACAAATTCACCATAGACGGAGAGTATCGGAAAAACCATACCCCTCGTAAAAAGTCGAAACATCTTCACGGTGCAACAGGGTACATCCGGGAAACGATATCTTAAACCTAATGTTTTTACAACACAGCAAAGTGTGTGACACAGCGAAAGCTAGCTGGAAAACTATCTTCCCTCCGGATCGGAACCGTCGCCATGTTTGTTTGGTTGGGTTTCGCATGTCGTAATCGTCGGGTGCCGCTGTCACTTTTATGAGCCGACAGTTAGCAAAACGTCTGCATGGTACGATGATCTCGCTTTATATTGGCGTCGGAAGATGGAATCCAATCATCAGCGTCCTTCCTGGAAAGTGACCGTTTAAGTTCTAAAGGAAAGAACGTCTGTTCCCCCCCCGTTGGGCGAAACATACAACAATCGATATCGATTTCCTGTCCCTTTCCCCGTCCACGCACTGTTTCACCTTTGGGCGGACGAGGGATGTGCCATGTGTTTGTGGGTGGTAGCTTTATTTTACGTCTCGTTTATGAAGATACCCCCCACGAGAGCTTTACCCTCAAGAAAACTTTCCGATGGGTAGATTTCTTCCGCCGGTAGAGCGAAAGTTGTTTCCAGGGCAGGAAACATGAGGCAAATAAACACTTGCACACGCAAACGCGGAGAAAAGGAAAGCTCCAAACTACCATCCACCCGCACGGATCCACATGGCTCCACAGTTTTGATAACAGTTTTCCCGCACAAGCGTTTCGGTTTTTGGGGTTTTTTGAGAAGGACGGTTTTGGGGATTGGTTTTAAGCAACTTTCGCCGCTAGCCGGGAGCCGGGATCGTCGGAAGGTGGTGGTTTGAATTTACGAGGATAATTTTTCACAGCAAAACAAACAAAGCAAAGAAACATTCACATCGGCATCGCATCGAAACGCAACTCCTAGGCACGTGGTTTTATACAGAGCTAAACGACCCTTCCGGTGCACAACTGGCGCACGGTTGTTTCAGTGAAGTTGAACAAACTCACTGCTGCAGTCTTGGGACAACCCAACCCGTTCGTTGTTTCTTCCCACCCGGAAGCTAGGCTATCTTGTCCACAGCAATCCCGAACCATTAGCAAGAAGAAAGTGAACCCACAACAGGAACGGTGGCAAAGCCCGCAAGAATGGGCCGGGAACAACAGTGGAAGAAGAATCGATGTGAAATAGTTTCGGAAAACTCGTCCTTATGGTTGTTTGTGTAGTTGGCCCGGGGAATAGGTTGCTCGTATACCTTGCAAGGAAACCCGCGTGAGTGGACACGGTTCCGGTCTGTGCTCTGGAGTGTATACGTGGTATCGCTGTGAGTGTGTTGGAAAAATGAATTCTGGAGAAAGTAAATTATTTCTCAATTTTTATTTCACCAAAGCCAAGCGGTGGTGGGGAACGTCAACGTACCAATAGCGGAAGAGATTTTATTTCTCCTTCCTTTTTTCTTTTTCATTAATCGTTGGCTCCATGTGTTTGTGTGTGTGGGATGTGGGGTAGCTTCGTAAACAAGTTTAGGCGCTTTGTAACGTACATCATTTATTTGTGAATTAAAGTTACAGCAATAGTCGGATACAACTATCTACATTAATTGAGCATAGTTCACCAGATCTGGAAAATATGTTAAATTTATGCACTTTTCCAACTTTTAGTTATAAAAACACTATCTGCGACAAATGGCATTTATGAAAACTTTAAGAAAAAAATTAATTTTTACAATAGTGACACTTAACATAATCGTTGTAAAATGTAAGGTAATAAAGACATATAAGAAGCATTTGACAATCATTTGACAGAATTTTGACAATAATACAACATAAAAATAGCAGTAAAAGAAAATTAACAAAAAAAAAAAATTTAAAATTCCTCAAAAATGTCTCCATTAATGAATAATGAAACGTACTGTAATGTAGATTAAACTTTGTTTGGTAAATTTGATTTAAAACGAAAAAAAATCAAATAAAAATATTCAAACTCAATCAAAGAAGCAATAATGCTATAAACATCAAAGAATTACCATATTTTATAAAAAACTTGACTTGAGATATTGAGAAGTGCTCATGCAACCTTTCAACGTTTATTATTATCTTTTACTAATATGTTGTTCATTGAACGAATGATTGAGTTATTCATATACCATTCCGCATCACATCAAATACTTGCATTTAATGAACTTTGCCCTTCAAACCGCTGCAAACAGGAGAACAACGGCAACTGTACCGAACACGCCAAAAATAGAACAAAACATCAGCCTCATATTGAGCCAATAAAATTGCCGGCAAGATAGGGCAACACGGTCATCCCCATATCCGGACAGCAGGACACCGAAGAAAGGTGCTTTTGAAGTACCCATCGCCCAAACGCAGCAGCAGTTTTAATGGCCGTACACATAGAGAAAGAGAGCAAAAAGGCGTTCCATAATAAACAACGGGAGCAAAATGGAAACAAAAGCAGGAAAAAAACCAAACCCACTAAACATCCCACCGCCTGCCGGGAAGCCGTTGGGCGAACGTTCCACTCTATACCGGTCCAGTGTTTCCGGATCATTTGTCGGGGCGTCTGGTCGGCGTGCACCAAATAGCGGGGCGAAACAAAAGGCTGAGTGAAGGCTGCCGGTGAAAGCTTGCAACGTGAATGCGTCATCAAATTGGCCCGGATATTAAAACCGAGAAAACCGTGCGCCGCTGGACCCGACCGAACCAATTTCAAAAGAATCTTCAATCATTTTCCCGGAGCGGGAGGAGAAATTTTCATCCGTCACATGGAGCGGTATCGTGGGATCGGTGTGTTGTTTGGAAGGATGAACTATACTGGATACGATGGACTGTATAAATGGAGGTAAGGTTTCGTCCACCAGTGATCGCTTCGTCTCTTTGTTTTTTACTGTAGCTTCTTTAATGTGGAGTGATGGGTGAGTTGAATTATGTTTATCTTGTCCCGTATCAAAATGGCGAGCATTTTCGCTAATTTATTACGTGCATCCCTGTGCCTGTTCAATCTTCCCAAAGGTTCCTGCGTCAGGTGGATGGAAAGACTCACCGGAGTTGTCAGTTTGGTTGCTCAAAACGATAAGCTCCCATTTCGGTAGGGGTGCTTTTTATGGTGAGATGATAAAAAAGTCGCGAATACCACCCCACACACACACATACACAGGAGCACATCACACCGTAGCAAAGGACTACGATCGAGAGTCATGAAATCTGAACCGGAAAATCAACCTCCGGATGTGGTTGTGAAAAACCAGTCTTCCAAGCTTCTAGCGTCGGTTTCATTCGCTGCCTGGACACAGAAAAGGATGGGGGATCGCTAGCTTCGCATAGGCTTCACGTTCATTCGTAGCTGCATCTCAAGCGTACCACCATTTAACTGAGCTTTGCACTTCCGTAACGACCGTGAAGACGAACGTCCATCGTGGCCAACCGCCTCAAACGACCCAATCGGAGCTTGGTATTATGTTTTACGATGCGGCTGAACCCATAAAAACTGACCAGAGCGAACACGGGGAAATCACTGTCGACGTCGGATGTATAAGTGTGTGTTTGTGTTGGTGGCGTGGAAAGCGGGTGACCAGATAATGAGAAAGTGTCATACTTGTCTCATGGGCGGGATACCTTTCGACGGGATGAAGCTTGATTTAATAAACCATTTCCTCCGTGCTAGTGCTTTAGACGGCGGCAATCCGTTGTACGTGCGTTTTGCGCGAATGGCTCACGGGGGATGTATAAATATATTTCTGTCCATCTACACCTACACCTTTCCAAGGGTCGCTCCCTCCTTCCGAGTCGACTTCTGGTGCTGCACAGTGCTACCCCGAAATGAGGGGAGTTGGGGATTGTTTTTGCGCCTGTTTAGAACGAGGGCAATAGCTAGAACACATTAATCAATGGATGACTCACAGTGGGTGGGAAATTGTTTTCCATGCCCAAGCACCAGAGGAAAATCGTTTAGACAGTTCCGAGGTGAATGCGAAAAACTCAAGTTGAAGTGCTGTTTGGGCACTATAAATCATGCGCGAAATCACGTTTCACGTAGCGGAGGTTATGAAATTAATTATTCTCCGTATCCGGGTGGGACGACGGCCAAACGGAGGCAGTAAGACAGTAGAAAAATATGCTCGCTTAAGACTTATCATAAAATGTAAATTATTGGAAATGAATATTCTTACGTTTTTGGAACTGGCATGAATTAGGATGTTCCTGGAGAAGGTTAATAAATGCGTCAGTGGAGTTTATTACGTAATTCAATGTGGACTTAAACATTATTTCAGCACCTACCAGAACGGAGAATTACATCTTGAGTTTTTAGTGGGAAGATTTTATTCAGTTGTCTACGGTAAAAGAACGAATTGCTTTCACAACCTTTTTTAAAAAATGGAAATGGAATTCCTTCTCCTTAAAATTGCAAATACATCATGCAGATTTGAAGGTGTTATAATAAAAAAAATCCATTGAAACCCCTTTTATAATTCCTGCGAAATATAACGTTATTTTGGTGAAATAGGCATTAATTAAAATTAAGACAAGATTGTCGTTCACAGCTATTTTTCATATGCAAAAATGTTACTTTTTAGAAATCTGAAATCATCCGCTGTAGTTTAAACTATTCTTAGTGTACCATTTACTCTTCAATTGTGTGTTCGGTTAATATTGTTGTGTTCTGTTAGGTGAAAATTTCGAAAAGAAGGGACTCATCAATTGTAAATCAATCGATGAGAAAACAGTGCTACTGCAATGAAAGTATCTTCAACAATATAAAAAAAACATGACAAATTCAGATATCACTACTTCCAAATGAAAATAATGTATTCAGGCCACTCTCCATCCTTCGTTTTGGGGCAGTAATTAATTAAATAATTAATTAATAGTTTGATGTTAGTTAGAATTGATTAACTTATTATACTTAAAATAATAGTAAAAAAAAACAGGTAAAACAATATTGACTTTGAAACTCTTTTATAAATATGAGGATTTTGCATAGTGTACAAATTAAGTTTGCCTTACTCAACACTTTCTTACAAAGCAATAATTAGATTCTTCTACTAACTGTGTTTAAATTTCATTTTATTTTATTCTATTGTTCTATTAATTCAAGTAAATATGAAAAACTTGTTCATTGACACGCAACAATAAACAAAAAAAAAACACAAATAACCGGCTATTTGGTAAAAAAATCATCTCCATAGAGAGCTATTAAGAGAAAATAGAAACATTAAACAAACAGAACTTATCACTCACGTAAAGGTAAAAATATTGATTCCATTCCATCAACACTGTACAGCGGTTTTGGAATATATTCCTTCCCGCTCGTCAAGTGGTAGTGCGAGTCATAAATCTGTCAGCCAGTCAGCAAACCACTGCGAAGTATCACTTAATGTCACTGCTACAGTCCGTTTGTCTTCTTGCGTTCGGAAATGAATCCGAACAGGGAGGAATGGGAAAGCAAAATGAATATAAAAGAAAACAGCCAGCAAAGGAAATACAAAGCAAGCGTAAAGCATATCATTCGTCTAATCCAGTACCGCTACCTTCACCGCCAATGCAGAACCGCCACCACCGCGACACCGGTGAAGATCACGTCAAATATTAGCACAGGATACATTTCATTTTTCATCCTGCCTGGCGCCGTCGGCCGCGGAAAGAGCTGACGGCGCGCAGCTAGCTCCCGAAAAGGGAAGTACGCCGGCTGCCTTACATTTGTTATGCAAATGTGTACATTATGCTTATCCTGGCGTTTTTCTCGCCTGCCACTTACTACCACCCCACCACCCACACTCCCAAAAAAATCCCCCCAAACCCATGCTTGCGTACCGTACCAGAATCCGTTTCCGGCCCCGATGAGGAATCCATTGTCTTTCTGCTCAACTCTTTCAAACCACGAAACAAGGCTTCCAGGTCGCGATTCTTGCACGCCTGTCTTGGCAAATGGTGCACCGTGCTCGGTGCCACGGCCACGGCAGTGTGCGAGCGCAAGCGAGTAAATCATGTCCTTACGAAATAAATTGAATAATTCACTCAGGAAGGTTTCACACTTACCAGCCCCCGACCGTGACGTCGTGAGACACAGGGAAGGTGAGAGCGTGCGAGTTGAATGGAATGGACTGGTGAGCGTTGATGATGATGGGGATGATGAGCGGTAGCTTTTAGTGTGAACAGTACACACCGTGAAACTACCCATGGTATCGTGGACATATGTTTTTCTTGGGAAAGCGAACTTTACCGTCCCATTGCTGGCGAGCAGTGGAACATAGACGAATCACGAAAAACCACACACGACGTTAGTATGGTGCGTTGAGCTTCGGTTTGTTTTGGAAACGTGTGATGAAAAGACAGAAAAAAAATGATTCCATTATGATTCGTGTCATGTGTGTAGCGTGGTTTGCAGGTGTTGCTTGAGAATTGATATTTGCATTTTAGGCGATGTAACAGGCTGCATACAATAATGCATTTTAATAATGCATTCACGGTTAAGTGCTGGGATTTTCAAATTAAAAATTGTATGTAAAATACAATAATGTTGTGTAGTTTATTGTTTTGAGTAGGAATCTAATCAAAAGAAGACTCTAGGCAAAAATGCTGAGGATCCATTCAATATTTCATTTTATTTCTTGCCAAGTTTGTTTTTATTGGAATCAGTTTGTTTTTTTTTTTTGACTACATTAATATAATATCTAATATGTTGTGTTCACGTTGATCATGTTTATTTCTTAATTGTAACAACATTAAAAAAAATTGAAAAACTTGTTTGTTCTTAGTTTTTTGTTCTTATTACCTCCATTACTACGACAATTTAGATTGGACTTTTGTTAATTGTTGAAATTATTGGTAAAAACCATTACAATTACTTTCATCTTGCTAATATATTTTTCAATACTAAAGGATACTTATACCCTTTATGATGCATATGTCCAAGCACTAGACTGATATTCTGATATTCAATTAGCTTAAAAAATTTATTTTAAAGAACATATATTTTTTATTTAAAAGAACTATAATTACGTACGGTTGTATATTTTTCGATACATATGATACAAACCTGGCACTAAGTTCACGAATGTAACCAAATTAAATTATTGTTAACGTTAAATTAACTTAATTAACATTAAATTATTGTTAAACACTGATAGTTGAGTATACCCAGGATAAGATGCCATTTCAAAGTTTGAAGAAGGAAATATTTCCCAACCATTGTGAATTGTACCATAGATTAAGTTAAGATTTAAGATTTCGATTGTTTGGAAGACGGCCTATATGTAAAAAAAACTCAATGAAGGTGAAGATTGGATATTAACTAGCAAATAAAAGGTGCAAAATTACATAATAACTTCTAGATGATGGAGATTATTTCGAAATAGGAGAATCATCTTGAAATAAAAGATTCATCGGATACTTTCCATAATATGTTTTTTCCTAATCTTCTAATGAATTCCGCACTGTAATTCAAAACTGTGTGTTCATACGATACCACCAAAAATTGTAATTTGTACCGAATTATACCATTACAACAACTACTACTACTATTACGACTACTACTACTACTACTACAACTACAAAAAAATACTTTCCTTTATAATAATCGTAAATAAAATATTTTTTACTTAGCGTCGTAGCATTCATCGACAAATGTACATACACTTGTCGCAATTAACAGCAAACATTTTTCCGTTGTTATTTATTTTTCCTTGCAGGTGATGTTTAAATATTAGCAAAGGCTAGTAAAATCGACAGACAATCTGCATTGTTGGGGCTGACATTGCACCGTGAGCCGTCTCAATTTGATGGAATCAGAACTCTGTTCGTTGTGTTCATCACAATATGCATTTTCTAATCTCTCAATTGTTGTCAATATTTTATGGCATCGTTTGAGATGTTAAGGCATCGATTCGTTTAAAAATCGAAGATTGATTTTCAGAAAATCTCCACTAAATCAAATTTATTTTACACCTACAGAACGGGCAGGTCATATCACTTCAAATAGTCTGTTTTTTGCTCGCTTTTTTATTCGTGACAGGTGATTTTTTATCAAAACGAACTAATGTATCTTACGGAAAGCTTACAGTTGGGGAATTATATGAAAAAAATTCAAATTTTCTTAAACTTCCAGGATCTTTCAGCATCGTTTGATTGGAATTAAGGTGTTTTTTAGAGGGAAGGAATTGTCTACCAACCAAATAGGTATAAGTAATTTTTATATTTACTTTAGACTATTATTTTGTTTCATAAAATAAACGGCCTGGCCGTTTAGCGTGAATAGGAAAATATTGACTGATCTTGAAAATACCAAAAAAAGACGTAATACAAATGCTGTGGTTTTATCCTCATCCCATTTATTACTTTGGAAGCTTTGCAAAAAACCCTTTAAATTTATTCTATCCGCTAAAGGTCACCGTCGCTTGAATTTCCACTCGATTGAAAATTTAGTGAAGCTGCTAAAATATCGCGTGTTCTATATGGCAAGAATAAAAATCAAGTAGAAGAAGAAAGAAACCACACGCAACCCTACGCACTCGGGTACGTTTTTATGAATTTAGAGTGTGCAGCATCAGAAAACACGGGCCGGCATTTAAAAAATAACATGAAACGGCAGCACCCAAGCAAGAACACACGGAGTGCGCGAAAGGTGTTGCTAAAATATTGCATTTTCTAGTCCTGCACCATTTTGCGCACATAAAACCGAGCAACATACGGATGACGCTTCCCACACGGCACGTTCTGCATGCGAAAGGGATAAAAGTAGAAGGGAGTGTGTGTGTGTGTGTGTGGGGGGGGTCACATTAAGGATAAAATGTTTGCCACGAAAATTTGTGCTCGTACGCGTGTGTGTGTGTGTGTATGTTTCCTACAACCAAAGTGACAATATAGGTAGGTGAAGAAGAACTCATGGAAAAAGGCAAGGAAGGAACAGAGCGACAAGCGAAGGAAGAAAAGCACAGAGCGGGGAAAAAACGACACTCTTGCTAAAGAAAAGCTCTGCACAGGTGGTTCGCTTCGGGTGGTTGCAAAAAGGACACCAGTCTTTAAAAAAAATCGGCATACTAAAGTACGGATGTGAACAGCAGTTGGAAGGCGGGAGAATGGCAGTGCGAAGGTGGCAACATAAAAGACAGGAACCAAGTCATAAGCCAGCAGTGCCAGCCAGCAACAGAAGCAACTCACCAGCGATGGCGAAACACTGAAAACAATGAAATCCTTTTTCCCGGCCACCCGCTCGCGCGCATTATGTCTCACGTTCCGTGACCCCGTTCCGCCGGGTGTCAGAGACACAATCCTTCCCCCAACTACAGTGTCACCCAACGCTTATGGGAAAATGTTCTGGATCATCATGCACCTCTTGCGAAGGCAAACGCGTGCACGAACCGTGAGCACAACGGTGCTAATGCTTTAGCTGCACACTTTTCGCTGTTTTCGCAGTTGTATATATATATATGTGTGTGTGTGTGAGTGCTCTTGTGCTTGTACGATTCGCATGAGTGCCTTCTTGCGTTAACGAAAGAAAATGGAATTAACAGACACACGCACACACACACACACACACGTGTACAGCAACACAAAAAAGAAGCATCCTTCCTATGCTCTTTCGAAGTTTCAAAGCACACGGGATGGAGTTTTACAGTTGGGAGTCGCTTTTATCATTGTTTCGCCACGGCATTTGCTCCCCCCTCCCCCTCCGTACGCCTTTTCCGCCCATGTAGAGATACCCTTTTGCTACAGGCGGTAAACGAAGAGGATGTGGTATGGGTTGCACACATCGCACGAAACGGCACACAAACGAAGACGACGACGACGACATTTAATCTTATTTTCCCACGACATTAAGCATAAATTATGCGAATATTTCCCCCTCCCCCTTCCACCACTGAAACCATGGCCTCCCATTCCGTTCCCTTCTTTCATTCCACCTATATAAACAGCACATCATTTTTGCATGCTGCCACCGGGCGACATCCATTTTGGGTTGTGTGCACTCTGCACTTTACACGCTGTTTCCATGCAAGCGGTAGTGCGTTCGGCACTAAATGTTCGTCAAAGTGACACTTATTAGTAGTTTTCTTTTGAATGAACCATTTTGCCTTTGGGGAAGGGTGCACCATCCGTCCCGCCTTCGGGTGACAGTTTAATGTTGTATTTATGTTTCCGGTTCCGGTGCGCGAAGGGGGCGTTTTCAGCATTTACCCAATGTGAACTGGGCGTACGCGTTGACATATTACAACATGGGAGGCTCTCCACACGATTCGTTTATTGGATATAAGGTGGGGAGGGACTCGGAAAAAAGTATCCTTCCATGCACCCATCGTGCAAAGACGTTTCAGCTGTAAAAAGCGCCAGGACACGCCAGAATGTTGGGAGATATTTATTTGCTGCACGATGCATTACGAACTGTGCACATACCGTGTTATTTCGCGCGTGGGTGAGTGACGGCGAGCTTCGCAAAAGGATGTTACGGAGTGGAGAAAAATGTGCAATAGTTGTCTTATCGGGAAGATATGGCTGATTGCGTCACTGCAGTACGGCGCTCCAGATAAATGTTTTTTGTCAACAAAAAAAAAAAACAAACTTTTCGCCTTTAATTTGTTTAATTTTGTTTCGGTTTTACTTCTTAGTAAACGACATTTACTTCTTGTAAAGTTAGACGTTTAACAAATAAATGATTAACTAATTTATGATTTATGATAATTGGACATTTGTCAAGAATCAAGTTTGTTATAAAAATTTAACCTAATTATAAGAATAAATTAGTAATACGGACTGGCCGTTTTTCATGAATAAAAAAAGAGGTTGTGGTGCCATTAAAGAAGAGGGCCGCCAATAACTTTCTAAACATTCTGTTATCCCGACCATCATGGTGAACACATCAACAAAATCACTTCATCTTTGTTTGAACCTTCAACGCAGACTACTGTGTCATTCGCATGACATGAACAGCCCACCGTGGTTAGACGAATCTAATGTACATAAGTGAGAACAACAATGGTACCTCCATTGTCCTGGCACATATACGGAGCCAAACATCCTTTTGTGCATTTTCATATTGAACGAGGCTAGAGGGATCCTTCAACTTTGGACAAAATTATATTTCTTAGAAGCGTGTTTGAGTAATAGATAGGTTCTGTTCTCTATCTTCAACTGTTGCGACAGGTGTGTTCAATGAAGAAGGGTCACATTTCCCAACATTAAAGGTATCTTACAAAACATACGGTTTTTAAAATACTTAAATACTTTTCATTTAAATCTGTGTTTGAAACGCATTTTACGTTATCTTAGGCTAGGTTTAATCGTTGTAGTATCAAACTAAAAGACCAAAATAGAACACTAACAACACGGTGGTTCAACGTGCGTATCTAAATTCTCAATTAAGTCATCAACCTGTACTGTTCAGAAAAATTCCATGTCAAATTCGTTAGCTCTCTACTATAACATTAAACCAGCCGAAGTGTTCTGTCGCAAACAGTACGCAAAAGATTAATTAACTTAGCTCGTAAACATTCCTTTCGATATGTCGAGCATTTTCACCCGTTAAAGCTACCATTATCTTAATCTCGTTGCACCTGGCACCCCTTACTGCAGCGGATAATGCAAATGATACACTGTGCACCACTTGCCTGATGCAAAGAAGAAGTACTTAGAGCTTGAGGGTGTACCACGTACCGTCCTACAGCATCCGGCAGTACCATGCATCAAATTATGATGGTAATGATAATCTCATTATTACCACTCCATTTAACATCAGTGCTGTAGCTGAGTTTGAAGAAGATGTCGTTTGGATGGTGGCAAATGAAAGTTTCGATTGCCCTTCAGCAACAATGGAGCAAATGATACCTACCGCAAAGGATACAAGGTTGCTCTAGTGGCACTGTAAGGAGTTTGAGCATGTATTCAAACTAGTGCGTTGTCTTGAAGAGGAAAAATGTCGTGTAGCATGATTTTCAACATGTCTTGCCTTTTCGTTTAATCAGTGTTGAGAACGTGCCCTCACCAACCACTAACACTGTGCTCCAGGAGAAGTTGTTCACCTTCTGGTTAGGGTGAAACATTTTTTTCAATACAGAGCTATGCATTGCATTAATTTTTTTTTTCTGGAGCGCTATGAGAACATTTCCGAGGATTCGAACGGTCTTCCGTTGGGATAATCCTTACTTAACCATCGTGATATCCGTAGGCAGAAATCAATGCAATAGCACACACTAGAACTACTCGGAACATCCGCTACACCATACGCTTAGGAATCAATTTGTTGATTAATTAATTATCCTTTATTGCAGTGTGGGAGAATCTGTCGATTGTTCTGGAGGAGTACGAGTCTGCACTCGAAACCAGCACCAAGAAGATGTAAGTAGTATTAGTACTTCTCCCAGCCAGTGAAGGTCACTATGAAGGTCCCATTCCTCGGAACCCAAGCAAACAAGTAGCCATTTTCACCTACCTCGTATTAGTTCGCGACTCTGGGGCTTCCTCAGCAGCATGTACTCGCCGTCCTCTCGCTTCCAGGTGACGCGTGGTGTTGGATGTCCCACGGCTTTGCAGACGATCGTCGCATCTTCACCCTCCTGCACGGCAATGTCCGCCGATGATTCCTCATTGATAATGTCCGGCGGTACTGTTGAGAAATTGCATGCATGTGTAAGAGCAACAGAGTGGAAGAGATGTAGTGAAGAAACAGTACTGGCTTATGTTGAGGATTTAAGTCAAGTAAACACAATCGCATAGTGCGAGAATCTAAATCTGTATGGCAACACACGTACGTATGCGAGTGGAAGTAGGTTTGCCTTCTACGAAAAGCTTTATGTTTCACGTCTTGTCTCGACTAATCCGAGAAATCTTTCCTGCACATCTTCAATGGCCGGATTAGGCTTCATCGCCCAACATCCTTTCCCCCTACATGCCGCAAAATCTTAAAGCTCTGAGCTGTGCTCGTGTTTCATCAATATTCAATTTCTAGAGATTCACCTCGTTCAGCTACTTTGGCATGTGAAGCGATGGCACCACCAGGCTACCATGAAGCAGGTGGCAAACGGCATCACCAGCAGCAGCCTCCGGAAAGCTTGGAGCATTATCCGAGCAGGTTGTTGCGTTTTGCGCGTACACCTGGCGCGTAAGATTCAGGCCTACCGACCACAGACCGGGCAGATGGAAAGCGAGAGTAATTCGATATTGAACATTGAATATTATATTCACATTTAATGATGTTTAACTCGACATCGGAGAGCATTGGCTAGGAGGATCTTAACGAGGCTACTGGGGTGTGGAGCCGAGATGTGTCGTAGACAGTACCGTGCTGTTGCACTAATGGGGAGAAAATGCCTTGACAGGTGCACTGGGGGTTTGCACCCAGCTCGTATGCAAGGTATTTAAGCAAAAGCCACACGTCGGCATTGTTTCTGGGATTAAAAAGGGGATTGCATTGTAATGGTTTGATCATGAAAACCTTTTGCGTTGAATTTCAATGGAAGACCATATGGTTGGTGATTAACATGCTTGGAAATGGAATATCTCCTTTTACAAAAGCATCATTCAAAGGGTAAGATTGATTATTATGGCTTCTTATTGAACCAAAAACTAGGGTGTATTGTTGCTACAGGCATTATCGGTTGTTAGGACAAGTTCAAAGCGTTGCATAGTTTTTAATTACAATGAATGCGTGCCTGATATTCGATGTGTTATGGTATCAGGCTATCAATATTTGATCTTGATTACACTTCACAAAACGTTTGATAATGACTGCAATTTTCAGAATATCTTTACAGTAATTGGCAACAATTACATTTTGTAATTGAAAGTTCTAATGGAAACAAACGTTGAGTGTAACAAATAATAAGTATTGTTATATACTTATAATAAATATTAAAAAGGGGGGTAGTGGTATTGGCGTTGCTCTCTCACACGCTCCCCAGCGGTAGTCAATCCGTAGCAGTGATAGACTATCCTGCTACGTGGTAAAATTAGTCTAATACGGTCAAGCCGTCATACAAAAACATAAAATAATAAATATAATCATATAATAATTATACCATAACTAAATCCTTAACACAAATATCAAGTTCATAAAATGTGGTGAAATTTTGTTCGGCAAACTTTGCCAGCTAATAACATAAGACACTAGAAAGTAGTAGTAGTATTGGTTAATTGTGGACAGTAATCTTCATGTGCATGTGTAACAAATTTGTCTGACCGTCGAAATAGACATAGCGCGGAATTTATCTTAACGAATATTCTCCTAGTAGTCCTATGTTGCCAAGAGAGCTACTTCTCTCGTGAGACATTTCTGCGCCCACTGGTGTTGTTCCAATATTAAAATTGTTCATTGCTTTTATATTAACAAAAATATCTAGCAAAAAAGTCATGCTTCAGATCAGTTAAGGAGTGTTCGTCTGTATCATTCATCCATGATTTTGAACGCCAAAATAAACATTGATTATGAACATATTCAATAGTTTGTAAATTAATAACTAACATCAAATCGATTGTCGTCAACCAAGTTGTTTATAGCGCCGGTGGCAGAGGCGATAACGGCGCTGATCTCACACGGTAAGACCGGGGTTCAAATCCCATCCGGACTGTTCCCCCGTAGTGAGGACTTACTATCCGTGGTATTAATAAGTCTCGCAAGCCAACAATGGCAGGCATGGCCGAGTTAGTCGTTATGGCAAAGAAGAAGAAGTAAAAAATGGAAAAAAACAACAAAGAGGGCAGCCACAATTGGAATATATTGATCTACACGTTGACAACTATACGATGTTTTGTGTATGGATGTAGTATGGGAAAAATTGAATAAAAAACTAATACACTAAACTAACTTACCTAAGTACCTAACATACGATAGTAAAAACAATGAAAGGAAATATTAATAACCCTAAGATTAGTTAGTTTGAATTATACCACTAACTGATTTAGTATTTCTAAATTACAATCTTGGCATCTGCCGTGATAGCACAAATATCATTTATCAATAAATTGCTGCATCGTGACAGTATTTGTTATTTTGTGCAGTTTATCCTGTATTGAACGATGGAGGGACATTTATGATCATTTTCAAGATTTTGTTATTTATACTTTTTTATAATGTGAATTTGCTATGCTTTTTCAAGCTGGTGCCGAATAGGTAGACTCTAGAAAAATGTTTAAAATTTGAAGTGGATTATTAAAAAAGCTCTATAAGCTGGAACATGTACCGTTTCAGTTTGTATAGTATTAATGTGTTTTCTACTGCCTTTGCCTTCTTTTCCATTAAACTCGTTACAATTTTTGTTTGAATAGGGATCATTATATGATAAGGATAATTCACACATAACTATAGAAATCCGCGACACACGACAGAAGATAAAAAGAACCCCAACCGGACCCGCGACGTCGTCAGCTCCAGCGCTCCCGTAATTAAAATATTCACCCGAGCTAATGAACTGGCAACAGGGCCATCTTATTCCACAGCGTTACCATCGTTCCGTCCATACGGGAATGGAAGGCTAAAGTGAATCTTTGCAAGCGAATTAAATGAAGGAAGAAAACGAAACCCGATCCCTTGCCCGGTCGTGGCTGTCTATGGCGGAAGCCAAAACCTAATCATGCTCTTATCGAGCTGCTGCACTATCTGCCGTGGGTAAACCTCAGCCGAGTGCGGATTGCAATCGCTCAACTTTTTCCATCCCGGGTTTTTCGCTTCTTCTCGGCATCCAGTTTTCCGCATGGTTCCGCCTGATCCGACCAGCATGAAGGGAAAGGTGTTTGCTCGACTCGCGCATCCCGTCGGTGGATGGACGGCCGATCGCCAACCCTTCTGGTACACGGTACGTACCGTTTCGCGACCATGGATGGATGGACTTTCTGGCTTCGTCTGATTACGTCCCTGGCGGGCGAATGGGAGTCGTTTTTTTTTCTTTCTTTTCGAGAACAAAACAACGCTACAGCATAGGAAAAGGAGTGTGCCCTCGGTGGGGGAGAGGACTTGAGGGAGAAGAAAATCGTTTCCCCTTCCCCCCACGCTCCAACACACCCTCCCAGCTATTTGCCCTAGCTTCCATCGCAGACCATGGAAGAGAGCAATCAGCAACCAAAACGAAACTGCACGGAAACGAGTGCAACAAAGCAACAGCAACAGGGAAGCAAAAAGGATAATTACTCCTGGTGCAAACCCCGGGAAAGTAATTACACCTCGAAAATCGCTGCACGCTGAGCAATAGGTGTACGAGTGTATGGGTGTGTGGAAAACGAAAGATACCCTACCGAACCGTATAACGATGGTACGGAAGCAATGGAAGTACCCACCAGAGATATGGCACAAATGTGCCAATGAACACTCAGTGAAGAGGTTCGCCTAAAGCAAAGGAAAGATACAAAAAAAGGATAGGCCTGTATAAGACTGATACCGGCACGAAATCAGATGGATACGGTTGCAAAACGAACCAACCGCGTCGAAGAAAGCAAACTCCTCCAGTAACAGTATGGACGACCGGTTGCAAAGTAACCGAAGAGGAAACGGGTGTTGTTACGTTGGGCAAAGTAATTTCATGATTCCGAAACCGGTGGAAAACCACCTTTTCGTGCCCTATTTGTCTTGGCCGGCATCTGGGCGAGGGCATCGAGGAAGGAAGAGGAACATCTTTTCCTTTCCCGCTTGGACGCATTAGACAAAAAGGTGTGAGCGCCGCCTTCCGGTTCCTTTCATTGTCGTTAATGAAAAGATTCCTGCTGCTGCTGCTGCTGCTGCTCCTTCTGTTATTACCACCGCTGGAACCGGCCATTACACGTCCCCTTACGCCGTATAATCGGGGCTTTTCACCGGTGGTTCAAAGGGTGTGGAAAATGGATGGATTCGAGTTCGGCAAAATGGCAAACACACCGAAGCTGAAGCTGCAAAAGCATAACGACAATGTGCGCTGTGTTTTGAATGCTTTCCCGGGCCGCTAGCGGATGAAGCGGAAGGGCACAAAAGTGAACACTCCACCGAGAGGCAAATGAATCCTTTTTACACTTCTCCACTGGTTGCTTCTCCACCTCCATACTTTTTCCCGCTAAAAGGAGACAAAAAAACCCCTCTGTAAGACGAACCATGAAGAAAGCACGGGATGCAAAGAACAACGCAGGGAAGGGAAGATTTTTTTCTGTGGAGTTGTTGTTTTGGGTTTTATGATTTCACCTTACGATTTGCTTCCCCGGTAACGTTTCCTTCCCTTGTGTGTTTCTTTTAGACGTCGAATCACATCCAACGAATCTTTAGGGTTCCGATTTTCGGATCATTTGCTAGCGCGATGGTAAAGCACGGTAAAGGCTTCCCTCTGTTATCTTTTTGCATACACCAGCCAAGCAACATGGCGTACTGTCGGTACCTTCAATTGGCAATGATGAGAAGGTATTTGAAGGAGAATACGACTCAAAATGTTCCCTGTTTCGTGGAAGCGTGGAGCAAAGGTTTTCAGAGTGAGAAGAAACGTCGTAGTATGACCCCCACCTCGGATTCGCCTATACATTTTCGCTTGTGCATCGTACGGGAGCTACTCTCAATGACGTTGGAATGTGGCGCTGAATGGTAGGAATTATTTTGCCGCTTTCCCATCACATCACAGCCAGCTCATTGGGAACATTCTTTCTTTTGATCATTTTGAGCTCCAAGATCAAGAGTGTGCGAGAAGCATTACATCGGAAATAAAAACATTCGTCAAGGCATTACTGTGCCGTGCAAGGAGACGGCGACGATGCTGTCCGTCGGTGTAGTGTACTCGCATACCTATCACAAAACATTACTGCCGGTTGGCATGCTATGTGTTGTGCCGCTTCCCATCGCCGTGGCTTCGCTACCGCTTAATCGCTTTTCTTTCGCCAGCCGGGAAGCAAATAAGTTATGCAAATATTTATCGAACCATTCCTTGAGCGGAGCCGGGTGGCTTATTTATGCTCTGTGTCCTCTGTCAGCATGCCCGCTGGTATGTTCGTGAGTGGTATTTTAAGAATGACATGACAACTGAAGGTATTTGAAAGTAATGCTATTAATATACCTACTACCGACCGGGTCAAACATTTCGTTCGGGTTGTCATGAACGTATTTTTAGCGTATGTTGTACATCGCGTCGCACATGAGGATTGTCCTCTTCATTAGCTTCGATGTTTTTAATTTCGGAGGACACGCAAACAACATGATGGAGCTTTTTCAATCGCCTGAAGCAGCTAGAGGGTAAAAATATCTAATCATTCAAAGGTTCACTTAGACTTACTTCCAGCTCAATTTGGATAAAACCCGATAGTGAATGAAGACATAAAATTATAAATACGCAATATCATATTTTCCTAATATCCTTACACAATTTTATATGTTTGTTATTTTTGACTCCATAATTATTATTCTTTGGCCTAACGACCTACTCGGTCATGCCTGCCATTTCTGGCTTACGAGACTTACTAATACCACGTAGTTGGATAGTCAGTCCTCACTACGGGGGAACGGTCCGGATGGGATTTGAACCCCGGTCCTGTCGTATGAGACCGGCGCCGCTTATCTCCTCGGCCACTGGACCGCCCTGCTCCATAATTCTTTAAAATAATTCTCTAGATAATTCTCTCTGATTCTCTAGACCTGGATCTATTAATTGAAAATAATCATCAATTTGTATTGTTTAAGAACGCCTAAGAAATCGCCATACTGAGGGAAAATGGAAAAATGAATAAAATTTCCAAATATTCAATTCGATTCTCCAATCTCCACACAAATTTGTTCTAAGACATTTTTAACTTCACTTACACACAAATATGTGTGGCATGAATTAATAGTATTAACAGCGATTATCAACGCACTTTTGAAAGAGTTATGCGACCCTTGAATTACATAACTCATCAATAAATTAAAAAACTAGTTCATGAGAGATTTGCTCAACGAGTTCAGTGCAAATTAAGGAATTGAGTGTTTCTGTTTTGTTTTCTACAAAACGAAGGTTTTATAGACCCTTATGTAAACGTTTAATATTTTTCGTATTGCATGCCGGCCAGCCTTATTACACTAATTTTTTCACGTACAAGGATAGTCAGTCTATGCAATGGGGAGCGATCGGGATGGGATTTTGGTCCCGGTCAGTCGAGTGAGAGTCTAGCGCCGATGCCTCAACACCACCGGGCCGTTGAAAATGCGTCTCATTTTAAATGAATTAAAAATAGAGTACTAACAAAGTTTTGCAATCACTTATAAGCAATAACCAATCCTCAATGATTTATTCTTATCATTAATTTATTTAATTATATTGATAAATTTAATACATTACCCAACCGAGCACACCCGCGATAAGGTGTCCTTTCACGATTTGGGGAAGAAAATGTTCTCAAACCAATGTGCTTTGCAATCTAGATAAAGCTTAAGTATAAGTTCTCTTTAAAAGCATTACAGTCTGACCGTCTTTCAGGAATAAAAAAAACTTTACCATGTTGTCGGTATCACTATTGCTAATTGCAATATTACTTTTGATTGCTATACCTTGAATATATCATGATTATCCATCTTTTACTCAAGAAACATTGCATACAGTCAAGAAAATGCTTAATCGCAACGAAAACAAACAAACAAAAACTCTTCATTTCACGTTTTTGAAGAATGCACATGGACAAAAACTTGCTAATGAAGAATAAATTGCCTTCTTTGCCAGCGGGACAAAAATAAGCTTTACTCGAATAAATGTTTTCTTCATTATCGGACGGGGTGTTAGAAAACCATCCGAAATAATTGCAACTGTTCGAAGAAAAGGAAAACAAAAACCTAGCCCGATTGAAATCAAAACCTCAGCAACAGCAAGAATCGTTTCAACAACTTAATTATTCCGCCCTTTTTAACCGTACCCTTATGCTCCCAGCTACCTTTATCTCTTCCTGAACCACCGAAACCTGACACTCTGTGGTCTGGAACCGAATGTGATTAGTTTTCCGGCCCTGGGATAATCTTTTCTCGATAAAGTCATCCGACACCGGGAGTCTTGAGTCCCTGCGGACGGTTCTGTTTAATTATTCCGTCCAATGCTTGCGTGCGCTCTGTTTTCGATCCCTGTGTCCGGGGAATGCAATTTCTTTCGTTGGACCTAAAAGAAGCTGAGGGAAGCAAAAATTCTCTAGATGAAGGTTGTTTGGTTTTTTTAACTCCAATTCCACCATAGTCATGGCGTGTATGGTTTGCTCGATTATTCGTACGAGGGAACGATGCTTTTGCGGCAATTGCTTATTAAGACTCGAATGCAAAATAGAATTCAATTGCTGCTCGTACCGAACCGTTTCCGATGCTCAATAGAAAAGGGAGAAATTATCCTTTCTCTACGTTACGCCATTTTCTCCTCACGCTCCCAAATGGAGTCACAAACACACGAGGCGTATAAGGCTCATCTCAGTCCTAGCTGCACCGCTTGGGTTATTGTTTTGCTTTCAAACGGGCGGTACCGACAATGCAAAACTGGAACAAATCAATGTTAACAAAAAATGCACCTAAAGGGAACAAAAACAAAAAAAAAACATTTAATGGAAAATTGAGTGCCAGGAAGCTTCAAGAGAAAACCACTCAGAATGCATCTCCCTCAAATGGGAGCAAACAAAAAGCTCTTCGAAGTTTCATCTTATCTTTTTGAACTACTAACCATAAATGCAGTCGAGGATGCAGTCATAAAACGGTACATGAAGTATAAAAGAGCAAATTGCTCTTTAAAGATGTTTTCTAAGGAATGTCATTTAAAAATATGGGCTACAAATTAAAAATGTCTTTGTAGGCTTCTGGATACGATTGTTGTGACGTGCTCTCACCATATTTCAATATCCATAAAAAAGGAAACCTTGTAATGAATTTGTGTATGCTAATATGAATGCAATAAATTATTACAAAATTTTCAGAAAATAATGCAACTTTGGTCATATATCTTTTTACATCGAGCAACGGGAGTAAAATTTAAAAAAGAGTAATTTCTCATTATGTTCTTCTATTCGCTGGCATTACAATTCATAACAAATATTCCAAATTTCTACACACTGAACAACTTTCTAAATTCCAACAATCCAGAGAACGAATGTTGAACCGTCAAATAAATTAGCAAATGTCACATGAATTTCTCTTACCTGCATCTAAGTATAATCTTTACAAAAAAATGATAAGTAAAATATCTATTACGAATTTATGTGAATGATTAGGGAGCAACTATTACGCAACGCAAACCAATGTTTTATCCACTTTTAAGTTATTACTATTAGCGCTAGAAGTAATAGTGATAAATGGATGTATCCTTGAGCAATTAGTTCAGCAATATTTTAAAAGTCAAAGGAGAATCTTTCCAATTAGTCGAGCTTACATAAAATACTAATGTTTTAACTGATTCTCACCTTTTCATATCAAAACTATTGGAACGATAGTTTTTTGAAATATACTGCATAACTGTCTCATAACAAACTACTTGAATGTAAACGTGAGCTGCATGTAAAGAGTTTAAATAATCTACCAATTGAAGTAGAATACATGAAAATCTAGAACAGAATTATATCGACTAGACCAACATCAGTTCACTAACTATTTTTTACTACAAATATCCTCAGCGTGAGCTAGTAGTTTGTTTCTACGGTACATCTTTGAGCCACAATCACTTAATTATACGTATCAAACTTTGTATATCTAATTACTGAACATTTTTCCGTAAGAATGTTGACGCAGCACACAATTAAATAAAGTAACCAACAAGTATCGAAAAGGTAAGCAAAAGAGTCAAATAGCACATATAAAATGCGGGAAGAAAAAGAAACACACGCGAATAGCAAAAGAAACTAACTTTCCCGCTGGGGAGAGTGCTAATTAAATGAAAATGAAAGAGATAATTCACTGATTTTTGTCGGCGTAGGTGTTTCGACCCTTCCCGCCAGCCGTTGTTGCTCACCGGAAGACAAATGCGCAAAGCAAAGCCGAGAAGAATTCCCACACAAAACCTCAAGCTGCGGGTCCTTGCGTCGAGCATGGGTGAACTTTTCGCCATCTCACGCAAACCGACCGTCCCGAAAATATTAGCCCACCCGGCCGGTCGTGTCGGTTAGTTGCCTGAAAGCAAATTCTTACGCCATAGTTTTACTGGTCGCACCTTCGTGCAGAGCCAATCACGGTATGCGCTAGGGTGTGACTGTATCAGTATCCCACACCAGTATGCTTGTGCCCGGGTGGTAAATGAGATGAGCAAAGGATTTGGCAGCTTCTTAGCTTCGTACGAACCCGAACCTAGGACGAAGGATGTGGTAGACGGTAGACGAGATTCGTTGCGGCAACACGTGGAATGTGGCACGTTTCGGTTTTTCTTCGTCTGGTAAAAGTCGACTTTTGCTTCTCGATAATTAAGTTGTCCTTCCCGGTGTCGATACGCCGTAACGGGACGGTTGCATTCATCGAAATCGCAAATCATACAAGAAAAAAGGAGGAGGAAAATGCTCATTCTCTCGCACGTAATCGGTTCGTGTTGCGGCAGGTGATTGCGGAACGGTATAATGAAGCGACTGGCACAACTTGGGCCATCCTGAAGAACTTGCGGAGTAGAAAAGCACAAAAAAAACGTAGAAGAAAAAACAAACACACAACAAAGCAATGGCCGATCAGTGGCAGGTTACTGCAGCAATGTGATGTGCTCTTTACTGTAAGCAAGCACTAATGCTCTTCGGACCGGTTCGCTTTCACGGTCGTTTCTTTCGGTGCGGTCACCGTTTGCGGTTAGTTAGGGCTTTGAATAATTCATTAGTAACATTGTCCTTGCTCACGAAGGCTCGCAGAAAAGGAAGCAATCCAAGCACATTGACTTTTGGAAGAATTACTTTATTAATACACTATTTGTTCTGCATTGGTTTGTGGGGGGAAAAGTTTTGCGCGACTAGCCCATGAAAGAACTAATGAAGCTTTATTTGTACAAATTATGTGCCTGAACAGCACTTAGCAGGTCATAATGCAAGATACTACGCATGAAGGAAGAAGTTGTATGTATACGGTTGTGTGTTGATTGTTTTTTAAGCTTCTTCTTTTTATAGGTGATCGGTATATTCTTAGTAGCATTATTTTTCTTCGTAAATGAATTATCAAATATGTTACATCATGTAAGAACTGATATGTTTATCTAGAATGGCTATAAATCAAACAATCAAAGAATGGCATGTTGTGTGTATATATGGACAAACGGAACCGGCTCATATCCAACCTTTCCAATCATGTCTTTTTTTTAGATTAATTTATTTATGAGTATTTAAGTGAGAATATTCTCGAAGAATTTCTTATAGAACCTGCGATGAATAAATTTATCTTCAACTTTAGTGTTAATGTCAGCATCAACTTTGTGTTGATCATTTTATAATGATCAATGTAGCAACATTAAATTGTTCATCAAAACAAAAGACAAGAACCGCCATTGTATAAACACTTGTTTCATGCATCCGAATACATATTATAGCTTTCCGAATAGTAAATTGAGTAGCATTGTTGAACAAATCTTTATTGTTATGAGTTAAATTAAAATCAAATGTTAAATCATGCAAAAATGCCTGAATTGTGCCAACCTGAACGGACATCCCATTCATGTTGCTATGTATACTTTCCCGAATATAGTTTACAATGTACGACGGGAATTTGTTCTAAATGAAATTTTTAACCCACTCAATGTGAGTGTATGATTTTGCACTAGCGGCGAAAGTGTTTCTAACTTGTGATATCTTGCGATGTGATTCGTTTGGCTTTCCCTTTGCTACTGTTTATTCAATTGTCTGTTGAGTTCATTTTTACAATTCATGCGTTCATGCAACTTAATTTTACCATAGTTCATATGCCTAACATGTTGCGTCCTGTTTACATATATAGCTCCTAGAGTTGTCAAGTGCGAACAGATATAAACAAAACAATAACTTGACATAATTACAAACAAGCTAAACTCTAGAAATCCAACAGTGAGCAGCACTAAAATTAAACGGAAAATCACATTAACGTTGGAATCTGTGGGAGGGTTTCTGGCGAACGATTGCTCAGGAACAATCGTTCGTTATGTCAAGCCCTTTAAAAATGAACACTTTTTTCATTGCTTTTGTGCAAATTTTGCTTCGTGGATGTTCGCTTATATTCGTTTTTCCATCATTTTGGTTCATTTGTGGTCATTTTGCTCTATTCAACGGTTTTATTTTTCTAGTCGGGTCTCCTTTGTAATTCATTCCG